>JAMPIV010007148.1:0-149685 GCA_024509875.1 Oreohelix idahoensis | reverse complement strand
GATTTCATCTATCCTGGGTAAAATTTCTTCTTTGTACTCTTCGCATAGTGGCCATGTTAATCCATTCAAGTGAAGACTGGGTGTGAAAAGGGGGCTCCCATTCCACTTTGTCTACCCAAGTATAATTAGTTTTCCTTTCAGGCCTAAAGTTGCCCCGTGGCGTTTCTAGGTCCTGCACATATTTTCCCTTTGTGGGTGTTCCCTCATGAAATACGCCACATGCTTCTACAAAGTTTTCAACATCGACATTTACGTCGGGCCAATAGTATTTTAGAGCAATCTTTTGGCAGATGGTACCGACTTTCTCATGGTCACCATCTTTTCCAACATGTAAGCTCCTTATCAAATTGCCCTATATATCTTGGGAAAACTAACTAACTGTCCGTGACCAGTGGATCTAGTTCCTGTCTTCCTGTATAATAATCTAATTCTTCATGAAATATTACCCCCTTGCTCGGAGGTGTGTGGCATTTGGGCAATTTTTTTAAAACAGGGCTTGAGTGTCCTATCCTCAGCCTGCGCCTTCCTCATCTCCTCTGGATGAGCATTTATAGGTTCACCTTCTTCCTCCTTCTTCTGTGACCTGGTCTGCACTGTCGCCATGATCACAGGTCTCTCGGGATTCCCCAAGAAGACGTATCTACACACCAATATCAGAGGGTAGATTGGTTCATCTATCACTGCTGCTCTGATTTCTCCTTCCACATAGCGAGTTTTCACCGTTATCCTTGCGATGGGAAGTGTCATGAGTGGTATGTCCTTAGTCGCCCCTTGTATTTCCACTGTTTCTGTGGTATACTGACTTGGGTCCACTAGGCTAGACTTCACAACTGAATCATAATCCAAACCTGTATCATAAAGGCACCTTATGGTGACCCCATTACAAATAACATCCTCACAAACTGGGGGGTGATAAGGTTCCTGTTGTCCCTTAGGATTAACCTTTAATCTTTGCGTCCCCGACTTCATTGCAGCAATGTTTGAAGGTTTCCTTCTACAAAATTCGGTGTTATGGTTATCCTTCTTGCACCATTTACACCATCTTTTTCCTTGGTTCAACGGTTTTCTTTCATTGAACTTTTGGTCATTGAACTGTGAGTTTCTGTCGCGATAGTCATTTCTTGGCCGCTCAAAATTTGTCCTACCTTTATTTCCCTGCTCTCTATTATCAAATTTATTAAATTGCTGTGGAGCTTTAAAATTGTCTATGTGCTTCTTCTTAGCACCACTTACCTCTGCCTGGGCTGCCTGATACCTCTCAGCAACATTTAAAATTTCCCCCAACTTCTCTGCACCTTGTTCCATGAGAAATTTTCTCATGTCTGGAGCCATGGACTCTCTCAATTGCTCAATCATGATCATTTCTTTAAGATCTTGGGTCTTCCCCAGAGCCGTCCATTTCTCCAAATAGGTTTCTAGTCTGGCAGAGAATTGGTGGTATGTCTCCCCAGACAACAGTTTGGCATTTCTAAATCTCTTACGATAAAATTCACCATTCTTCTCGTACCTTAATAACAAAGCCTGCTTTAACATGTCATAATTGTCTTGGTCTTCCCTGTTCATTTTGGCAAATACTTCATAAGAAGCACCCCTCAATCCCTGTGATAGCTTTAAACTCCACCTCTCTCTCTCTAACCCATATGTAGTAGCTAATAACTCAAAACGTCCTAGGTACCCCTCTATGTCATCGTCTTTCTCAACAAAATGGTCTAAATGAAACCCCATAGCTGAGTTTGAGGCTCCCATACTGGGCGTAGCATCTGAGGCAAAAGGGCTGGCACCATTTTCAGGGGCCGGGCCTTGTAATTCCAGCTCCCTTAGTCGTAATTCGTGCTCCCTCTGCAACCTTCTATCTTTAGCCTCCCTTTCGGCCTTTTTATCTTCTGCCTCCCTTTCGGCAGTCAACCTTTTATCTTCTGCCTCCCTTTGCTGTCGTTTTTCTTCTGCCTCCCTTTGCTGTCGTTTTTCTTCTGCCTCAATCTGCAGCCTCTTAATTTCTCTTTCAGCCTCAATTTGTAATCTCTTTTCTTCAGCTAACCTGTCAGCCTCTAATTTTCTTTCAGCCTCTTTTTCTAATCTCCTTTCTTCCCGTTCAATATATTTATCACATTCAGTCGTTACGTATTGAATTAAAATTTGACCATCCATCCCCATCTCCTTCGCAGTGAGCACAGCAGCTGATCTAAACTTTGCTAGCTCAGCCATACTTTTTAGACAATATAATAATATACAAGCTAAATCTCTAACCAGTAAATACACTAAGTACTTCTTATTACTATATGACTATAGTCTAACTAATTCTAACTAACCAGTTAACTAATTAATTATTACTGGCTGTGAAGATTCACCAACTTTTATCTGCAGGGACACTTTTAATTTTAAAGGAAATTTTACAATTTATTTCCCTACTTTTATTTCTCCCACCAGGAGATCTTAATATTACTGTTGGGCTAATTATCCCTGGACAAGACCCCAATATATGTAGTGGTATTGATGGTATTGTATGATGATGATGGTACTACATGTAAATTGTATGAGGCCAGCTGTGAAGGCTCCTGAGATAAAATGTAGTTGAGAATTGTCAGAAGGCCTTTCTTGCTACCACTACGACCTCACACTTAATTTTTTTTTTTAATGAATGTAGCTACGTAAAGTGTCTAGGGTTATGATGTGTACTGTGGTGTGATAGTTATAAATATACCCATAGATATTTAACAAGACTAATAAGATTAACAAGTGTTAAAATACACTGAACTAACTCACGTGTGTAAAGTTTTTGATATAATTATATTACATTTATTTGTTCTGGATCAAGTTTTATTTTGACCAGAACTTGTTTTAAAAGAAGGATTTAAAATTTATGAAAATTATGCATGGAATGTTACATAATAAATGCAAAAGTGTACATATTTAAGTAATAGAATAGTTAGTTTTATTAAAATGTTCTGGTAGTCAGCTACTAAGGAGGATATTTATTGTCTGTGCTGTTGGGGTGGTCTCATCACACCTGTCTATATTGACTACACAGTGTCCAGAAAATGGTGGGAATTTTTATGGGGTATCTGCAACTAAATGGGGTTGGTGAATATCCAGCAGACCAGAGGCTCACTCATCTGGTATTTGTAGCTCTGGTGCTGAAATCAGGTGGTCCCACCTCTCCGTGCTGGCGGGCAATAATGGTGGTCTCTGTCACAAGTACTGCACAGATACACTCGAGTAAAGTCACCAACTGAATAGACACTGCTTTGTTGACAACAGAAACTCACAGCTCTGCAATCAAAGTATGGGCCATGAGTCAAAATCTATTCTCTACCCACGTCTGGACACAACACTGACACAACAACCACATCATACAGACAGGTCAGATCTCTCTGACCAAACAGCACATTTACCATGGTGGTTTTACATCAGATAGATCCTCCCAGACTATAGATTCTGAAAAATAATTATTAGTTTTCTACCCTAAAAGAGGATAGGTAATATGTTTCCTTATTCTCAACTCTTGATCGGTCTTGCATAATCCTTGCTGGTGTTTAGGTACATTGTTAGTCCCTAGACCCTGACTTGGGCGGGGGGTCTAGAGCAAAATCCCTACTTGTTTGTAAGGCTAGATTATGATATGGCAGTATCAAATCACTCGAACATGAAACAATATTCAAAATATATAAAGAAATAATTTCAATCTTACCAGATTATGAATAAAGAACACAGAAATGCTAGCAAAACTCAGCTGAGCTGCTGGCTATAGGATGGCGTCCCTAAATTTAACTCACTGTCTTTCATATGGAAAACACCACACTTTAAAATCTGTGTCTAACACTGAACAATTATTGAAGAATGGCCCCAAATGCGCTCTGAGCGCTAATGATATGATTGTCTGTGGCCAATCACTGCCGAGGTTTATTTTTAATTTCAAATTTCCTCACTAAAGTCATTTCAGTCAAGCTTCAGTCACGTATGGATGGTTATCTGTTAGTCTGTCCGTCTCTACTTGTGTTTCTACAAAATTGTGCTCGATTTTTGACCCAACCGTTCTCTCCCCTTCAACTTTTTGTTGTAAAAAGTTATATGTAGACACAGCTACCACCTATGTCCCTTCACTTCTATGCCAAGTAAATTTGAACACCTGCGTCCCCAAGGTCGTGTTTTTTTGTGCAAAATAGTGACACTTTTAGATTCAATACAGTCTGTCGATGATGTAAACTACACTGTCTTTTGTCATTATCTTCAATATTATCTATCCGTCTGTAAAATTAAGAACATATTAGTTCACTGCTCAGAATAGGCCATCCGGCCAACTAATTTTTATATTCCTAACATTAATATTAAGCACACTCTACTTTTTAATTTTTGTAATTTTTTCAGACATCTGCGTTCTTCCGCTCAAATTCAAATCAAGCGCTTGGTATCGCAAAACGTCCAATTCCGTACCTCGTGTCAATTTGGGGGACTTGAATTTTTTTACTTTCATCCATTTCTCCCCCGCCCCCCCCCCAATTGCGTCTCTTTAGCCTTTCCAGTCATATTTTTTTTTCTTTTTGATCCTCCGTTCCCCTCCTGTCTAGCAAGTCAAATTTATGGAGGGTGATGACCCGCGGTCTAGGCGATCATGTACATCAGCAGCCTACGCATTATGTTTTTATCCTTAAATGTTATCCTTGGAGGAATTTTACCGTTGTATCTCTGTCAATTTCACTACACATCTCCCCACCTGAAAACATGCCTATGGCAAGTTCCAAAACCAGCGATACACATAGGTAAAATTACTCCTCACGTCTGCCATTACTCTAATTTTGATCACAGGGGTGCCGACTGAGGAAATCTGCACCGACATTCAATTTGCCTGGGATATATTGGATACTAAACTGATAAGGTTGAAGCAATAAAGACCACCTCAGCAATCTTGCGTTTTCATGCTTAGCCTGAGACAAGAACACGAGAGGCTGATGATCCGTCTCCACCACAAATGTCCTACCATACAGATAGATTTGAAACTTCTTTATTGCCCAGATTAATGCTAAACATTCTTTTTCGCTTGTGGAGTATCCTTGTTCCGCCTTATTCAATTTGCGGCTTGCATAAGCGACTGGTTTCAGTTCCCCATCAGGTGAAGATGATCTTTGCAACAAAGCCCCTCCAAGTCCTACATTACTTGCATCGGTTCTTAAGACAAAGTCCTGTGTCAAATCAGGCAGTTTGAGAATAGGCTTGCTAGTGAGTTTTTCCTTTAACTCTTGGAACGCTAATTCACATTGTGCAGTCCAAATAATTTTATCTGGAAGTCCCTTGCGAGTCAGATCAGTCAGAGGAGCACAAATAGCGTTAAAATTTTTGATGTATTTCTGATAAAATCCGCATAACGACACGAATGATCGCACGTCCTTTTTGGTTTGCGGCCTAGGTGCTCTCTGCAGTTTTTCCAAGTTCTTAGGATCAGGGGTCATATTACCCTGATATACAGTGTGCCCCAAGAATTCCAACTCTTTGCATCCAATACAACATTTTGTTGGCCTAGCAGTTAAGTTCGCCTCCCGAAGTCTATCAAACAACATCTCCAGAGCTTCAATGTGTTCTTCAAATGTCTCTGTGGCGACGAGAATATCATCCATGAAATTCGTGATACATGGGTTATTCAGGGGATCCAACAATTTTCGCATCATCCTTGAAAACACACTCGGAGCATTTTTCAGTCCGAATGGTAGCATATTGAATTCATAATGTCCATCCGAAGTGCTAAAAGCCAAATAAGGTCTCACTTCAGGCTTCACTGGGATCTGGTAATAGCCTTTACTAAGATCCACCTTTGAAAAGTATTTTGCCTTGTTCAGTCTGGCAAATAACTGTTTTGTGTCTGGTAATGGATCCACTTGTCCTTCTGTGACAGCATTCAGTTTCCTGTAATCTATGCACAGTCTGTGTTCCCCAGACGGTTTCCTCAACAAAACGACACTAGAACTAAAAGATGATTCACTGTGCGAAATAATCCCCTCCTTCAACAAATACTCTATTTCTTCCTTCAATGCCTTCTCCTTCGCGAACGGAATAGAATAGGCTCTCATACAGATTGGGTTTGAGTCTACCAGTTTCATGTCATACTGTAGCAAATTTGTATGGCCTGGTTTATCTGTTAATACATCTGTATGTTCCTCCAGAACTTGTTGAACTCTCTCCCTCTGGTTTTTAGTCAGGTGCTTACTGACTTTTACCTGTGCTGCTGTTTCACAAGGATGTAATGGGTATTCATGTGAGGTGAGTGGTTCTTTTTGCATCTGGGTTGCAATAGCCAAGGTCAATAAGGGGGTGCTTTCCTGGAGTGGTCTGTCCAGATACTTCTTTAACAGGTTTACATGATAAACTTTTTCCTTCCCCTTTTTGTCAATTTTATAGTTTGTTCTAGACACCTTCTCTAGAACCGTATATGGACCTTGCCAACCAATTTGTAATTTATTCTGGCTTCCCGGTAGTAGAAGCAGCACCTTCTCTCCGACTGCCAGTTCCCTGTCCTTTGCCTTCCTATTAAAATATGCTGCATGTTTCTTCCTGGCTTGTTTCAAATTATCATTTGCCAGTTTCCATCCAGCTTTCAAACGAGTGGTCAGTTCGTTCACATATTGATACGATGAGGTAACAGTCTCTTCCGCCTTCTCATCTGTCCAGGTCCTTAATAAAGTTACATCTGGATCTTTAATTTATCATACTTATTTTTCATGGAACCCATCTGGTCCCGTCCATTAGAAGCTTTATAATGAGGACTTTTCTTCCTAGAATCATCACTCACAAATCGACCACTACCAATTTTTCTCTGGGGTTTGTCTCCCCACTTAAGATTGTTTATGAGAGATCTTCGCTCTCTTGTCTGTTCCTCCAGTTTATATAAGTCTGACCGAGGGATTGTCATCCTATCCTGGGTTAAATTTCTTCTTTGTACTCTTCGCATAGCGGCCATGTTAATCCATTCAAGTGAAGACTGGGTGTGAAAAGGGGGCTCCCATTCCACTTTGTCTACCCGAGTATAATTAGTTTTCCTTTCAGGCCTAAAGTTGCCCCGTGGCGTTTCTAGGTCCTGCACATATTTTCCCTTTGTGGGTGTTCCCTCATGAAATACGCCACATGCTTCTACAAAGTTTTCAACATCGACATTTACGTCGGGCCAATAGTATTTTAGAGCAATCTTTTGGCAGATGGTACCGACTTTCTCATGGTCACCATCTTTTCCAACATGTAAGCTCCTTATCAAATTTGCCCTATATCTCTTGGGAAGAACTAACTGTCCGTGACCAGTGGATCTAGTTCCTGTCTTCCTGTATAATAGTTTGTTCTTCATGAAATATTCCCCCTTGCTCGGAGGTGTGTGGCATTTGGGCAATTTTTTAAAACAGGGCTTGAGTGTCCTATCCTCAGCCTGCGCCTTCCTCATCTCCTCTGGATGAGCATTTATAGGTTCACCTTCTTCCTCCTTCTTCTGTGACCTGGTCTGCACTGTCGCCATGATCCAGGTTTCTCGGGATTCCCCAAGAAGACGTATCTACACCCCAATATCAGAGGGTAGATTGGTTCATCTATCACTGCTGCTCTGATTTCTCCTTCCACATAGCGAGTTTTCACCGTTATCCTTGCGATGGGAAGTGTCATGAGTGGTATGTCCTTAGTCGCCCCTTGTATTTCCACTGTTTCTGTGGTATACTGACTTGGGTCCACTAGGCTAGACTTCACAACTGAATCATAATCCAAACCTGTATCATAAAGGCACCTTATGGTGACCCCATTACAAATAACATCCTCACAAACTGGGGGGTGATAAGGTTCCTGTTGTCCCTTAGGATTAACCTTTAATCTTTGCGTCCCCGACTTCATTGCAGCAATGTTTGAAGGTTTCCTTCTACAAAATTCGGTGTTATGGTTATCCTTCTTGCACCATTTACACCATCTTTTTCCTTGGTTCAACGGTTTTCTTTCATTGAACTTTTGGTCATTGAACTGTGAGTTTCTGTCGCGATAGTCATTTCTTGGCCGCTCAAAGTTTGTCCTACCTTTATTTCCCTGCTCTCTATTATCAAATTTATTAAATTGCTGTGGAGCTTTAAAATTGTCTATGTGCTTCTTCTTAGCACCACTTACCTCTGCCTGGGCTGCCTGATACCTCTCAGCAACATTTAAAATTTCCCCCAACTTCTCTGCACCTTGTTCCATGAGAAATTTTCTCATGTCTGGAGCCATGGACTCTCTCAATTGCTCAATCATGATCATTTCTTTAAGATCTTGGGTCTTCCCCAGAGCCGTCCATTTCTCCAAATAGGTTTCTAGTCTGGCAGAGAATTGGTGGTATGTCTCCCCAGACAACAGTTTGGCATTTCTAAATTTCTTACGATAAAATTCACCATTCTTCTCGTACCTTAATAACAAAGCCTGCTTTAACATGTCATAATTGTCTTGGTCTTCCCTGTTCATTTTGGCAAATACTTCATAAGAAGTACCCCTCAATCCCTGTGATAGCTTTAAACTCCACCTCTCTCTCTCTAACCCATATGTAGTAGCTAATAACTCAAAACGTCCTAGGTACCCCTCTATGTCATCGTCTTTCTCAACAAAATGGTCTAAATGAAACCCCATAGCTGAGTTTGAGGCTCCCATACTGGGCGTAGCATCTGAGGCAAAAGGGCTGGCACCATTTTCAGGAGCCGGGCCTTGTAATTCCAGCTCCCTTAGTCGTAATTCGTGCTCCCTTTGCAACCTTCTATCTTCTGCCTCCCTTTCGGCCTTTTATCTTCTGCCTCCCTTTGCTGTCGTTTTTCTTCTGCCTCCCTTTGCTGTCGTTTTTCTTCTGCCTCCCTTTGCTGTCGTTTTTCTTCTGCCTCAATCTGCAGCCTCTTAATTTCTCTATCAGCCTCAATTTGTAACCTCTTCTCTTCTAACCTGTTCATTTTCTTTCAGCCTCTTTTTCTAATCTCCTTTCTTCCCGTTCAATATATTTATCACATTCAGCCGTTACGTATTGAATTAAAATTTGACCATCCATTCCCATCTCCTTCGCGGTGAGCACAGCAGCTGATCTAAATTTTGTCAGCTCCGCCATACTTTTTAGACAATATAAGAATATACAAGATAAATCTCTAACCAGTAAATACACTAAGTACTTCTTATGACTATAGTCTAACTAATTCTAACTAACCAGTTAACTAATTAATTATTACTGGCTGTGAAGATTCACCAACTTTTATCTGCAGGGACACTTTTAATTTTAAAGGAAATTTTACAATTTATTTCCCTACTTTTATTTCTCCCACCAGGAGATCCTAATATTACTGTTGGGCTAATTATCCCTGGACAAGACCCCAATATATGTAGTGGTGTTGATGGTATTGTATGATGGTGATATTACTAAATGTAATTGTATGAGGCCAGCTGTGAAGGCTCCTGAGATAAAATGTAGTTGAGAATTGTCAGAAGGCCTTTCTTGCTACCACTACGACCTCACACTTAATTTTTTTTTTTTAATGAATGTGGCTACGTAAAGTGTCTAGGGTTATGATATGTAGTGTGGTGTGATATTTATAAATATACCCATAGATATTTAACAAGACTAATAAGATTAACAAGTGTTAAAATACACTGAACTAACTCACGTGTGTAAATTTTTTGATATAATTATATTACATTTATTTGTTCTGGATCAAGTTTTATTTTGACCAGAACTGGTTTTAAAAGAAGGATTTAAAATTTATGAAAATTATGCATGGAATGTTACATAATAAATGCAAAAGTGTACATATTTAAGTACTAGACTAGTTAGTTTTATTAAAATGTTCTAGTAGTCATCTACTTGGGAGGATATTTAATGTTTGTGCTGTTGGGGTGGCCTCATCACACCTGTCTATATTGACTACACAGTGTCCAGAAAATGGTGGGAATTTTTATGAGGGTATTAGTAACTAAATGGGGTTGGTGAATATCCAGCAGACCAGAGGCTCACTCATCTGGTATTTGTAGCTCTGGTGCTGAAATCAGGTGGTCCCACCTCTCCGTGCTGGCGGGCAATAATGGTGGTCTCTGTCACAAGGACTGCACAGATACACTTGTGTAAATCACCACCCGAATAGATACTGCTTCGTTGACGACAGAAACTCGCAGCTCTGCAATCAAAGTATGGGCCATGTGTCAAAATCTATTCTCTACCCACGTCTGGACACCACACTGACACAACAACCACATTATACAGACAGGTCAGATCTCTCTGACCAAACAGCACAGTTACCATGGTGGGTTTACATCCGATAGATCCTCCCAGACTATAGATTCTGAAAAATAATTATTAGTTTTCTACCCTAAAAGAGGATAGGTAATATGTTTCCTTATTCTCAACTCTTGATCTGTCTTGCATAATCCTTGCTGGTGTTTAGGTACATTGTTAGTCCCTAGACCCTGACTAGGGCGGGGGGTCTAGAGCAAATCCCTACTTGTTTGTAAGGCTAGATTATGATATGGCAGTATCAAATCACTCGAACATGAAACAATATTCAAAATATATAAAGAAATAATTTCAATCTTACCAGATTATGAATAATTAACACAGAAGTGCTAGCAAAACTCAGCTGAGCTGCTGGCTATAGGATGGCGTCCCTAAATTTAACTCACTGTCTTTCATATGGGAAAACACCACCCTTTAAAATCTGTGTCTAACACTGAACAATTATTGAAGAATGACCCCAAATGCGCTCTGAGCGCTAATGATATGATTGTCTGTGGCCAATCACTGCCGAGGTTTATTTTTAATTTCAAATTTCCTCACTAAAGTCATTTCAGTCAAGCTTCAGTCACGTATGGATGGTTATCTGTTAGTCTGTCCGTCTCTACTTGTGTTTCTACAAAATTGTGCTCGATTTTTGACCCAACCGTTCTCTCCCCTTCAAATTTTTGTTGTAAAAAGTTATATTTAGACACAGCTACCACCAATGTCCCTTCACTTCTATGCCAAGTAAATTTGAACATCTGTGTCCAAGGTCGTGTTTTTGTGTGCAAATAACGATATTTAAGATTCAATGCAGTCTGTGGCTGATGTAAACTACACTGTCTTTTGTCATTATTTTCAATATTATCTATCCGTCTGTAAAATTAAGACCATATTCGTTCACTGCTCAGAATAGGCCATCTGGCCAGCTAATTTTTATATTCCTAACATTAATATTAAGAAAAATTTACTTTTTAATTTTTGTAATTTTTTTCAGACATCTGCGTTCTTCCGCTCAAATTCAAATCAAGCGCTTGGTATCGCAAAACGTCCAATTCCGTACCTCGTGTCAATTTGGGGGACTTGAATTTTTTTACTTTCATCCATTTCCCCTCCCCCCCCCCCCCCCCCAATTGCGTCTCTGTAGCCTTTCCAGTCATATTTTTTTCCTTTTTGATCCTCCGTTCCCCTCCGGTCTAGCAAGTCAAATTTATGGAGATGATGACCCGCGGTCTAGGCGATCATGTACATCAGCAGCCTACGCATTATGTTTTTATCCTTAAATGTTATCCTTGGAGGAATGTTACCGTTGTATCTCTGTCAATTTCACTACACCTAACGGCAACAAAAGTATTAAAAAACCACTGTGCATCACCACAGTACACGACCTACGTAGCAGCAGCGAGGATCCCAATGTGTGTATACGGGATCACAAATTCTATAAATATTTTTGTGCACACCGTCATTTGCGCATTCTTCTTTGGTAAGTGTTACTATTTTCGGGAGAGTACATATAAGGGAAACAATACAATTAATGTCAAACTTTCAACCAAAGTTGCATCCCTTAGCGTTACCCACTGACAGAAAAAGCTGGGATTTTATATATAGGATGAATATCATCATCATCATTTGCCATTTCGTTCCCTATGGAGCGTGGAACCAACACAGCAGCTGGCCCTTTTGCATGAAGCTTGCACAAAACATTCACATGCTCCCCCAACCGTAATATCTGTACCAATGTGTTTAACATGGTTAGATTGACAGCATCATGAACAACATCATATTAGTCCGCCTTGTACGAGATGGATGAGGGAGCAGTAGTTCGAATGTATCTTTGTCTCAAAAGAGGCCACTGGAGCTACACGGGGCAGTTATGAATACTATAGTGTTCTTAAAATATTAATCTGCTTTAAAAACAAAAGTTTCTAATGCTTGTGCAGGTTATATTCAAAAGAACTACTTTCACTATGTCTACGGCTGCAAACATGCTGGAAATTACTCATTAAAGCAGACCTATTTCATTTGTCGGTAACGACAAGTTCCCCTGATTCTGGGCTTACTACATGCACACCATATATACATAACATGATATTTTTGTCTTTTCCTTTCCTGTGAACAGACATACTTTTATCTCGTTTTCACATTTCTGGCATATTTTGCGCGCGTATAGATAATGGTGTGCGAGGCTTCTTAACATGCTGTTAAGGGGTGCGAGGTTTCTTGAGATGTTGTAAAGGTATGCGTAGTTTCTTAAGATGTTTAAAGGGTGCGAGGTTTCTTAAGATGTTGTAAAGGGGTACGGGGTTTCTTAAGTAGTTGTAATGGTGTGACAAGTTCTTAAGATGTTGTAAAGAGGTGCAAGGTTTTTAAGAATGCGAGGTTTCTTAAAATGTTGCAAAGGGGTGCGAGTTTTCTTAAGATGGTGTAAAGGGGTACGAGGTTTCTTAAGATGCTGTAAACGGATGCGATGTTTCTTAAGATTTTGTAAAGGGATGTAGGGTTTCTTAAGATGTTGTAAAGGGGTGTCAGGTTTATTAAGATGTTATAGAGGGGTGCGATGTTTCTTAAGATTTTGTAAAGGGGTGTGGGGTTTCTTAAGATGTTGTAAAGGGGTGTCAGGTTTCTTAAGATGCCGTAAAGGAGTGTGGGACCTCAAGATGCAGCAATAGTGAATGCAGTCAGCGACTCATAGCTTGACTGCCTGCGTCAGGACCAGCGAACCAGAGCTGGTCAAGACCGCGCTCCACCTCCACGTGGTGGTCCTGGAAACAGTCTGCAGCAGTGCAGGCTGGCTGAGCGAGCACGGATCGAAATGGGAAGGCAAACCCGGTCCTTAAAAAATGCCGTGCAGAAGTCGGATGTGTCGACCGAAAGGTGCAGATATCACAGCTTAGGCGCAAACAGACACAACGCAACCACCGTCCTTTTCAGGACGAACGAGGAAGAAGAAGAAGAAGTAAAGGGGTGTGCGAGGTTTCTTAAGATGCTGTAAAGGGGTGTGCGACATATGAAAGGTTGAGAAAGCACTTATCTAGATAAATCCAGTTTCAATCTTTGCACGATGACCTCTTTCCAACGTTATTTAATATGAATTCTAAAGTAAATATTTGCAGAGTTCAAGTCTTTCCTAATAAGTCTCACATCTCTTAGTAAAAACCTTGCCGAGTCTCAAGTTCCTAACAGAAGTTTAAAAGTCGAGTTCTAAGTCGTCTCAAGTTCCTAATAGCAGTTTGAAAGTCGAGTCCTAAATCGAGTCTCAAGTCCCAAACAGTATTTTCAAATCGAGTTTCATTTTTTTTTTTTTAAAGCTAAAACTATTTACAGTCACAATCGCTTGTATTCGAACAATAACAACAATCCCTATAAATAATAATGAAAACATTTACTATTTTCTTTTTTTTAACTTACTGCTTCTAGTATACCGATCTAAACAAAACCACTTTCGGTTTCTCCGTAAGAGTGGGTTATGAATGTAGACGGCGAAGTTGGTTCCTATTCGAGTCGAGTCACAAATTTAAAAAAAAAAACAGAACCCAGTCTCAAATCGAGTTTTTGTGGTGACGTAAGTGAATTTGCTCCTCGAATGATAGGTAAAGAATTTTGACGCGCCTCAACAAAGCACTTTTAGCCTTTATGCAAGACCTCTACATTTATTTAGTCAGTCCTCAATATAACGGACCTCAGTTTAAAACGTTTGGGACATAATATTTTAAAAATGTAGGGTACTGTTTCTGTAGCAATATGTTTTAGATGATGAAGTTGCCAGTTTCATGCTAAATCTCCAATTACTTGCTGTATACGGCATACATGAAGGAACAGTAGCTCAATTTTAACTTTGTCTCGTCAATGCAGCGTTGCCACTGAATTTAAATAAAAAAAAAACCTAGATATCGGCAACTTGGGCTATTTTAGCCGAATTTGGGCGAAATCTAGGTGGTGTACTTCAACGTATGAAGGTAAATGATACATAGACGTAATAAAAAAAACAAAAAACTAGATCTATGTGAATACACCTAGGAGTGCGCAATGCTGCTCGTCGGAGACTCCCCGGTAACCGTAAGGGGCGAATAATCCATTTGCGTATTGTTATATTTCAGTTTGTGCTGTTTACTTCCCATCAAGGCTGAAATACTTCGTTAACAAAGAATGATCAAGAGAAAAGGGAAGCAATCTAACAGTATTATCTTTTTTGCTGAAATCGGGAGCGCTTTCTGTTGAATGTAACTGTCAAATTCATGGAATGAGTTTTCAACATCTCTCCCCTCCCCCTTTTCCCCCTCATTTTGTAAAATTTCAACAGGTAAAACAAACTGAAATGTAGAACAGGTGAAGGATAGGATCTATAGATATATATAATTTTTTTAATCACCGTGTATTTGGATGTTTATCCGTCTGCATATCAGTCTGTATGTCCCGCCAACTCAATGAAACAACGCTATGAACTTTGAGCATAGTATTTCTTTACTCATTCACACACAGACTATATATATATATATATATATATATATATATATATATATATATATATATATGATCTCTTTCTCTCCCCCTCTCTCTCTCTCTCTCTCTCTCGTCATATCAGAATCAGAAAATCTCTGACTGGTCATGATTTAAAAAAAAAAAAGGATATTAATTTTCTTATGGAAATAAAAATGACGGTTTGATACATTAAGAAAATAATCGGTTAGTATCACAACGCAGTCCTTATTCTCGTACACACAACGTAAAAAAAAAGATATCCGGGCACATGAGAATTTGAGGCAGGAATAAGGGCATGGAAAATGGCATTGAAAACAAAATGGGGCAGAATTAGGACAAGAATACTTCTAGTTCAGGGCTTCTTAAATTTGTATGTGTAATGGACCCCCTTGATTCTTCTGTGAAGGCTACGAACCCTTTCTTACAAAAATGTGCATAAACGCATGATTAAATATTTGACATACAAATAATGCATTTTATTACAATGAAAAGTCGTTAAGCTTAGTCATACTAAAATATAAAAACAATATGTGAAAAGAATATGTTTCTTTAAATGCAAAAATCTATGATAATTCACCGAATAAACAAGTTCAGAAGCCTTGTTCTAGAACTTGTTGGATATTTATGACCTCCACATGGTGCAGGAAGCAAAGTAGAAATGATGAAAATTCATTCAATAATTAGAAATCTTTTTGCGGCTATGGATATTTTTATAAACTATAACACAACACTCTTCCATTTGAGAGTATAAACTATAACACAACACTCTCCCATTTGAGAATATAAAGTATAACACAACACTCTCCCATTTGAGAGTATAAAGTAAAACACAACACTCTCCCATTTGAGAGTATAAAGTATAACACAACACTCTCCCATTTGAGAGTATAAAGTATAACACAACACTCTCCCATTTGAGAGTATAAAGTATAACACAACCTATTTGAACCCCTTAATTATTGTTATAATAATATATTATTGGCGCATCTTACATGATAAGACTAATACTTCATCACTAGTGTTTGTTTTGTTAATGACAAAATATCCCAGTCAACCTCCGATGGGTTATAATTAGGGTACATAGTGAATCGCTTCACACAAGCATGAAAGGACTTTGGCCTGATAATAAGTCTAAAGAAAACAAATGAGCTGGGTCAGGTTGTGGATATGTTGCACCAGTTATCACTATCGATAACTATGAATTGACAGTAGTGTACCACTTCACATACCTGCGGTATACCATCAACAACAAACTCTCTCTGGACACAGAAATTGACAGCCGGGTTGGCAAAGCTGCAGCCATCTTAGCCCCCCCCCCCCCCCTCACAACGCGTGTATGGGGAAACAAAACTGACAACGAAGACCAAAGCTGCGGTATATAACGCCTGCGTCACCAGCTCACTTCTCTATGGCGGCGATACATGGACAACCTATGCTAAGCAAGAAAGAAGGGTCAATACCCTCCATCTACGGTGTCTACACCACATCCTTGGTATTTCGTGGAAGGACAAGGGGACAAATGTCGAGGTGTTGTCACGTGCTGGCCTTCAAAGCATGTATACACTGCTTAGACAGCACAGACTGCGCTGGCTTGGCCATGTCCGCCGCATGGAAGATGGCCGCATCCCGAAAGATATCTTCTACGGACAACTGGCAGATGGCAAAAGAACAGTTGGGCGACCGCAACTGAAGTTCAAAGATGTGTGCAAGAGAGACATGAGGGCACTGGATATAAATCCAACAACCTCAGAAGCTGAAGCTACCGATTGCACCTTGTGGCGATGCTCTCTACGGTGCCACCTCTGATTGGACGAAAAGAAGCTCTCACGGCAAGCAGAAAAGAGGAGAAAACGTCGAAAGGAACAGGATGACAAAAGCAGCTATGGGCTGTCACTTCAGGGGCTTCACAGGGCGAGCACCATAACGATAATTTTTGGACATCTGTTGTGTAGACATATCAAACCTAGGCGGGTTGCATGGTACCATGGTTGCTGGTGCGCCTCCTGGCCTGGTACCTCTGACTTCAGCACCTGTTTCTTAAGGCAGAGTGTGCTCATACCTCCCCCTCTGGCTGGGGGATTTGACTTCGCCTTTACCTCGTTTGCTGTCCCATCTTGCCTCCCGCTGGGGTTGATACCCAACCTTCGGCAAGATTACTGGGTATAACGGTGTCCACCACGAGTAGGTGAGGTAAACTTGGGTAAGAGAGGCTAAGAGACATGTTGAGTCTTGTATTGCGCTTCACTGCCCCAAAGAACCGGACTTCTTGTGTAGACATTACTAAACAACAGGGAACGAGAAGAGGAAGAAGATTTCAGGGGCGCCGCATTCCCTTAGTCAGTTATGACTGGAGAGGCTATTTATTATTATTATATATTTTATATAAAATATGTGCAGGAAGGGTTTGAAATGACTTGGGAAACTTACGGTAGGTAAATGTCGTAATAGCGCTCTTCCCCCCCCCCCCCCCCCCCCCCGCCCGCCCCCCCCCCGGGCTTACACAAACGCATTGCAGATGCCGCGAAGAGTGGCAGATGGGGTTCATTATTGGTGTCCGAGCCAGTGTACCTGCTGCAACATGGTATGCCGTCATGTTGTTTTTTTTTTTGCAAGATAACAATTTTGTTTTCCAATATCTGTATAGGGCACATTCACTAGTGGGAAATGTGGCGAAGTATCCATTATTTCTGCATCTATAAACTTCTGCAGTTCATGGGAACGCTCGGGTTCCTTATTTTGTTGTAAACACTCCATTAATAGCCGAACAGTAGCAGACTATTACCCCATTATGAAGATGTTGCGGTTCTAAGCAGTTTACTTTACCAATTTAAAACAGAAAAAAAAGACCACTTCCCAGATAAAACTATGACGGTAAAGGAATGTAATTGCTTGCACGAGAGTATGACGCCATGTTGCCCTAGACGTGCTGTCAACACGAGTAATCTTTCTTCTATCTGCCAAACATTATCTCGGGGTTTAAAATATCGCCAAAAATAGTTACGTTTCTGTATAATGTGTAATTGGACGTCAGAGAGGGAGGCGGCTGACATGGGGGGAGCATTTTTTTGTTAGCAAAATAAAGCTAGATTTGTTTGTTTCACGAAGAAAGCAGAGCGAATCTCGTGTTCAAAGAATGGATATTTACCGGTAGTTGGAACGCAATGAGACATTCCGTTTCACTTTTATAAATACGAGAATGTATACCCGTCAAAACAATAACGGCAGAATAACTGAAGCAAACACATTAAACTTTCAGCCTCTGCATCACATTTAGAAGACTGAGAGGCTGGAATAGGTAAATCGAATGTAATTTGACCAGATACATAGCAGCTCTTTAACCGCACCCTTTTTTTTTTTTTTTTTTTTTTGTAAATGATAATTCTAGCCTTGATAGCCTGCGTCCTGAATATATACTTAAAGGTGGTCTGGGTTTCTTCCTAAAGTTGACCATAACCAAAGACTATGTCGGGTAGGTATTCACCTACATGATCAAATGACTGTCCCTTTGCTTTGTTGTTTGTCATAGCAAAAAGCTGAAACGACAGGAAACTGGCAACATCTCGAAAATGACAGGAAGGCTGGTTTCGTTTGGCTGATGCGTGGAATGAAAGCTTTTTAATTACCATCTTAATTACTGCCTATGATGATTTTTTTTAAACCAAAATCGGTCCTGTCTTTAGTTTAAGCAGAATGTTAAAATTGTTTTTTTTTAAAGTATGAAACACTATGGTCTGTCTCTTTTATAATAAAACTAAATGATTAAACTTCTCTATCATTTCATGACAGGTTGCTTGCGAAGAGATTAGGGAACTCCGAATACAATAGATTATTGGTCTCTCTGTGGGATGATTATAAAAGGCACTGAAGATAACGTTCGCTCAAAGCACATTTTTTCGTAAATTCCCAGAAATCTGGTGTGAATATTTGCACCGTGTGTACGTTGGTCACAGCTGGGGAATGCAACCGTGTTGAAAAATTGTATTGTTTCCATTATATATGCTCTCCCGAAAATAGTTACAATCAAGAAAGAAAAGCGTATCAATGACGGTGTTCATAAACAGTTTGATTACACTGTATAATGGAAAGAAACCAAAAACACGCTAAGAATGTACTTCTATCTGCTCATCTGGGAACGGAAACAGCACACTATAATTAAAAATCCGTCAAGTTTGACGGGTTATTGCTAGTATATAATAGTTAGGGAAAGTACACGAAGAAGTTAACGGTCTATTAAAGATCAAATAATACATATTACTGATGTCAAAAAGGTAAATGATCCCGTTACACGCCTATTGAGGCATATTGGGAATATGGTGTTAGGCCCATATTTTCTTGACCATCGGCACACTAGAGGTGATATAGTCAGCATCACGCCGGCCGCCTTAACCTTCTCAGAGTTGCTCTGGTACCCAATTTTTGAGGCTGGGTCGACCCCGGAGCCGTTTGCGGTCTAAAAAATCCCACCTCAACTGGGGATCGAACCATGGACCACCTAGCTAGGAAGCCAGTGCACTAACCACTGCACTACCGCGGCTCCTACGATGTGTGTGAAGCAAAGAAATAATGTGCCTACTGCACTCTCGGGGAATTCATAAAGGGTGACTAAAGTGAGGTTGTGTATGAGGTTGGCAACCTCATCATGTTAAACAAGTTGGTACGGAAATCACTGCTGCAAGAGTTTGGGCTTTGGCTTAGACTTCCTCAAGGGAACCATCAGTGTGGTGGTTTCATGCTTTATAAGCAGCGAAAAAGGAGATGATGATGATGAGAATGAGGATGGTGGTGATGAAATGGTCCACGACTAGATTATCCGAAAGTCACTCAGCTGGACTGAACATCTAATGAGAAAATTTGACAAGCTGCGTTACTGTAAATTATTCTTATGTGTAATTTTAAAACAAGAAGAAAATCTGACACGATCTGTTACTTTAAATATATCGGGCTGTCAGGAATGAAAAGGTGTGGGCATCTGATAAGAATGAAAACTGATGCACCACGGTTAAGCTGCTTACGTACTGGATTATCGGAATGTACGACATGTGGACGACCAGGGAAACGACGGCTCGAGGATCTGGTTAAAGCTTTTAAGATGAAAGGGTGGATATATTACCTTACAGGCGGCAAGAAACGCGCAAGAGTGCTGTTGGAATTTCCCATGATGCTTAGCGGCCGGATCAGAAACATCAGAAGAGAAAGGTAGAAGAAAGATTCAGGACATAGATTCCGACCAAAGAGGAAAGAATAAAACAGCGGTATACCGTCTGTTAACGTACATGTCAGATCCTGTCATATGGAATTATTAATGATCAGTAAAATAAAGAGTTCCCTGCAGGCGAATACAGTATTCGTGACAATCTTCTGTAAAACCACATAGTTTTTCGCCTGCAGGGAACTCTTTATTTTACTGATCATTAATAATTCCATATGACAGGATCTGACATGTACGTTAACAGACGGTATACCGCTGTTTTATTCTTTCCTCTTTGGTCGGAATCTATGTCCTGAATCTTTCTTCTACCTTTCTCTTCTGATGTTTCTGATCCGGCCGCTAAGCATCATGGGAAATTCCAACAGCACTCTTGTGCGTTTCTTGCCGCCTGTAAGGTTATCCACCCTTTCATCTTAAAAGCTTTAACCAGATCCTCGAGCCGTCGTTTCCCTGGTCGTCCACATGTCGTACATTCCGATAATCCAGTACGTAAGCAGCTTAACCGTGGTGCATCAGTTTTCATTCTTATCAGATGCCCACACCTTTTCATTCCTGACAGCCCGATATATTTAAAGTAACAGATCGTGTCAGATTTTCTTCTTGTTTTAAAATTACACATAAGAATAATTTACAGTAACGCAGCTTGTCAAATTTTCTCATTAGATGTTCAGTCCAGCTGAGTGACTTTCGGATAATCTAGTCGTGGACCATTTCATCACCACCATCCTCATTCTCATCATCATCATCTCCTTTTTCGCTGCTTATAAAGCATGAAACCACCACACTGATGGTTCCCTTGAGGAAGTCTACGCCAAAGCCCAAACTCTTGCAGCAGTGATTTCCGTACCAACTTGTTTAACATGATGAGGTTGCCAACCTCATACACAACCTCACTTTAGTCACCCTTTATGAATTCCCCGAGAGTGCAGTAGGCACATTATTTCTTTGCTTCACACACATCGTAGGAGCCGCGGTAGTGCAGTGGTTAGTGCACTGGCTTCCTAGCTAGGTGGTCCATGGTTCGATCCCCAGTTGAGGTGGGATTTTTTAGACCGCAAACGGCTCCGGGGTCGACCCAGCCTCAAAAATTGGGTACCAGAGCAACTCTGAGAAGGTTAAGGCGGCCGGCGTGATGCTGACTATATCACCTCTAGTGTGCCGATGGTCAAGAAAATATGGGCCTAACACCATATTCCCAATATGCCTCAATAGGCGTGTAACGGGATCATTTACCTTTTTGACATCAGTAATATGTATTATTTGATCTTTAATAGACCGTTAACTTCTTCGTGTACTTTCCCTAACTATTATATACTAGCAATAACCCGTCAAACTTGACGGATTTTTAATTATAGTGTGCTGTTTCCGTTCCCAGATGAGCAGATAGAAGTACATTCTTAGCGTGTTTTTGGTTTCTTTCCATTATACAGTGTAATCAAACTGTTTATGAACACCGTCATTGATACGCTTTTCTTTCTTGATTGTAACTATTTTCGGGAGAGCATATATAATGGAAACAATACAATTTTTCAACACGGTTGCATTCCCCAGCTGTGACCAACGTACACACGGTGCAAATATTCACACCAGATTTCTGGGAATTTACGAAAAAATGTGCTTTGAGCGAACGTTATCTTCAGTGCCTTTTATAATCATCCCACAGAGAGACCAATAATCTATTGTATTCGGAGTTCCCTAATCTCTTCGCAAGCAACCTGTCATGAAATGATAGAGAAGTTTAATAATTTAGTTTTATTATAAAAGAGACAGACGATAGTGTTTCATACTTTAAAAAAAAACAATTTTAACATTCTGCTTAAACTAAGTACCACGAACAGCCCAAACCTGATAGTTAAAAGACATAGTAGCAGGAGAGTTCTGAAAAGTGGCGAACAGTCGATATGAATGGAAGCGTTGGTGCACGTGCTATGTTAATGCCGGTTACTGTTCATTTGTAAATATGTGGGATTTTTTCTTTTGGCAGCAAATATATACAGTATAGAAAGTGACAGGGAGAGATAGAAATTTCCTTAATTAAGTTGGGTGTCATTGTGTTACCGAAGATTCCACGTTATCTTTTGCACTTATCTTTCTACATTGTAAGTTTTCTTTATATCTTTGTATCACATATTACTTCTACATGGAGTAACTGCGTGGAACCTCGGAATAGGATTGAACCAAAAATACGGGGACAACCCAGGAGATCATGTATCCACTGGAAAGAGGGGGGGGGGGGGGGGGGGGGGTTTTATAGACAACTCAAAAAGTTTAACACTACACCGGGCACCATGTCTTACTTTATTTACTTGGTTTTTATTCGGTCAACACTTGCAGTGAAGCGATGTCGGCAGATAAATTTTCCGTTCTTGAAGTGTGTCGCAAAGGCTGATGTCAGCCCGTCTTATGGTAGTATTTCTGCAATATTGTCGATCCATCTGCCTTTCGGTTTTCCCCGTGTAGTAACACCAGATTTTCAACTGTTGTATGCGCGTAATGATAAATTACCGGCTCCATTGTTCATTATACCAAAGTCAGATAACTTTCCTTCTCTGCTACTCTTCGCCACACGTAGTAAATAAAAGAAGATACACATTTTTCCAAACAGACTGCAAAGTCTTTTATATTTGGACATGAGACCTAATATAACCAACACACCCTGTATCTATGTTGAAAGGGACGCGTCTCGCTAAGACGAGGCAAAAAAAAATTTTTTTTTTTTAAAGAAAGACCAATTTTATTGTATTTACTGGGTGATTGAAAAGTCACTTCTATTTTTTTTTAAATGTTTTTACTTCATTCTTATCCAACTAGCATATAAGAGACGAACGTCAAAATAATGATAATTAAATGCTATTTTATAACATAACATGTTGAAATGCTATGCCAGATTAACTTTATAGGCTCAGTGTGAAATTGGCCTGTTCAACTCATTACTGGAATCGCCAGGGAAAGGCAAGCAGAAGTAGACCCAAAAAAACACACCGAGAAGAGAAATGGAGACAGAAGTGAAAATGATGAGGAAGAGTTTCAAAGAGCTTGGGCTGATTGCACATGACAGGGAGACTTGGTATGTGTTTGTTGAAGGCCTATGCTCCTTGGGGAGCTAAAGGGTACTGATTGATTGAACACATGACACCATAGCGGACATCAATTTTTACGGTCTATTATAACGTCCTTGTGAAGGCCATTTTGGGGGTGTGCTTTTGTTTCTGGAAATAAAACAATAAAAATAAAACTTACTAGTCAATTGGCAGGTTTTGCTTTTTTTTTTTTAACATTTGTTACTTCTTCTTCAAGTACCATGCCTCATGGCGTAGGAGATCATGTCTCTCCACAACTTCCTGTCTCCAGTACAATTTATCAATTCTGCTGTTGACTTCTTTCCGTGCCACAATGTCAAACTGTCCAGTATTTGCTCTCTTTGTTTTCCCTTATCCCTTTTTCCTTCAATCTTACCTGTTGTTACGATATATTCCAGCTTTCCTCTTCTCATAACGTGCCCAACATTTGTTACATGTAAATCAAATAGATGTAGTGGGTTTTGATGTTAAGAAGATTGGTGTGTGTGGTAAAGTTGTATTTGAGTGAGGTCAATCTGTGAAGGTCCCTGAGGTAGACAGTTGATAGCTGTGTTTCAGAGAACCTTGCTGATACCACCTACGATCTCACTCAAAGTTATATTTTGGCCTAGTATGATTGAGAGCTACGTTTAGTGTCTAGGGTAATGTAAGAGTGATGTTACAGGAATTCAATACAAACATATACACATATAGATACTAAATGCTATTATGAACTTAACTAACACCAGTGTGTAAATTTATAGTTTGGAATTTCTTTTTTCTCAAATTTATTTGTCCTGAACCGAAATTTATTTTGGCCAGGACCACAACTCAAGTGAATCAATATATAGATATATACAAATATAAATATATTTACATAAATAGGACCATATGTCCAAGGCACATTGTTACAATTAAAATCTTTCAAATAATATTACTTAATATATGATGACTACTGGTATTTGGAGACAGGTTGGGGATTTATAATCATTCCACGGTTCTTCTGTTACAGCTATACTTGTTTATTTAATCCTTGGGTGGAAATGTTATTTCGTATACAGGAGATTCGCTTAATGTTTATGATAAGTTGTCCCAGGCCAGATATTATGACTTATCTGGACCCAGGAATCACAGCAGTTGTCGTAGATTCGGCCACAAGCCACAGTCTCCTCTGGTCTTTCAAATGCTTGAGTACCGACTTAGTAAGAGGGACTCCTCACAATAGTGTAGGCTTTCTCACACAGACAATTCATTGATACCAGATAAGTGCCAGCAGAACCCCTGTAAATGAAAGTTATGTTCCTGTCTTAACTTCACATTAATTCCACCCAATTTACAAATAATAATACAATTTCACAAAAGAACCTGGTCAGCCCTTTCTGACCAACCTTACTTCTCCACTGTAGATTGATGGAACAATTTATACCAGTTTTTCTTTTCTTTTTCCTAATAGTGGTTACGCCTCTGCCATTTGCACTGATCTTTTTCCATAAAATATGATGGGTGATATGATTCATGAGGACCCCTGCATGTCTTTTGATATCTACCTCTCTCTGGTAGCTAATTATATAATAGATACCTTATAGGCCCTGTCTGAGTGCTGGGGACCTATGTACTTACTAATCATGATGGATTTCCATCTAACTTTTCTCACATTCCAATTTATTTTAAATAAAAGATAATTAATATTCTCCTTACCACAATATTCAATGAAAAGCACACAATTAATACGTTGACTAGCAATGGAAATACACTTTTGTTCCTTCTGCCTTTGTCCAGACTGCTGAGATAATATGGTCTACAGCACTGCTGATCTCAACGCACCTGCTTCAACTAAGGTTTTGAAAAAATGGCATCTAAGCCTTTCAAATTTAAACGCAGCTTTGGTAAGCTGACCAATGACTACGCATATCTCAATTGTAAACAAGTCTTGCAAAATAAAATTCAAACTTTCCCTTCGTTACTTGGTTAGTATATTTTTATTTTGAGGTCGGCCAATAATATTTCGCCTTCCTTCAAAATCCATCCAATCCAATCTCTCGTATCTTCTTAGTCTTTATTTCCCCAAAGTTTTTTTCAAAAATATGCCCAAAAAAAAATCAAGCAGGCATGACTTGTCCTGACAGTCTGTCCGATCCTCTATAGTATTATTACCAATATCTGATTATTTAATGGACTATTTGTGTAACTAACACCCTATTCTTGCTCAGGAAGTCCTAAGGTACACGAAGATATAATTTTTATGGGGCTAGGTGACTTGGTTTAAAATTCCATATTTTTTCTACAATAACCAACCTATTCATGTCTTTTTTGCACTAATTTCCAGCTAATTACGAGAGTCTCTCGTAGTACGTGAGAATTACGTCATAAATGCTGTCTGCATGACCCCATTGTCCACATGCTCTAACTTTTACATCGTATTTTGAAAATCGCCCTAGGTAAGGCTTGCAAGTTGGTTTTATTTTTAGAAACAATGCGAGACGCGATTAGCATTGGGCCATCTATCCGTTCCCCACCCTCTCTCTACTATGTCTTTTAGGCAAATACTTCGTTGAACTTGGGAAGTGTTACGTTTATCTCAAGGACGAATTTGAAAAATTGGGTACCCTTTTGTTCGGCTAATGCGTTATCAACTAATACGCTGAAGGCGTTGGTGACGACAACAATTCTCGACGAAAATTTTTAGTACTATCCTATCTTTGACTTTATGCACTATACTGTTATATTCTAATTTAGATATTGTACCGTATTTAGAATTTCACCACAATAGATAGAAGTGAGGATTTTAACATTTTAAAAACAGACTATAATTTTTCAATCACCTTGCAGTAAGATACTATTTCAATATCACTGTTAATATTTTGTTTCCTCATTTATATTGCAGAATATGAAGGACTTGTATAGCTCTAACTCCAGAGGTCTACAAGATTATGATGTGCCGCCTTCAGACAGGGACTTCATAAATATAAGCTCTTCAGCACGCAAACCTTCTTACGATGCTCTCAGAAATTCAGCAGGGTCAAGAAAAGCTTCACTTGTGGGTGATCTGTATGACACACCTCCTAGCAGCAAGCGTGGCTCAGATGAGAATTCTAGTGGCATCTATGACAC
Organism: Oreohelix idahoensis; assembly: GCA_024509875.1. Taxonomy (NCBI): domain Eukaryota; kingdom Metazoa; phylum Mollusca; class Gastropoda; order Stylommatophora; family Oreohelicidae; genus Oreohelix; species Oreohelix idahoensis. The sequence goes on along the minus strand of JAMPIV010007148.1, from coordinate 123,602 downwards.
GCCACCAAGCAGCAAAAGAGCTTCTAGTGAAAGAACTCCACCGCATAGTAATAGATCTTCAGCATCAAGGGATTCAGGTTCAAATCCGTTATCAACCAACTCTGCCAATCAGCTCTCGTTAAATCACCAGCAAAATGGAACCCCACTTAGTTTGCCAATGGTTGATAGGCATAGAAGCAGGTCAAATTCCAGTGAAAACTGTTATGAAACACCCCCAGGAAGCAACAGATCATCCCTAGAGAGAATATTATCAGAGGAAGGGCCACCCATTTATGAGTCTCTTTCTCCAGCAGTGTCTACAGAGTATTTAGATGCTGCTGAACCTTTATATGACACACCCCCCTCACGGACTCATGTCCAGTCCAAGTCTAACCCTGCCTCCCAGTCTAGTCTTTGTACTGCTACTTCCACTGAGTCACTTCTGTCAAACACATCTGGTGTAGGTAGTTCTCACATCTCACAGACCGCTAGCCTCTCTGACTCAGCTCGCTCAAGCATGGATCTACCCTCAGACATTTACGACGTTCCCCCATCTGCCCAGGAGGGTAAATCACGTAAACAGTTATCCACCGACTCTGGGTTAGGATTCTATGACAGCCCATTTAAATCACGACCGACCTCAGCCACTTCAAACACCGAAGGCATCAGGACCTCTCAGTCTTCATTTGACTGTAAAACATCTGCTAAAGACATCAAACGCAGCAAGAGTTTAGAAAATACTGTGGATGACTTCTATGACACGCCTAGAAACAATACACCCAAAGTTAGCTTGAAGAAGATAGGAGGAACTACTGGTAACAGCTCATCTAACAATTCTATTGAGGCCTCTGGTTTATATGATATCCCTCCTCAAGTTACAAGAGATTCTGTTATTTCTATGACATCAAATTCCTCAGATGAGAACGCACGTCTATCATCTTCCAGTCTGGATAATGAGCAACAGTTGGCTGATGTACTTTTGTGGAATGAGTTGCTGCTGGATCTTGACTCTGCTCTAGAGCTGCTGGTAAAAAGACAGCAGGATGTATCAAAAGCCACAACTAGGCTGTCCAGCTTTGTGAACAACGCTTGGAGAAGTCGATCCAGTTTGGAGAAGACATTATATGACATCAAAGTTGCTTGTACCCTGGTAAAAAATTCCCTACATGATTTTGTTGACTTTTCCCATGGGGCTATAGTTAATGCAGTCAGGCTGCCAGATTTCCACTTGGCCAGTATGCTGCAAAAATACGTATCACAGCTACAGAGCACCCTTGAATTAATTAAAAAGTCGTTCTCGAAACTGGAAGAAATGAAGTGGCAAGTTTCATTATTGTCAGAACCATTAGACAAGAGTAAACCTGATGACCTAAGTCAGATTGCTTTGGTTGCTAAAGATTTAATGCCAGATGTGGAGAAAGTAGCCTCATATATTCAAAGCAATGCTCATCTTTTGTTTAAGAAAGCTACTGTAGGGGAAAGTCGGAGGTCTTCAATATCCTCCAGACTACCCATGGGTTCAAAGCTTGTTGAGGACAATGGAGGGAAAGGATCTAGCATTGATTATGGACAAGGTAAAAATATACAACATCGACCTCTGCCTGCTGTGCCCGGTGGTGAAAAATGTCTTTCAGCAACTCGTGTACCATCTTCACTGGATACACCTAAACTTTCATTGTATGACATTAAGGCTGAGCTTCACAAGGATGATTATGCCGAGTGTGATGAGCCACATTCTAAAACAGATCTTGAGCAGGCACACAAAGCATTCATGGACAAGCGTGTACAAGAGTATGACTACGTCCAGTTGGATACAAGAGATACTCGTACAAAATCTGAAAGTAAATATGGTGACCTTATGCAGGACAGTGGTCATTTGAATAGCCAGAATAGAAAGAACAGCATTTCTAAGAATATTGAGGCCAAAGATAATGACCTCGCCAAGAAAGATGTACAGACAAAGAATTCAGAAACTTGTGATGCTGACACTGACATTATTCCAGTCAGAGAAAACACGTCTTATGACAGCAGTGATATCATTAACTCAAAAAGCAAGAGAAAATTGTCTATTACCACCAAAGGACAGGCATCTGTTCCTAATTCTTATGATACTTCATATCTTGATCTCTTAGAACAAGATTTAAAAACACCTGTTAATGTAAACAGCTCTTCAGGTGGCTCAAAGTTCATTCTTCCATCACCAGAATCTGGTAACTTGCCCTGTGAACCAGAAGCCCTAGACCCAAATGATCGTCAGGTTCTTGTGTACTACACTGAACAGATGAACAGCCATTCCACCCTTCTGGCAAATGCTGTTGATGCCTTTATTGGAGTTGTGGGCAACAAAGAGCCCCCCAATGTTTTTATATCACACAGTAAATTTGTTATAGTGTCTGCCCACAAGCTGGTACATATAGGAGACAGTATACACAAAAATCTGATTAGCAACATTGTCAGCATGCGTATTATGCAGTGTGCCAATCATCTCTGTGACTGCCTGAAAGCTTCGGTCACAGCCACCAAGACTGCCGCCTTGCAGTATCCGTCTACCCCTGCTGTCCAGGAAATGGTTGACAGAGTGATAGCTGTGTCCCATGCGGCTCATGAGCTAAAGCTTGCCATAACACAAGCAGCCAAATAGTAACACTGCCTGCCCATGCAAATAGTTATTTTTAAACACCAAGCATTTGAACATGTGTGGCCCAGGTTATAACCCTGTAAAGACAATCATCAGTGCAACTTATGCAGTCAGGAACATTTGTTTTCATAATCAATATTTTCTTTTACTGCTTCTTCTTCCTCTTGGTCTTATTTTAATTTTTTTTTCTTTAGTAATGCTTTGAGACCTGAATGTTCTAAGCTGCATACAGCCCTTCTGCATTCCACTCTTTACAGGCAGTTGTTGTTACCATACAACTAATACTGGGATACAGTTGGAAAAAAAACAAAATAGTATCAAATTAGTTTTACAGATAAGCAAGAGTATTCTAGTAACATTTTATTAAGACACCTTTATCAGCTAACTTGGCACATAAAAACACAAAAGTTGGACAATTAACAAGAATAAAAAAGATTGAAAGCTTTTTTATTATTTTCTGTTTTCAATTTTTGTTCATTTTTGCTTAATAAGCTGACAATATATCATTTTGTCTTTTTAACTTTAGTTCATTCTGTCTTTGACCCCTCTGTGATTTCCTGTTTCTTTGATTTTTTATAGATGCATTCCTATGTTGTTACATATATATTTCTATGGATGACCTTGACACTTTAAAGTTCTCTAAACATTATTTTTCTGTTAAGTTGCACTCATTCAACATCTCAAGCAAGAAAGCTTGTTTGAGCTTGTGGTGGAAATTACAGATGAGGAGTTTTATACCTACCATAATCTTTGTTTGTTCTTATTTGTTAATTTTAATTTAATTTAATTGTTATTTTATTTATGTTTCCCTCCTCGCTTAGATTTCAGTTGTTAGCTAATAAATATACGCTCAAACTCAAAAAAACATAAAAGGTCAGCCCAAAATTAATACATTCCTTTTGAAATTTACGTATTACGTCTAATTTTATTTTTTTAGACACCAGAAAAATAATAGTGTTTATGTGGTTTGAAAATCAAAATTGTTCAGTTATATATCAGCATTATTTCAGTTTGAAAGTGGAAGGAAGATACGGCTTAATCAAAAATACGTCTAACTTTGTTTGTCTGCATCTTTAATCAGTGTGCATTTTGTATTTGAAGAAAAGAAATGAATTTCACACTTGTAATTTTTCTATATGACCAGCTACAGTGCTGGCTTCTTGCTCTGTAAGTAGAACAAAGGACAATGAATTAATCTTTGGAAACTGGAGAGGTATTGTGGAGTTCCTCGTACATTCATTAACATTAAGCTTTATGAGAAGGGGTGATCAGTTCCCTTCCTCACTACTTTTGCCTTCGTTAACTCAAGAGAAGAATCAGGTACCATTTACAGCTGGGTAGACTAGAGCATGGTGCTACCTGGTTTCGAACTTGGAATCTTGTAACTTTGCAGAACAATTCCATACTATAATAGATGTAGATCTGAGAGAAATAACAGAACAAACACATGTGAAACAACAGTTGCAGAAAAGACATTCTATAGAAAGCAGTTTTGTGTGACAATAACTAGCCTAATAAGGTAGCCTTTGTTCAGAAATACCCAGTTGGAAGAAATGGAAGAAGATTCCAGACATATCAAGATGAACATGAGAAACAGAAGTGGTACACAATGCTAAGGACAAGAAAATTATGAAAGATCTACCTTTCCTTGCTCCTACAGTTCTTCTTGTGAACGGCAGTAGCATTGCCAGTTTTCTTGGCATCTTTGAACAATACTTTGAGAGGCATATTGATCTGACTTAACAATCCACAATGTGGTGCGAAAACAAAAACTCTTGGCTTCTCTAGGTTTTTTCCACAGATTCGATACCTAGTTCAGCCTGACCCAAGGTGGACACTTTCGATTATACTTAGGGTACACTGTGTGAATTTCGACCACGCCACGATCGAACTTTTGCAATAACTCGAGTTTTTTTTCTTGCTGCCTGTGATGAGAGATGCTTCCTTTTTTTCTCACTGTTACCATTATGAGTACCTGCAGCTTTTTTAAAAAAAAAAATACATTTTAATATTGAAAGTAAACTTTTTTTTTAAATTTTCAACCTAGAAACAGGGTCCGTCGGTTATATTAGGGCACACATACAAATATAAAGACTGTGTGATCTGGTTATTCCATATGAGAGCTGCAGATATATATATGTTGTAGGTAGCAGTGTGAGACACAACTGCCAGCATTAAGTTTTTATGTTATAACGCTTACATCTACTTTCCTAATGTATTGCGCATGTGTTAGCATCCATAAAAACACTTTCGGTTTTCGGAGCTTTTCGAATTTCAGATTAAAAGTTGTGGACCTGTGTTAGAAGAAGAAAGTTAGATATTGACAGAAAATCTTCAAACTGAGATGATTTCTTTCTTATTTCACTCCACATATGACTTATATATTAGTTACAGTCTTCTGTTATTATCTTGCATGTTTGCCTCTGTCATTTTTTTTTTTTTTCACTGTGGCCTTCACTTAGATAGCCTCATGAGATATGGTTGTGATAGCTGTTGTTGTTGCTGTTATTACTTCACTGGCAATTATTATACTAACAAGTGTTTGCGTAGTTACTAATTATGAATGTGATGTGAATTAATAACAAAAATTAAATGTGATGTGAATTAATAACAAGAATTAAATGTGATGCAACTCCAGAAAATTAATTTGTCAACAGCGTAGAGAAAACCTTGAAAGGCAAAAAGAATTTATTGAAAAAATATTTTTTTTTTGCACTACAGGAATGTCCACATTTCCTAATTTTATTTTGTATAATTTTCTAGGCCCACTGAGAAAATGACATTAAAGTTAAATATTGTTTTCAGTCCTCTATCAATTCACTTTTAATTATTCACGTTAGCTTTTCATATCTTTATCTCAAGTATGCAGACTTAGTGTCTGTTTTTTTTTAACTTTGGTTTCGCTCAGATAGCCTAAACTTCCCCAGTTAAGAATTCCAGTTAATATATCCACAGCTCTTAATGACTACAGCTTTTGAGAACAGAAAAAAACAATGGTAGAAACAGTTAGGCTTCTCTAATCAGCCATGACATTGAAACCGAATTCAAGCATATGTTAACATGCCAGATTCCTAGCATATTGTTTTCATATTGGATTTTTCTATTGTTTATGTTTAATAAATGTCATAATGTAAAACATATTGCAACAGAAACCACCATTGCAAGAGCATATGACTACTTGGAGCAAGCTTCCTGCAAGGGAACTGGCAGCAGTTGCGGCTCCATGCTCTGCAAGGAACACAAAGGAAAATGAATGATGGACCAGATAGAATATTAACCAGACTCTGCACATCATTGTTGTTGTTGTTGTTTAACTAGAGCTGCTGAGCTTCTCGCTCTTTAGCAGCCAATACCAGGTTGAAGACTCCTTGGTAATATCTACACTGTAGAGCTAGGCTTTTCCTGTGGCTTTTCTACCATTCTGAAACGTGTTGTGTTGAAGTCATGAGCTCCAGTTTCTCCAGCTTGGCTTGCATTTAAAGGATCGTCACATCTGGTCCTAATCTAGGAGTAAGAAGTGTGTGGCATACTGTGCATTCCTCGCCATCCAAGGGGGCTCTCCAACTATGCAGAGCTAAAATACTAAACTCTGGTTCTGGGCTCTCCCAAGGAATTGTCATGTCTTGCACAGAGCCACTTCTAAGCTTCCCCTGCCTATCACTGGGTCCATAGTGAGATCCTTCTGCATGCAGTCAACCAAGTCAAAGCCGAAGAATTATGCTGGGTTCTCAACAAGTTTCACCACATCGTGAAATGTTGAGTAAATACCTAGGCTATGTAAGAGTCATACTTTGGTCTTCAACCAGATAATCATGTAACAGTGTTTCAAGTCATTCTGGTGTTCAGTAGAGTGTGTAGCTGGAGGAACTGGCCACATTTCCTTAAATTACACTGACAAACAACATTTTTCTTTCTTATATAAGAATAAGTGTTCTTAGGTCAGTTTCTTGCGCTGATTTCAAATCTGAAATCCGTTTATCTCTATCACGTCGGGTTCTTAAGATATTTGTGAATAAATATATTTTTGGGAAACCGTTATTTGACTTCGTTTCATTTTTACTATATAACTTATTAAAAATTAATAAAATGCAAAATAATTCTACTTTTTATACTGCTAAAAGATGCATGACATATGTTACGCTATTTTTCAAATACTTACTGTATTTTGAAATAATTCTGAGCGAAATATGGCTTCTAGAAGTTGTAGAAATTCGGCTGATCTGTTCTGTTACGTGTGCGGATATTTTACTGATCGTGTTCACCAGAAAAACTTTACACCATTACTAAAGAAAGTATATGAACTTTATTTCGATTCGAAAGTTGATGATGCAAATAAATCTTGGAAGCCAAATGCAGTTTGTTCGACTTGTTCAAATACATTGGCAGGTTGGTACCGAAAATCGCCGAAGCATAAGTCGATGACTTTTGGAGTGCCAGTAATATGGCGTGAACCGACAAATCACGCTATTGATTGTTACTTCTGTTTGACATATATCCATGGTTTCACTTTTAAAATTAGAAAGTCTGTGGTTTATCCAAATATTGAATCGGTTTCGAAACCAGTGCCTCATGATCAAATCACGTGTCCGATCCCAGTTCCACCAGAACAATATCCGTTGGACGTGAATGAACCATCAGAAAGTGATAGTTTACCTGCTTTAGAAACTAATTCTGACTCGGATTATATACCGGTGAATGATGGTGTTCACTTAATTAACCATTCAGAACTTTCAGATCTAATACGTGATCTCGCTCTTACCAAAATTACAAGCGGAATTACTCGGTTCGCGACTCAAAGAATGGAATCTTTTAGCGCCCAATACTCCGATATCTAAATTTCGTCATAGACACAGAGAACTTGTTCAATACTTTGAGATGGATGATGACATTTGCTATTGCAAAGATGTAAACGGTCTAATGGTGCACCTCGGTCATAAGCACATAGTCAACGAATGTCGACTTTTCATCGACTCTTCCAAGACTAGTCTAAAAGCCGTGTTATTGCATAACGGAAATTTATTTTCATCAATTCCAGTCGCCTACTCTGTTCATATGAAAGAAACTTATGACAATATGGCTATACTTTTGGCGAAAATAAAGTACAATGACTACCAATGGCGGATTTGTGGAGACCTAAAGGTCATTGCAATTCTCACGGACATGCAGACTAGGTATACTAAATTGTGATGCTTCCTATGTGAATGGGACAGCTGCAACAGACAGGAACATCATGCAAGAAAGGTGTGGCCTATCAGGGATCGTATGCAGCTCGGGCATAAACATGTAAAACACGAGCCATTAGTTAACACAGACAGCATCATTTTTACCACAGTTACATATAAAGTTGGGGCTCATGAAGAATTTCGTAAAAGCGTTAGATAAAACGAGCAAAACTTTTACTTATCTTCGAGAAAAGTTTCCGCAAGTTAGCGATGCAAAGATAAAGGAAGGTATCTTTGTAGGACCTCAGATTAGGAAAGTTATTGCAGACAAACAATTCGAGAACTTGTTACATGGTAGTGAACTTCGCGCATGGATGGCATTCAAATCGATCGTCGATAACTTTCTGGGAAATCACAAATCTGTCGACTATGTGCATATTGTTAAACAGTGCATAGATGCATACAGAATTATGGGCTGTAACATGTCCCTCAAAATCCATTTGCTCGATTCGCATCTTGACTTTTTCCCTGACAACCTTGGCGAAGTCAGCGATGAACATGGAGAACGATTCCATCAAGGTATCGCCTTAATGGAGTCACGTTATCAAGGACGGTGGAGTGTGACCATGTTTGCCGATTATTGTTGGATGCTTTATCGCAATGTACCACATGCCATTCACCGACGAAAGTCGACTGCAAAGAAATTCAAGCCTAGATAACTGTTATACTTCTTGTACGAATGATGTTGTAATACTATATGCGTTGTTAAAAAACTTCAATTGCGTATTTCTAGAGATCCCGACCTGATAGAGAAAAACGGTTTGCAGATTTAAAAACAGCGCATTAAAATTGAACAGAAAAACATAGAAATGTTAGAGAAAGAAAAAAAAATTTTTTTTTGTTAGACAGTGTTATTACCCTCATGAGTAGATATTGTGAGGTAAATGTGAAACTGAAGAACTGCCCAGGTTTGATTAAGGGGATGAACTAAATTGAAATGCTGTTTTCATAAATACTTGCATAATTAGAATTAAACTTTTATGCACAGGCTTTAACCTATAGCAATAATAATTATGTACAACAAAGAGTATAGCAGTACTTTGTAATGATTGTCATAGAAATGGCTGCCCTATTGGTTTTTAATGCCGTATTTCAATTTGCTAGAGCTTTATTACTATTATTACAGTATTATTTTTTTTTTTAGTTGTGAACACAACTATAGAGTAGGAAGCTCATCATTAGATATTAAAACTTTTAACAGATCAGATTTATAATAACTTATAGATCAAGAGCTGCGGGGCTTTGAATTAAGAGTCTATAAATAGTAACAAATATGGCAAAATTTTACATTATATGCAATAAATTGGTGTTGATAAGGTATCAAAAATCTGATCTGCGTAAAGCTTTACAATGAAATGAACAGTTTGAGTGCCAAATTTCAGTTTGATTGATGAATAAATAAGCATATTATAAAAAATTAGGGGTATAATAAAAGTTTCTAAAAATTTTACAAGAAATGCACAGTTTCATAAAGAAAGTCACTTTTGTAAGTCAAACAACACGTGTTCAGAATGCATTCTGAAAACTAATTTTGATATACAGGTATTTAGATTATGGGGATTTTAAAAATTGACTAACCCTATTTTTATGAATTTTTAATTTTTATTTTAGCTTAAATCCTCTGCCACTCCTCCCATTAAGTCATTATGAACTTCAGTATAATGTATTGTGAGATTAGGGCTATCCTGATGAACTGACAAGATTTTGTTGAAACTAATCAGTACTCTAGTGTGATCAGGGGTGGCAGGAGGAACTGACCAGGTTTTCTTAAATTATTTCCCTTCATCAGTAGAGTTTATTGTGTGGTTATAGTGAAATTGAAAGTATCCCCATGTTTAATTAGGTCAGTATACATTTCAGTAGTAATATAACAATAACAAAAAGACAGCAGTAATTGTAATCTCAAAGAAAATGACTTATCCAGAATGCACTATTAAAGTAAATGGAACAATTTTAAAACAAGTTAGTAGATTCAAATACCTGAGCATGTTAATAACATCGGATGGAAGATGCATCTCAGAGGTGAAGAGCAGAATACTCCATGCAAAAGCAGTATTCTAAAAAATAAAAAGTATTTTATGCAACAACTGTTTATCAGTGAAAGTTAGAAAGAGAATTCTTTAGTGTTATAAAGCACCAATCCTGACATAAGGAAGTGAGTCATGGACAGTAAACAAATTGAAAAAGTGATAGAGGCCACAGAGATGAGGTGTTACAGAAGAATGGTAAAGATACCATGGACAGCTAACAAGAGTAATGACAAGTGCACAAATGAAGCTTAGTGGTTGCGTCAGAAGGAAGCTGTTGATTTTCTTTGAGTGTGTTATGAGAATAAGGTAGATGGAATATATTGTGCCAACAGGAAAGATTTAAGGAAAAAGAGACAGAGTACAATAAAGGGAGAAAATACTGGACAGTTCGACATTGTGGCAGGGAAAGAAGTCAACAACAAAATTAAGAAATGGTCCTGGAGACAGGAAGTGGGGGAGAGACATGATCACCTACGCCACAGGGTATGGTACTTGGAAAAAAAAAAAAAACATCAATAGTGTATACTGTGAAATTTAGGGTATTTTTAAGGAACTGACCAGGTATTTTTTAAAATTTATTTTGGCTAATCATTGCCAGGTTTCCTTCTGTTGTGCTTACAAGTAGAGTTTATTATGAGGTTAAGGTTAAATTGAAGAAGTGTCCAGGTTTGATTATGGTATTATGAACTTCAGTAGCATGTATTGTGAAATTAGGGTTATCATAAGAAACTGATCAATTTTTTTTTCTTTAAAGTTAACAAGTACTCTAATGTGATCAGGGATAAGTGAAAAAATTGACCAAGTTTCCTTAAATTATTGCCCTCATCAGTAGGGTTTATCATGTGGTTAGGTGAAATTGAAGAAAGTATTTAGGTTTGACTAGGTTACTTTGCACTTCAGTAGAATGTATTGTGCAATTAAGGGTTATTTGTGCTTTACTTGCCTCACAACACGTGCTTAGGGAAACTCCAAACTCACAATAAAGACCAAAGCTGTGGTATATGATGATTGCGTCACCAGCCCACTTCAATATGGCAGCGAGACATGGACAATCTATGCTTTTTAAGAAAAAAGGCTCCATACCTTCCACCTGTGCTGTATTCGCCACATCCTTGGCATTTCAAGGAAGGACAAATGTGTAGATGTTCTCACACTGGCCTTAGCATGTATACGCTTCTTAAACAGCACAGATTACACAACCTTGGCCATTTTCGCCGCACGGGTGGATGTCCCCGAAGACATTTGCTACATGCAACTGGCAGATGGCAAAAGAATAATCAGGAGACCACAGCTGAGGCTCAAAGATGTGTGTCAGAGAGACATGAAGGCACTGAACACATCCAGTATCATGGGTGTACAAAGCTGCCCATCACACCTAGTGGAGATCTCCCTACAGCATCGCCACAAATTGCATGAAAAGAGGCTCATACAACAAACAGATGAGAAAAGAACTCATAGAAAGAAACACCAGGAAAAAGCAGCTAAGGGTTATCACTTCAAGAGCACAACACCCCAATCATCAATTATGACTGGAGGAAGCTACTTTTTGTGCTTGCAAACTAACGTGTCCCTTTGCATAGGAGACAGTGTGAAAGGTAAAGATAAGTTCCATAACTGGCACTGATGTAAGGGAGTGAAGCGTTAGAGACTTCATGATACTAGGTCTGAGCTTTATGAGGTGGGGGTGACCAATTCCATTGCTCACTGCCTTAGCTTTCCTTAACTCAAGAGCAGGAGGTACCCATCTAAAGATTGGTACACTGCAGCATGAACACCACCAATTTTCAAACCTGGTTAACTCTGCATCGAGATGCAAGCACTTTAACCACTGCCAGTTGACACTCAGTAGGCAGTGTGGTGTGTGAAATTCACAGTTTACTATCAGCATTAATTTTTTTTAAATGTATCTACAATTTGCTTTTATGAATTTTTGTTGCATTTAGGCTTGTGATGTAATTAAATAATTAAGGGGCTGCAGTAAAACTGGTAAGGAATATAAGTTTATAAACTAATAAAACGGTATTTAATCAGTTTTACTAATAACAGTTTTACTTGTCTCATGTGAACTGTTATTAGTAAAACTGATTAAATACCATTTTATTAGTTTATAAACTCTTGTCTCATGTGAACTGTTATTAGTAAAACTGATTAAATACCGTTTTATTAGTTTATAAACTTATATTCCTTGTGATGTAATGCTCACAATCATGAAATTATAATATTTAAAAAAAAAAAACATTTGTTCATTACAGTCCTGCAATAAATAATTGTTAAAATAATATGAAACCATACAGTTCATGACATACTGAATTATTTTTCCCTCATTCACAGAGGACAGTTGAGTAACTTTGCTAACATTGTAGTATATACTGAGGAAAAAAACTGCAAAATATGTTAACACAAAGTGCAGGATTACATGCTCATTTGATACTTTTACATTAATTTGAATATGTTTTAAAATTTGTACAGTTTGTTTTGTTTCTTTACACTTGTACATGTAGACAATGTTATGTTTTACTAACTTTTGCTGGTTGATGGAATATATCCTTGTTTGAGTATAAAAATGCTGGTGTTGAAATAAAATTTTATGTGACAAAATTAATGTAACATTTCATAAAAATTCACGTATTCACCTTTGTAAATAAAATACCCTGGACAACAGCTGTGGCTGTGAACATTTATTTTATTCATACTGTGAATCAAACTGTACATATACGTGAAAGCAGATTATTTGGAAGATAAAAAGGCTAAGGTGGTCCCATTGTACATACTTCTGCAGGAGAATGAAATGTTAGAGACTTCACTATACTAGGTCATTTCAAGATAAACTTCTGTTAATTTTGCAAATGGTGTAAAAATATAATGTTGCAGTCCTCGGGACAGATGTCCAGTCAAATTCCTGCTAAACCATGTATTCTCGACTGACAAGATTCTGTAAATTCAGAAGGTTTTTCAAACAGTCAAGCTTTATTGTCTTTAAGTAATAGTGCTTTCCAAATGGACAATGTGTTCTAAGTTGACATTATTTTTTTTAAGCTTGACTCTTCTGTCTGAAATGACAAATTTTTCATATTTGACAACGTTTTCTATACTGGCAGCCTTTGTTTTCTAAATGTAATGTTCTAGATAGGGCCAGATTTCCTTTCAGGTGCTATATGCACAGTGCCTTGGGCCTACGAATGAAGGGAAAAAAATTATTTTCCACTGTTTATCCCTTTTTCTAGCAGATTTATAGTAAAAGTGCCCAGGACCTACACTTTAATCCGGCCCTGTTTGTAGATCCAAAACTTATTTTTACAAACTGATGAAGTTTTCTGCTTTAAAAAATTGTTCCAATATTGTCAGGGCTTTAAAAATTTAGAGGGTTTTCTGAAGTGATGTGACTGGACAGGAATTCTATAAATTCATATATCATTTCAAAATGTTTTCTTGCATACTCTGTACATACAGCATACACAATATTATCAATGTGCCATGACATTTTAAATGCTTTTGCTATTAAAACAGGAATTTGCCTCTTTCAGATGCCTTGCTTTCTTGCTGCATTCAACCCATACATAATTTGGTTAAAAATAAAATAAAAAAGAAAGATTATATTTTGCAGAATTACCAGTGCCTAGAATATTGAAGTTGTAATCTGCAGTCAGAACAAGGATTACCATGATACCACATTTTTTCATCTTCTATTCTCTGTTCGTGCCCATGGTGTCACAGCTGCATCTGTTCCCCTTGCATGAAACCTGCATCAAAGCAATCACATGCTCTTGCATCAGTGGCTTTTGTAGCAAGTGGTTTTATATGGTGAGGTTGCCAGCCCAATACACAACTTCATCTTAGTCACCTCTTATGACTTTCTTTTTTTTCTTCAGATGCCCCAGGAAACTACATAGGGTAACTTTTTTTTATTTAAATAAAATTTTGCCTTGTTTTGGCCAGGTGCGCTCTGACCAGCCTAGATCGGTCATCGGTTATATTAAGAAGCATGTCCAAATATAAAAGACTGTATGGTCGTGTTTACATTTGGTCAACATGGGGTCAGTTGACTATTCGGACTTCATATACATTTATTCGAGTGTATCGTCAAGGTGGTAGACAGCCTTAATTATGATCAACCTTTGAGACGGTTGTGACGGCTGATTTATTATTGTTATCATTTTTCTTTCCGTTAGTGCTACCAAGCGTCACTGGCACCTTAGGGCTACTGAAGTGTTTGTCTGATGACAAAAGATCATATATATATATATATATATATATACATACTTGCATATATCATGATCTTTTTTCCAGTGTCTTCTGAATTTAAGTCATATTTTTTTTTAGTTAGGATTTTGCCTCATTCAGTCTACACACAAGGCCTGTCAATTATACTGAGGCATATATCCAAATATAACAGACCTATAGGTCTATGTAGGGGGATGGGAAGTATATACTGAGAAGTATTTAAAACGTACAAAAGCATCAAGCAATAGAACAAATTTAGCCAGATAAGAGGGTTCCATGTCGGCGCAAGATAAAAACAAAACTATGGATATGCATGGCAGCCAAAGTCAGTGTGGTCAGAACACCCAGATAAATGAATGGCATTGTTTGGTGTTGTTGTTTACACATATGTTTTTGAAATATGGTAGTTCACAAGTTCAAGATGCATCATCAGATAATTATATATATATATATATATATATATATATATATATATATATATATATATATATATATATATATATATATATATATATATATATATATATATATATATATATATATATATATATATATATATATATATATGTTAGTATATGCCTGGCAAACTGAACTGGGCATGCCTTTTGTAATGCTTATTGCTATTAAAAAATTTGACTGAAATAATATGTATTCAGAACAGAGCTTTGATTAAAGGAAGTGATAAAATAAATTTGTCATTTCATTTCATTTTTTTTTTTTTTTTTTTGGCGTGATTCTGCTTTACTGTCTTCTCTGTGTCTCTTATTTATGATTGTGGTTGACAACAGGGGCTTCCCCTGAAACGTCTATGTCACTATGTTGTATTGTTCCATTCTATAATACTCTCTTGAAGTTTGTCTCAGTGGTTTTTAGCAAACAAGTGGAAATTAACCGTTATCACTCTCAACACACATGCATACAGAACATTAAACTATGTTTCTGACTTTCCTTCACACATTATTTTTACTTACAACTCACAGCTTAGTTTGAATACATTTTTAAAGATCGGTCGACGATTGACTTCAAATATCTCCATATTCCTTGCACTGATAAACATGATTTTTTACATGTGGTCTTATATTTTCAATGTCCCAAAGTTTTTATAAAATTCAATGTTGCAGGTAGTGTTCTTTTCTTGCAAGGGCTAATTCCTTTGATCTTTTTTAACGAAGTAATTATTTTGTCCTGGAAGAATAATACTTAAGGCAAAAGAAAATCATTGGAGAAATTTCTGCCAAACACTGAACCCTACATATAACTCTACAACAGATGTGTGGAATAAGTTAAAAGCCATTAAAGGCAGAACTAAACATATGATAATACCTCATATAAAAAGACCTGAAAGAGCAGAGACTGACTGGCAGAAAGCAGAGGTGCTGGCCAGGTACTACCATAGAGTTAGTTCTAAGGAAAATCTAGAGCAGGCTGTAGTCAACAGAAGAGCAACACTTATTAAAAAACTCAGTAAAGAAGTACCTTATAATACTGAAAATTTATCATATTTAAATGCAGATATTACAATGGAAGAAGTTGAAAATATAATAATGGACAAAACAAATACATCAGCAGGGCATGACATCTTGAGCTATGAAATCTTGAAACACATACCAAAAAGTACCATAGAAATTATAACATCCCTTTTTAACAAAATTTGGAATACAGGAAAAATTCCCAAAACATGGAAAACAGCAGTAAATATTCCAATACTAAAACCAGAAAAAGATGCCCATGATGCCAGTTCATACAGACCAATTTCTTTAACTTCCCACCTAGGTAAAATATTAGAAACCATAGTAAATAAAAGATTAACGTTTTTATTTGGAAAAAAAATAATTTATATAGTCAAACTCAGTCAGGATTTAGGAAGAACAGATGCACTATGGATCAGATAATTAAATTGGAACATAAAGTAAAATCGGGATTTCAAAAGAAAGAAAAAAAACTGTGGTAGTATTTTTAGATATAGCTAGGGCTTATGGTGAATGCTGGAGAGAGGGTGCTCTCTTTTAAATGAAGAAGATAGGAGTAACCGGTAAAATATATAATTATTTAGAGAATTTTCTGCAAGATAGATATTTCACTGTTCAGGTAAACAATGATAGATCAGAACTGTATGAACAACAAAATGGAATACCCCAAGGATCAGTAATGTCTCCTTCAAGTTTTACAATAATGGTAAATGATTTAGGTGAGGAATTTAATGATATAACAAATAAATTGTCACAGTTTGCAGATGATGTTGCTATATGGAGGGAGATATCTGCCAAAATTATATAAGGATCTACAGAAGCAAATAAATAAAGTATGCAAATGGATGACAAAATGGGGTTTTCAGCTGAATACAAATAAAACATTGGGAATGATCTTCAGTAAAGGTAGGGTTGTAAAAAATAAAATTATAGACATAAATATCCAAGGGCAAAACATTAATACAGTGCAAACCACTCGATATCTAGGGATGATATTGGACCAACAGCTGAACTGGAATAAACACATAGATAAACTAGTGGAGTCTTGCAGAGGATTGACTAACTTATTAAGATATTTGAAAGGTAATGGATGGGGTGCAAGCACTAAGACAATGCTCACTTTTTATAAATCTTTTATTAGAGGAAAAATAGATTATGGAAGTATAATATATGACTCTGCTGCACACAGTAACAAGATTAAATTAGACAGAATTCAGCATCAGGCTTTATGTACAATAGCAGGTGCAATCAGATCAACATCAATGTGAGCTATAGAGGTGGCTTTAAGAATTCTACCCTTGGAATTACGGAGAAAGGAGTTAAGACTAAATTACATGAACAGAGTTATGTTAGATAAGTCTCACCCAGCACATGCAGCTTTTACCAGATGCCAACTAACAACTCAGGCCAATCCAATGAATACCACTAGATACCCTACAGGATGGAAGTGTATGGAGGAAATTGTCCATATGGGTACATTAATTACATCAATTAATAACAGTTGTGAATACAAGCCAGTGATTCCACCCTGGGAGATCAAGAAACCACACACGGACTACCACCTAGCAGAAAAACTTAAGAAAACAAATAATATAGAAAATATTAAAAACATAGCCAATAAATATATACAACAATTATCAAAAGACAGCATTACTGTGTACACAGATGGATCCAAGGGAGAGGATGGCAAATTGGGGATAGGAATATATATTCCAATATGGAAAATGACAAAAGAATATAGCATCACGGAAAATACATCCATTTTCACTGCAGAGATGGTGGCAATACTAAAAGCACTAGAAATATTCTCTAATAACCCTCCCAAAAACTAACAGTTTTAACTTACTCTCTTTCAACAATTAAAGCACTTAGAAACTTACGAGAATGTAGTAGACCTGATATAGCAGAGGAGATATTTCTGGCTACTACATACTTATATTCCAGAGGATGTTCAGTCTTAATAATAATAATAATAGCCCCTTCAGTCATAACTGACTATGGGAATGCGCCCCTGAGGTGGCAGCCCTCAGCTGCTTATTTTCCTGGTGCTCCTTTCGACGTTTTCTCCTCACCTCTGCTTCTTGTGTGAGCCTCTCTTAGCCCAATCATGTTCAGTCTTAATGGCTTGGATACCTTCACATGTTGGCATAGAGGGAAATGAAAAGGCAGATAAAGAAGCCAAGAAAGGTAGATCTGATAAAAATCTAACTAATGTAGGGACGAGTAAATCAGAGATTAAGAGCTTAATTAAAGATTTAATAACAGATGAATGGAAAGCAGAGTGGGATAAAAATCTGAAAGGAAGACATGCATATAAGTTGTTCAAGGCTCCAACAAGAAAATTTCAGATATCTAGGGAATTGAAAATTCCCAGTAATAAGAAACTTCTCAGACTACAGCTGGGAAAAGGCTATTTCAGAATAGAAGAACCTTACTGTGCAGTATGTCTTCAAGACAATAATATAGAACATTTCTTGTTAAAATGTAAGAGGTATGAACAAATGAGAATACCAATATTAGATTATTTGCAAGCATCCAACTTACCTGATTATAATGTATTTTACATGTTGACCACACTTAGTTTTGTTAGCAGTTTAATCTACGCGGTAACAATTCTATCTGGGGCCAACATGATGTATTTTGCACCATTTTAATAGTAATTGAACGCGATATAAGGTTTACATCACTAGGTGATTATGACATAATAAGTTCTGCACTAATATATGCAGACCGTTAGTTCGAGGCCTTCTGTTAGAATTATTCGTCCTAGTCAGTCCTATGAAATGAATATCGTGTCGTCTGAATAAACATGTCATGTTATGTGGACCCATCCACGAAGATCTTATCAAGTTTATATAAAATTGAATGCACTGCCTTGACACCCATGTCATTCACCTCCGTATCAGCACGATTATACCAACATATCTTACACATAAAACCCCAACGTAACAAGAGTAGACAGACCTAGGGAACTGCATAATATATCAAACAATATTTAACACGAACAAATGTTAATACTGTATATAGTAGCTGGGAATGTGAAGGTCTGATGCTGTTATTCCAATGCTTATGACTTTTAACAGATGAAAGTCAAAATAAGCTTAATTCCCCAGACCTAAAGGTCTTTTATATTTGGACATGCGCCCTAATATAACCGACTAGGTTGAACGGGATGCGCCTCGCCAAAACGAGGCAAAATTTTATAAAACAAAAAAAAGATGAAAGTCAATTAAATATCTGTTAAAGTCAGTTATATAACTGGAACCGCCAGGCCTTTACACCCCTTCACTTTAATATTATTCTTGTTCAGAGTTTCTTCTTGATTTTGTTTGTTTGTTTGTTTGTTTATTTTTATTTATTTATTTAACGTATAAGCACAATTGTGATTGTCCCTATTTACAATGATTTGACAAATGTGATGCCACTTTCTCATATCGGCAGTTTTTCATATTATTTGGAATTGAAAACAATAGGCCTATATATCCTAATTATAACCCATCAGAGGTTGAACGGGATATCTTTCTTCATAAATATAAAAAAAAAAAATACATTGTAAATGCCAATTGTCAAATATACCCAGAATAATGCAGATTTGGAGAGAAAAAAATACCCAGATACACAGACGGAAGCCCAAAAACCCAGATCTAGTAAAAAATACCCAACTGTGGCAACACTTGGAGAACGACTATGTAAGGGAGAGAAAACTAAAATAAATACAGTATTTAGGGGAAATAATTATGGCCTAGTGGTAGCATCACCCAGTTACTTATGACTGATTATGGGAATGGTGCGACCTCGAGACGATAGCCCTTTGCTGCATTTTCTTTTCTTTTCTCCTTCTGTTGCTTTCGGAGTGTTCTTTTCTCTTCTCTTTATTGTAAGAGCTTATTTTCGCCCCATACGAAGAGGTGCCGTGGGGAGCATCTGCCCTTGGTGCGATCGGCAGCTTCGTATTTATATCCTAACAAACATTATATATCAGTGGTGGCCAACAAGGCAACCTTCGGGAGCCGCAGTAATGGAGGAAATTTTGAAAAGCGCCATTCATATATTTTTGCATCAACAAAATACGTTCATACAAGATTATATGTCACAATACAAAGGAAAAATTTCTCTTAAAAACAAATGTCACTGGTATCTCACCTTCTAAGTAATATTTTTGTAGCATTTTTATGATAAACCTATAAAGTAATGGTTTTGAACATTTCTTCAGTGTTCAGTTTCTTCCTACCTACTCCCGTCCACCTTCTTTCACACAGTCCCAAGCAGAGCTGGCCCTAGGGATTTTTCAGGGTGATGTGAGGAAAAGCAGCAGCTGGGAGAATTTTTCAGGCCATAAATCGAGGATTCCTCAGCAAGAGAGAGGTTGGTAAGAAAACGAAGATGGCTGTATACCGCTCCACCTATGTCCCAGTCTTGACATATGGATGCGAGTCATGGGCAATGACTACAACCCACAAAAGCCAGATCCAATCCTCAGAAATGAGGTATCTGAGGAAGGTGGTTGAAGTAACAAGAAGAGACATGGTCCGCAACCAGACGATACGTCAAGGCCTAAAATCCCACCCCCTGCAGACCCAAGTAGAACAGTCCCAACTAAAATGGTTTGGCCATGTCTGCAAAATGGGAGAAGATCGGCTACCCCGACAAGCATGGCAAACAAAGAGCTAGGGATCCAGACTCCCAGGACGACCCAGAGTCCGCTGGGAGGACAACATTAGACAATCTATGAAGGACCGAGGACTAGAATGGAACCAGGCCAGGAGGAAGACATCCGATAGGATAGTCTGGCGCCCTCTCTTCCAAACCTCTACACCTCACGGTAGAAGGGGAACGACTAAGTAAGTAAGTATCTCACCTTCTAAGTAATATTTTTGTAGCACTTTTATGATAAACATACGAAGTAATGGTTTTGAACATTTCTTCAGTGTCTTCCAGTGGCGTATCCTGGTAATGCGAGCTAAGCGTGCTGCTACTTAAAATGAATATGTACGCCTACTATTTAACCCCTTCCCCTCTTAATTTAAAAACCAACTATATTCAATTACGCAACGACAGTTATTCGGCTGGAAGAAAAACATTAACTAAATAATACATATTTTCACTTAAAGGTTTCACTTGAAGATCAGATCTATTCTTCTTTCCTTTTGCAGAAATTTCTCTGTTACAGCATCGTAAAATGTATTCTTCATTCTAACCTTGCTCAAAAGTTCCTTTTCAATGGACAATAGGCTGAGACTGGAGAGTCGATCTTGACCTTGTGTAGATCTGTGGTAACTGTGGATTCGCTTTAAAGCTAAAAACGATCTTTCTACAGAAGCAGTAGTTGCTGGAATTGTCATTATCAATTCTGCCAGTTTGAACACTCCTGTAAAGCCTGAACTGAGATCATTTTCAACTAAGAACTGCAGTTACTCATGAACTGACTTGTTGCAGAACTCATCCGAACAATAAAGTACAAGAAGTTCATTCTTCAATCTTACATAGTCGAACATTTCTCCATAAACGTCTTTTAATTTTTTGATGAGGTCCTCTGGAAAATTTTTCTTGAAACTGGTATACTTTTGCTCATAAAGAAGGTGGAAATACTCAAGTTTCTTTAAAGCTGCAAACCGTGTTTCTGTGTAAACACTAATGTTATCAATGATTTCAAAATACAGTTGGCAACGTGCATCTTTTCCTATACAACCACGGCGTCGTTTATTTGTAGGTGATTCAAATTCTTCTCCCCTCCTTCCCAATGCAGCATACCAAATCTCATTAAAGGCAGTATCCCTTGCTCGTTGAAGTTCATTTTTGATCTCTTCTATTTTCTTGCAGCAGTACAAAATATTGAAATTTCTTGTTTGAAGTAAATTGTATAAAACATCTGTATATGCAAATAATCTTGAAAATACTTGAAGTAGGAAAATTGTATTTAGGCTCCTCAAGAAAGACAAAAAGCCTTGCGATTTAACCACTGTGTCAGCATCCCATTCTAAAGAACAATCAATGACATTTTCAAAATAGTCAATAAGCTCTAACCAGTGATCGTTCACTGTATGTACTAATCTGGAAGTGAAGTTCCACCTGGTAGGTGCTACAGTTGACAACTTCTTAGAAAGAAATTCTTGAAGAGCTATTGTTCTCTTAGACGATTTTGAGAAAAATGCAGAAAGACCATTGAGAGTTATAAAAAAAATATTGCAGTCTTTGATATTCATCAAACTTTGTTGCAAGACGAGGTTCAATGCATGGGCACAGCAATGAGTAAAGAGTGCTTTTGGGTAAACATCAATAACCTTTTTTTGTAAACCATCCAAATGACCTGCCATCACAGACGCTCCATCATAAGTTTGCCCAACTAACTTATCTTTAAGTTTGTATTCTTGTACCGTGCTAACTACATGTTTAAACAAACATTCTGAGGTTCTATCCTGACTAACGTCGGTAAGCCCGACAAACCTTTCATAAACAACACCATCTAATACATATCTTAAGACGGTTGACAGCTATGATTTGCACGTGATATCACAACTCTCATCCAGAAGTATAGCAGCAAAGTTTGAAACGTGGACTTCCTTCTTTATTTCATCAATGAGGACTTCAGAGATAGCCTGAATGAGATCAGTTTGCACAGCCGGAGAGGTTCCGCGGAAAACTGTAGAGCTCTGTAGGTGATGTTCCAAAAAAGGGTCATATTGCTGAAGTGCATCCAGAAACTCTAAATAGTTGCCTCTATTGAAAGAGTCATTACATTCGTCATGTCCTCGGAAAGGAAGCTCCTGTTTACCAAGGAAGCATATCGCATCAATCAGACGTTTCAAGATATCTCGATTCTTTTTTACAAGTTCATTATGTTGGCTGATACTTTTATCGAGCTGATCATTAAGCAAGACGTCCACTCTTTGTCGGCCAAACATTTTCAGCTGAAAAAAAAAACATCGGACATGGCTTTTAGTCTTTTCGTGTCTCTGTGCAGCTGTACTTAAGTGGTTAAGATCATCAAAACCATTTCTACTCCATACGTTGCCTTCTGAAGAAAATAAAAAACAAGGCCAGCAGAACAATTTATTCCTCTTTTCACAACCAGTTAACCAATCCTTACTTACTTAGTCGTTCCTCTTCTACCGTGAGGTGTAGAGGTTTGGAAGAGAGAGCGCCAGACTATCCTATCGGCTGTCTTCTTCCTGGCCTGGTTCCATTCTAGTCCTCGGTCCTTCAAAGATTGTCTAATATTGTCCTCCCAGCGGACTCTGGGTCGTCCTGGAGGTCTGGATCCCTGGCTCTTTGTTTCCCATGCTTGTCGTGGTAGCCGATCTTCTCCCATTCTGCAGACATGGCCAAACCATCTTAGTTGGGACTGTTCTATTTGGGTCTGCAGCGGGTGGGATTTTAGGCCTTGGCGTATCGTCTGGTTGCGGACCATGTCTCTTCTTGTTACTTCAACCACCTTCCTCAGATACCTCATTTCTGAGGTTTGAATCTGGCTTTTGTGGGTTGTAGTCATTGCCCATGACTCGCATCCATATGTCAAGACTGGGACATAGGTGGAGCGGTATACAGCCATCTTCGTTTTCTTACCAATCTCTTTCTTGCTGAGGAATCCTCGATTTATGGCCTGATAAAGTCTCCCAGCCGCTGCTTTTCGAGTGGCCAACTCTTCTTTGATGCCCCCCTTTCGGTCTATAATAACTCCGAGATATTTAAAGTGGTCGACCTGCTCCAGGACCTGTTCTCCCAACTTAATCTGATGTTTTCTTTCTTCTCGTGATATCACCATGGATTTTGTTTTAGAGCTGCTTATGACCATCCCTCTCTTCTCCAGCTCTTCCTTCCAGACTTGCAGGTTGTTAACCAATCCACCGACTTGTAATGAGCTGTTGAAAAATGGCGTGTGTATACTTCTGTCTTAGTTTTATGTACTGTTTTTAAGAGTGGTAACTCAGGACATGGTTTACCGTTACTCACAATTGATAGTTTTTCACTAAAACTTAGTGAACAAAACTTCTTTTTAGCGATGTCGTCCAACACTTGCATTTTGGGTATATGTCAGTTATCTCCGAAATACTAATTACTTACAACTTGAAACTCACTGTCACTGTAATAATCTGCATGCCCGGCAACTAACAAAAATTAATCACAAAAAACACTGGACTTGGACACAGCCGATTTTTACAACTTGAGAGCTGCAAGACGACAGCACGCATGTTCGTATTGTATTGACGTATCTGGCCATGACCCCGATCCACACAAACCAGTCTTCAAACGTGAAATCGAAAGGTACCGCACGCATTGTGACGGAATTACCCGAGAAACTTCGGGCGATTGCAACCAACCAATAAAAACTGCACTATAAAACGCGTCTGGGAAACTGAAACTATATATACTCGTAGATTCTATGCGGGAAAATCCGTTATCCTGATGCGTGCGGTCCGAAAGCAGAACATTAGAAGAGAAATATTTTATAGAATAATAAATTAAATTTTTATTTTCCTTCGGGCATAGGTGTGCGCAGCACCCACAGCACACATAGAGAATACGCCACTGGTGTCTTCCTATCTACTTCCTTCCACCTTCTTTCACACAGTCCCAAGCAGAGCTGGCCCTAGGGATTTTTCAAGGTGATGTGAGATCTCGCGACTGCCCAGTACTGTATGTAACCTACTAGTAGTACGAGGAGACTCAATTTCATGCTACTGAGCTGGATCACACTGTAATTTCCTCAAATGATGTTCACTATAGCATTTTATTATTATTTTTTTTTTAATTATTCATTTACATTTAAAAAAATTTTATTCTAGGTATTCCCCCCTTTTAAAATTTATTTATGCGCCAAAAATAGAAATTCTCCTGGACGAAAAATGATGAGTTAGCAATCCAGACTCCTTTCGACTTTCTCTGTATTGCATCATAAACGTCCTTAAAGGAAGACCTGATTTGGATGGCTGAGCTTAATTGCCCGAATTACTTGTTTTTTAATGCATTGTTCTTGTTGTTTTTACGTTTCTATAGGGTGATGTAGCCTAACCCTCTTTATGCGCCTTCCACAACTATAATTCTATTCGTTAATCATTTTCTTTCCCTCATGTTATGTCTCGTTAGAGCGTTTCAGTCTGTAAATGGGGGCGGTACCTGACTGCTTATGAGTTAGGGAAGGCCAAGGCAGCAAGAGAGAGAGAGAGAGAGAGAGAGAGAGAGAGAGAGAGAGAGAATTGGTCACACCACCTCTCGGAGCTGGACCTAGTAGTGAAGTCTCTAACACTTCACTCCCCTACGACATTATCTGATTTAGAGCACTACCGTTATCATTTTATGTCCCTTTGTGTACCCTTCCCACATCACGTCCGCTGTTTTATATTTTTCTTCTTTATTTCAGTTCTCAAACTGCCTTTTTTCGTTTCAGGATTCGGTGATATACTCACTAGAGAAGCCTGTGTTGCCATGTGAAGTTA
Organism: Oreohelix idahoensis; assembly: GCA_024509875.1. NCBI lineage: Eukaryota > Metazoa > Mollusca > Gastropoda > Stylommatophora > Oreohelicidae > Oreohelix > Oreohelix idahoensis. Next base: position 98,609 of record JAMPIV010007148.1, on the reverse strand, counting down.
CGAGTTTGAGTTTCCACAATGCCTTTTTACATTTTTCTTTCTCTCCATCTGTCTCACTAGTTGCTCTGGTCTTTACCTGTGTCTAGCAATGTCATCATAAAGATTATCATTCTTTTTCGTTTGCTACAATTGCTCGCCACAAAATCCCAGTTACCTTACATTTAGCCGTTCTTTGCAAGGATCTCATTAGCCCACCCATTTGCTTTTTTTCTCCGTCAGTTCAAGGTTACAAGGTGATATCCTGTCACCTTACCTTTTCATACTCCTCATGGACGATGTCATCAAGGCATGTAAGGAGAGAACAAGAAAGTATTCAGTGGGGTACTGGAAGATGAGACAGGTCTGTATTTCGGAGCTGGCATTTGCTGATGATGTTGCCCTTATTGCTAAATCAGAGGCACATCTCCAATCCAACCTGCAAGTCTGGAAGGAAGAGCTGGAGAAGAGAGGGATGGTCATAAGCAGCTCTAAAACAAAATCCATGGTGATATTACGAGAAGAAAGAAGACATCAGATTAAGCTGGGAGAATAGGTCCTGGAGCAGGTTGACCACTTTAAATACCTCGGAGCTATTATAGACCGAAAGGGAGGCATCAAAGAAGAGTTGGCCACTCGAAAAGCTGCAGCTGGGAGACTTTTTCAGGCCACAAATCGAGGATTCCTCAGCAAGAGAGAGGTTGATAAGAAAACGAAGATGGCTGTATACCGCTCCACCTATGTCCCAGTCTTGACATATGGATGCGAGTCATGGGCAATGACTACAACCCACAAAAGCCAGATCCAAACCTCAGAAATGAGGTATCTGAGGAAGGTGGTTGAAGTAACAAGAAGAGACATGGTACGCAACCAGACGATACGTCAAGGCCTTAAATCCCACCCCCTGCAGACCCAAGTAGAACAGTCCCAACTAAGATGGTTTGGCAATGTCTGCAGAATGGGAGAAGATCGGCTACCACGACAAGCATGGGAAACAAAGAGCCAGGGATCCAGACCCCCAGGACGACCCAGAGTCCGCTGGGAAGACAACATTAGACAATCTTTGACAGGGAAGAGGCAACTCCTCTAATGAGTAAGGAAGTACATAATGACGAGTGTTCCTTAAATTCTGTTGAAAGGGAGCATTCTGAGAAAGACCACCTAAAAACTAGTAGGAGAAGCCTAAAAATAGGAACATGGAATGTTAGAACTTTAAACGGAGAAGGAAAGCTGGACAATCTTATATTAGAGGCAACCGACATGAAACTCGATATACTGGGAGTTGCAGAGGCAAGACTTTTGGATACAGGCTACATAACAAGAGACCAGTACACGCTTATACACTCAGGAGGAGAAAAACACGAAAGAGGGGTAGGAATGTTGATAAAGAAGGAGTTAGAAAAATACGTATGTGGATACTGGACACACAATGACAGAATGATGTTACTAAAGATGAGAGCAAAGCCATTCGACATATCAATCTTACAAACTTATGCACCAACTAAAGATTACAGCGAGGAAGAAATAGAAGAATACTATGAAGAGCTACAACACACACTTAAACCAGTCAAATCTACAGATGTGTTGATAGTAATGGGTGATATGAATGCAAAAGTAGGAAAAGGAAAATACAAGAAAATAGTAGGACAGTATGGATTAGGGACAAGAAATGATAGAGGAGACAGACTTATCCAGTTCTGTGAAGAAAACCAGCTGGTCATATGTAACACCTTTTTTGAACATCACCCAAGGAAATTATACACATGGAAAAGCCCAGGAGATGTAACACGTAATCAAATCGACTATATCATGATAAAACATAGATTTAAGAACAGTGTCACAAGTGCAAAGACACATCCTGGCGCCGACATAAATTCAGATCACAATCCAGTTGTCATCAAAGTAAATATAAAGCTGAAAAGAGCAGGAAACAGAAGACAGGAGGAACCCCAGATAGAAATATCAGCGCTGAAACAACCAGATATAAAACAGAAATATTTAATCGAAGTCAAAAATAAATACCAACAGTTATTGACAGAAAGCATGGAGCAGTATAGAAGAGAAAACCCAGAAGAAAAAGCAACCGCAAAATGGGAATGCTTAAAAACAAGCATACAATCAGCAAATGCAAATTTACCTAAAAAGGAGTCTAAGAAAAATCAAATTTGGATGACAGATGACATCTTGAATAAAATGGCAGAAAGAAAGAAAGCAAAAAATACTCCAGAATATAAAACAATAGACAATGACATACGTACTATGTGTAGAGAAGCAAAAGAACGGTGGATAGAAACAAAATGTAAGGAAATAGAAGACTTGGAAGCGAAGCACTTGACAAGAGATATGCATGAAGAAATAAAGAAATTATCAAATCGGTCGCGGTTTGCACAAGGAGGAAGCTGTATCAAGAACAAAAATGGTGTAATATTACTTGATGAGAAAGACATATCAAACAGATGGGCAGAATACGTAAAAGAACTATTCGAGGACAACAGAGGTAAAAAACCATCACCAGATTCTAATGAAGGCCCACACATTCTCAGATCAGAAGTAGAGAATGCCATTCATATGATACAAAAAGGAAGATCAGCAGGCATGGATAACATAAACATTGAAATGATAGAAGCTCTGGAGAGCTTTGGTATAGATACAATCACAGAAATATGCAATGATATATACAATACAGGATATTTACCACACGACATGAAGACATCAGTTTTTATAACATTGCCCAAAAAACCAAATGCAACAGAATGTTCAGACTTCAGAACAATCAGCCTGATGAGTCATGCAATTAAGATACTGCTCAAAATCATACAGGAAAGAATAAAAAGTAAAGTAGACAGCGAAATCCAAGAAGAACAGTTTGGTTTTAGACGGAACAGTGGAACAAGAGAGGCAATATTTTGCCTAAGAAGATTAGCAGAAAAATATACAGAGGTCCAAAAAAGTATGTATATGTGCTTCATTGACTATAAGAAGGCTTTTGACAGAATCCATCATGAGAAAATAATTGAATGCCTCAAAGACATAGGTATTGATGGAAAAGATATAAGAATACTCAGTAACCTTTATTGGGAGCAAACTGCCACAGTAAGATCGGGAAGGAATTATTCACCATACATAGACATAAAAAGAGGTGTCAGACAAGGTTGTGTGCTGTCCCCCTGCCTATTTAATTTATACACCGAAAAAATTTTCAAACAGATACAGGAAATACCAGGACTGAACATCAGTGGAAGATCAATAAACAACCTTAGATATGCAGATGATACCGTGTTGTTAGCTGAAAGCGAACAGGAGTTACAAGAACTAGTGAAGCAAGTGAACAGTATAAGTCATGAATATGGACTCGACATTAATATTGAGAAAACAAAAACTATGATAATTAGCAAAACAGACGATAAACCCACATTAAAGATAAGCGTAAATGGGAAAATCCTGGAACAAGTCAAGAGCTACGTATATCTTGGTCATATAATAACAGAAGATGGCAGATGTGAAACAGAAATCAAGAAGAGAATAGGAATGGCCAAAGCTACATTCAACAACATGAAACATATACTGACATCCAAACAGTTATCTCATAAATTAAAACTGAGAATCATAAAGTGTTATATATATTCTGCATTTCTGTATGGTGCAGAAACATGGACGATGAATAAGCATTTGGAAGAAAGAATTGAGGCTCTTGAAATGTGGATATATAGAAGAATGGGGCGTATCTCATGGAAAGAGATGAAAACAAATAAGGAGGTCCTAGAAAATCTAGGTATGAAAAGAGAACTAATGAGAGAGGTCAAAGTTCGGCAGCTAAAATACTTTGGCCACATAAAAAGGCATAACACCTTGCAGAAGACCATAACAGAAGGGAGAGTTGAAGGTAAACGTGCAAGGGGAAGACAGCGCTATAAGTGGGAAGATAACATCAAGAGATGGACGGGAAAGAGTCTATCAGAGTGTACCACCAAGACAAGAGACAGAAGACGTTGGAGATCCATTACAGCCAACCTCCGTTGTGGAGATGGCAACTGATGATGATGATGATGAAGGACCGAGGACTAGAATGGAACCAGGCCAGGAGGAAGACAGCCGATAGGATAGTCTGGCGCCCTCTCTTCCAAACCTCTACACCTCACGGTAGAAGGGGAACGACTAAGTAAGTAAGTAAGAGTTTAAGGTTATGCCTGATTACACTTGTTGGCTGTTTCCTATGGGCGTTCTATCCATCTCCACATTCTCCATTTTACTGCTGCATTTGTGTGAAGCAACAAGTTGTACATATTTGCTTTATAAGGGCAGACAACTCAAGTAAATCCCAGTAGTCAATGGTTATCCTTATTTCCACTATTTATTTCGTAACACATGTATGTATGTACTGTATCATTGCTCGCTTGTACAGAAGTCCTCCAACTGCTAAATGAATAAATTATTTAGCAAATTATCTCTACATTTTAGGGGCAACACTAAAATAAATTGGTAAAAATAAGCACCCGATTGCTTCCCTTATTCTAATTCTCGCGATATCGGCCCCAGGAAGAGAAATTTAGAGATGATGAGCCAGGCCTTGGCAGCCATTTTTGAGCCGCGGAGACAGTTATAAAACCGTGAATATATTGACTTAATGGTAAGTAACGAAGTACCCAGGTTATGTCGTAGATACTGCTTCAATATTTCAGCCTCAAATTTCGATGAAAAGTCATGCTGGGAACTACATAAATTCGTAAGTGTGAGGTAATTTGGACAGCTTTACAAATACAGGAGCTGTGTTTTTAGGAAATTTTCGAACTTTCATTACGGCAACAACCTACGAAACTTTGGCGCGGTTATGATTTCGTCTATTTTCTCCTCATACATAGTTGGACACAGAACGTACACAGTTACAAAATATCTCATTAAATTATATTCATGTACGCAGTACTACAGAAGAAGAAGAAATATTGTCTTGCTTACATTAAGAGCTCGTGGCAACATCCGGAACATTAACACACATTAGACCCAACAGCTATAACCATACATTGGATGAGACAATAGGCCTAGACATCAAAAGATGATCACAGGCAAAGATTTGGATCTTGTGGCAACATACACATATGGTCATCGGCAGCAATTACAATGTTACTCGATGCAGTCTTAAGAATATATATCATATGAGCTATGGAGCATAGGCCTACAGCCTACTTCTTGAATACAGATTGTATTACGCAAGCCCTGTAATCGAGCGTAATTGGCCACATTTGAACTGGAACCCATTAATTTCAAGCTTGCAGAAACTGTCTAAACTTCTGAACATGAAACCATAAGCGGGACATACTCAAGCCATTTGCATTTTTTTTTAAAGACAAAGTAGGCCTATTCCGTTCAACCCTTGGTGGGTTATACTTAGGATATATAGTGTAATAAATTCAAGATAATAAAATTTTATTTCCGATATCTGAATACAGATCTTCTCTTTCTCCCCCACCTTTTCCACTCAGTCCAATTTTGTGATATTTGAATCCCATTGATAATACAGACAGGAAGTAGGCCTGAAAATAAAGTGGAACACGATTAGCTATGTACATATAACAGCGAGGACGATTAATCATGTTCAAGCTGTAGCAGTTATAATATTCATTACCTTTCAACTAGTTCTTGCCATGCAGTCTTGTCCCGGATTGTTTGTGAACAGTGGGGGTGATTGATTTCACCCAAATGTATATTTATCCAGCAAAAATTTAAGCCACCCACATTGATAACAGCCTTAAATAAGAATTCAGTGATGCAGTAATAAGAGTTAGGTTCAGAAATCATAAACCTAACCCTAAAGACGTGGGTGATTTAATTTTTCGCTGAATTTATAAACATTTTGGCAAAATCAGACGTGTCCCACTATTCTTCATTTCAACCCTTGTCCGGTGCAATGCGTTTTGATTCTTTCCACATCTTCATCCCTATTATGTCTCTGTTTCTCATTGCCATGGTTTTTTTTTTGTCTACTTCTATTTCGTTTGCTTTGGGAATTCCAGAACAAGAGCTGCCTTGTGATGCTATCAACTGGTCTCCTCAAGGACTAATGTGTATCCTTGCCAACACCATCTTTTCCTTCCCTGTTGTTCCACTGATGTTTGCTTCTTTCCACCAGTTCCACATTGCTGATCTTGTCCAACAATTGGTTGGAGTGAAGAACAGTGGGAGATCTGTTTGATGCAGCCTTAAAAAAGAATTAGGAGGTGCAGTAATAAAGGTTAGGGAAGCTTTTGAAATCCTAACCCTATTGACGTGGGCATCTTATATGGATGACATCAAACAGACATCCGACTTTCATTTCAACAATGTTTTTAATAATATACATATTGATGAAACATTTGATGAAGTATTATCTTGACACTTCTGCACATAATTGTCATGCTTACCAGTAATGAGACAACTCTCCCTGTGCTGTTTACACATGAATTGCTGGCATCAGCACTGTACTCTTCTCTTTTATATACTGTTCTTACCATTAAGATTCAACCATTATCAATTGAGCTTCAGGGCATTCCAATCTTCAAATTTCAAGAATAAAATGACAGTTTACTGCTTCATTCATTTATTTCCTTTTTGACTCCTTATGGATCATGGAGCCACCACTACAACTGCATCCCTTGAAGGATGCACCAAAGCATTTATATGCTGTAGTAGTAGTGGTTTCTATTGCAGTTAGTTTTACACGATGAAGCTGCCAGCCTCAAACATACTTTTAGACAGGCCTGCGCGCCCAATTCTCAACCCTTCGAAAATAAAGTTCGTTCGTTCGTTACTACTTAGTATACAAGGAAAATAATGAAATTTCAGACTGCTGCACTAACCTTACACCACATGCAGGGAAAATAGCCAGCTAAGTTTTCCACTTTTGATATTTCAACAGGTGCTACTTTGTGTAATTCAATGAATAACATAGACTCAGTAATTGTCTAGCCTCATGTGTCAGAATCATGGGCATATCCCAGTTTCTTTATAAAGTGCTTGGCACAGTCAGTACAAACACATGTGTTGTGAGTACTGTAATGGACTAAATTAGGTAAATAAGTTTTAATGAATTATATTGCATGTATCTATGGTTACACAGCTGAGCTGGTTAAAAGGTGTAGGTAATTCCATAGCAAATACTTGCCATAGGTGAGTGAAGTGCGAGAGCTCAAACTAGGTCCAGCTTTATGATTTGAGGTGACCAGTTCCCTTCCTTGCTACCTTTGCCTTCCTCAACTCAAGAGCTGAGTCATCAGCATCATTTCCCTTTTGGCTCCCTGTGCAGCTTGGAGTCACCACTGTAGCTGACTCTATTGTTGGAAGCCGGCACCAAAAACATTCATGTGCTCTTGCAGCCTTGGTTTCTGTAGCAATTATTTTACATGATGAAGTTGCCAGGCGCCATGCACAACCTCATGTTAATTGACTTACAAAATGCCAGAGTAGTCTCGTACCCATTTACAGCTGGGTAGACTGGACCATGACATTACCAGGTTTTAATCCTAGAACCCGGTATATTTACAGCGGACTGCTTAGCTAGTCTGACGCTAACCTGGTTACAAGCATTTAACACTGTTGATTTTCACACTGCGATGTTTCTTATAACATCATTTTTTATTCATGCTTCAGATGTTTTAGGTTGAGTTTCTTGCACTTACAAATGTATCAGGATACAATTCAAGCTAGTCATGTACAGTGTACATTGTATATTTTATACTGCTTATAGCATAATGCTGTTGCCACATTAGAAACAAAATAAAAAATGATCCAACTTCAGTGTGTTAACATTATTGATTTGTGCTGATTTTTCTATTTGTAACAGTGTGTAGTGGTATTGAATTTGTGTGTTAGTTTTGTTAGCCGAGAGGATGACTGCTACAGGGATGCTAGGGTTAAAAAAAAAAGTGGTTTCTTGTGCCATTTATGTGGTGACACTATAACGTCTGGTTATGGCTGATTTTAATTCAGACATGTAACTTACAAGGTGGACATTACATTCCATTAAGGAACAGTAGGTGAAATGTAAAAACCTTGTAATTTTTATCACAGACATGGAAACAAGTCATGCTCCATTACCAAGGCTTATAACAAGCATAATCCAAACTGGTTCACATACGTTAGATAAACCAAGCCTTTCTTCTGAAAGTTATGTCCTTGTTTATCAGTATAAATAACTACAAGTCCATATCCTTTTATCTGAAACTGTCGGAGACAGTTTTGTTTCAGAAATAGATTTTTTGGTTTCCAGGTGTTGCCCAAATCATGTTACAAAGTCCCCCAAAATGTGTTTGAAAATCGTCCAAAAGTTGCCCAAAGAAACTTTCGATTTTGAGAATATTTGGTGTTGGATAAAAGGATACCAGACCTGTGGTACAAAACTGTTCCAAAATATTTTGAAACAAAGTACCTGGTCCTGAAAATGTTAATTAAAGTGCTTATAAATCTTTTTCATTGGCTGGATTTTTATTGTAAAACTTGGTTTATTGAAATGAGTAGTTGAAAAAGGAAGTCAGAAGAGCTTTCCTGAATATTTACACAGAGGCAGCAAATTACAATTACCGGTATGAAAGAGTTTGGCAAAACACATATTCAGCACTTAAATCAAAAACTGTGCCTGTCATTACAAACCATTCATGCTCTTAATAGGGATTCTAATATTGCAGTTTGGTAAGAAAGCCATAGATCAAAAGCTTGACAAACTTTTTACAACTACACTTCCTGTTCTAGTGACTCAGGAAACTCTGTAGAGAAAGTTCTTCAAATTTGCCTTTTCATGTGCTTTGTCCTAGCATGAGACATGGCCCAACCTTTGCTGTACCCAACTAAATGCATTTGCATTCTTCCCCTCACACGCACACACACAAATGTAAACTTTCACACCAGCCCGAATACCTTCTTTCAGTTTTTGTGTCTTTGATCGCATTGGACTGTTGTCGGGATGGTGATAACTTGCTTTTGTTTTATTTTTGTAATTTAATTGTAATCAACAGTACAGTTTATTTAGTTTGCATATTGTTTTTAAGGTGTGTATTACATTATAATTAATGGTATTACAAATGATATGATCAAGAACCTTGGACCTGTAGCCAGGCACAAGCTTCTCCTAATCTTCAATCAACCATGGAGTACTGGAAAATTTCCAGATCGATGGTGAGAAGCAATCATTGCTCCCATCAGAAACAAAAGGAGAAAACAAGCAAGTCCAGCTACCGACCAGTTAGCCTACTGAGCTGTCTGGGTAAGGTAATGGAAAGAATGGTGAACTCAAGATTACTGAAACATCTGGAAAAAAACCATCTGCTTGATAACACACAGTCAGCATTCAGGAAAAACCGCAGCACCAAAGACCAGCTAGCATATCTAGCCCAGGAAGTAGAAAATGAATTTCAGGAGAAAAAAAAGTACTGGCCGTTTTTGTGGACTTGACAAAAGCCTTTGATAAGGTATGGAAAGAAGGACTCCTCCTTAAGATGCTCAACAACAATGTAACGATATTGTATTTATAGTGGTTGTTGTCTTGATGACAGTCGATGATAGTTCAATAAAGAATAATGAACTACCCGATATACCCCAGTCTCAGAAATGAGCACTGGTGTATGATAGCACAAATGATAGTCAGACAGTAAAGACCCCTGGTCCGGTGGTAATAAGAAGATCAAGAGCCTAGAGCGTCTTCTCGTAATAACTATTCTGTGCTTTACTAACAGTGAAATTCAAATTGAACTCAATGGTAACTTTATGAAGTTAACAAAATCCAAGTTACAATTAAAATCAATTTATTTAGGATTCTCTTTTCTTCTGTTCTTGAAATAGATAGAAATGCTATAGGTATATGAATTTTCTATTTACATCATATCCACAGAAATCAGTGATATTATAGTAGTTACTTTACTGAATTGCAGTGTCTCTGCTTTTCTGACAAAACGTTAACCAGTCTTTTTCTTCATATGACTTGACTCTGCACACATAAATTGATCTAATGTTCTTCTGTTTCTGTACTTAACTGAGTGCTCCTTAAATGATGGTTGACAATGTTGGTTGGTGGGCTCCACACGACTATATAGACTCTGCTGATCTTCCCATGTATTAGGGATACCAGCACAACCAAGTAGACCGGCTTTAGTGCTCCGTGTCGCTATGCAGGATAACACCTGGGTTCTCACTTCTGGCTTACGTTCTATATGTATGACCAAAACCCTCTGGTCTTCTCAGAAATAACTAACCGGACTACTTCTGGCAAAGGCAGGCCAGCACAAATACTCAATGGTGAAGGAATACGTGACTAGCTCTCTCCTTTTTTCCTCTGCGTTCTTTCAGTTCGTGTGTGTCTTTCCACTTCCAACTACCCGCGTATTTATACGCTTGGTCGGCCATCTTGCGAGAATCCGTGACTCCGCGCTGATTGTCTATGCCTTCAAGCAACTTCGGTCGAAAATATTTCTTGTATTTCACTTTGGGTAGGTGATCTGTGTTAATTTTTAAACATGTAACTAGTCGTTCTCCTTACTTACCAAAGCTATTGCCTCTTGAGATATCTCGTTTTACTCAGACAACATGCGTCTTTCCTTCCATATCAATCTTTCCAAGATCTGTCTGTCTTTCCTGTTTCTATGCATTTTAAAACCGCACTATTCATCATTTTCCGAACTGGTTGACCCACTTACATGATCATATCCCCAGAATTATAAAAGACATTGTCTTCCTGGCTATACACACACCTGGGTCTACTCTTCCTCTATGACTCGGTGAAGTAGAATTGCCATCTGTCAGTCTGTTGATTTTTAATGAATTATTTACTGTGCGGTCCTAACACAGATTTTCTCCCTACCATCTTGCCAATGTAAATAATGCCTAGACGATCTCGGACACTCCATGTATCAAGCTCTCGTTTCATTGGTCGAGCTATTAGCATTACACATGTTTTGACGGTGTTCACTTAGTTTTGATTACCTAGATATCGAATCCCAATCGCATTATGCGACAAACAAAATTGAAGGTAGAATGTTCAGCTGGATACAGGACTTTCTCCAATACCGCACAGCAAGAGTAAAACTTGACGGGAAACTGAGCCATTGCGTCACTCTTCAACAGGGTGTGCCACAAGGAGGAGTTATCTCCCCCACACTTTTTATCATCTATATAAATGATATTGCATAGAAACTGTCCGAGCATATCTCCAGGGCTCTGCATGCTGATGATTTTGCTGCCTGGTGTGCCGCTGAACATTTGCCTACTGCAAAGTTCAGGATGCAAGCAGCACTAAATACCATCGGTAAATGGGCATCAGACTGGGGAGTACAGATTAACCTCTCCAAGAGAGTAGCAACCTGCTTCTCACTGTCCAGTCTGAGAGAAACGATCAAATTGCAACTAAATGGAAGTGAGTTTCCAATGGATGAAAACCCAACATACCAGGGAGTCAAGATGGATAAAAGACTCACCTGGAAGCCGCACCTGAAAGCAGTAGAACAGAGAGCAACAAGAAAGCTCTCTATTATGAAGAAACTGGCTGGCACAAGTTGGGGGGCAAATACCAGCATACTTAAAAAAGTCTATACAGGCACAGTCAGGCCTGTACTTGAATATGGCATGTCAGCCTGGGCCGCAGCATCCAAAACAAACACAGAACGTCTAGGAAAAGTGCAAAATTCAGGCCTTAGACTAATCACTGGAGGGATGAAGACTTCTCCAATCCAGGCAATGGAGAGGTATACTAACATCCAATCTCTTATGACAGACGTGAGGAAAAGGTATTCATTCACAGTGAGAAGCTTCTACAAATGCCAAGTCATCCAATGCATGCCGAACTCCACAAAAAACTGGCTGAAGAGAACCAGCTTCTTAAACATCTCCAAACAACTGCATTGACGCCATGAAGACCTCCTCACAAAACAACCTACAGAGATTGAAATGTTAATTGATTATGAGGAGCCAGACTACTGCCATGAAAAGACTACATCACAGAAGTCCCTGGAATAAACAAGAAAGGCCACCAGACCCCTCAACAACTAAAAACTTTGGCTCAAGAAATGATTGAAGAAAAGTACAATCTGAAGGAGTGGACACACGCATACACAGATGGATCCGCAGAGGGGGCAGTAAAGAATGGTGGAGGAGGCATTTTTATAAGATTCCTAAATGGAAAGATCATCCGAAAGGCCTTCCCAACTGGAAAGATCTCCAATTTCAGGGCAGAAGCTATGGCACTACTACAATCTCTGAAAATCCTCACCAAATCAGAACAGCAGCCACCAGCTAAGATAGTAATCTTCACTGACTGCAGATCATTACTTGAATCAATACAAAAGATCAGAAATGATAACGTGATGAATGAGATCAGATCTGAGCTTAACATCATCCAAAGGTCATCAACCATTGCTCTTCAGTGGTTACCCTCCTATTGTGGAATTGCTGGAAATGAGAGAGCAGATGTTCTATCAAGAAGTGGCAGTAAAATGAACAATACAGCCACCCACTGCCCTATCGAGAAGCAAAAACCATCATCCACAACAAGTACAAAAATTGGTGGAAGGAGGAAGGGGATATATATACAGCAGAGATGACCCAATCCACCATCTAAACAGACACCAACAGACCACCATTTTCCGCCTGAGAACTGGCCACTGCAGACTACTTGGCCATCTCTATCGCCTCAGGATATTCCACACAAATGAATGTCCATGTGGAACTGGAATCCAGACCCCCGAACACATTCTCCAAAACTGTCCAACCCAAGATGACCTGCGACGTGTGACCTGGCCAAGGGTGCTGAGCTCCAGCAGAAGCTATGGGGCTGCCGCACTGACCTGGAAAAGACTGTGGACTTCGTCCTGGCGACAGGCCTGCAGATTTAGCACGACTACAAAGTGAGCGCAGAAGAAGAAGACATTATAATTAAAAAGAAAAATCAATTTAAACCAGTCAAAGGTTATCATGATTATCCAATATTTCATTTGAGATTATAATATTAATAAAAGCCGCCTGGCAGTCTCTAAAGGACCGAGGACTAGATTGGAACCAGGCCAGTAGGAAGACAGCCGATAGGATAGTATGTTGCTCTCTCTGACAAACCTCTACACCACAAGGTAGAAGAGGAATGACTAAGTAAGTTATAAAAGTCACCCACAAGAGAGTTGTTAAATATTGCAGCTGAAAGTAAACTATGGAAGTTACCAAATTTATTTTGTTGCGACATCATTTATAAAAGAAGAAATCCTCACTTGAATTTTGTGTGCGACATCAAATTTCTTTAAAACCCCTCTCTCCTTATCATCAAACTTCATTACAAAATGTTGGTTCCCTCTAACTGTGTGACATCACATGTAGACGACCTTTTATGAAAAACAAAGTTATTTAAAAATAATAATTACTTTGTCAATGCTGTAACTGGAAACATTTGCTTGTAGTAACAGTGCAAGCAAATTTAACCAAACATCAAGAATGAAAAAAAATTGTTTGCTACCATATTTGTACTGTCCCATATAGTTACCGGGGCTCTTTGGGAAGTCAAAAAGTAGTACTGCTGTTATGTATGAGACAGGAAACCTCATCATGTATAACAAATTGGCTAAAGAAACTATAGCTGCAAGAGCTTTGGCGCAGGCTTCCTAGCTGGTCTGGCTACAATGGTGGTTCCATGCTTTGTTAGGAGCAAAGAGGGAAATGATGATAATATGTGTACTGTGATTCACAACCTCAGAATTTACTACTTTTCTTACTTCATGTTGCTTCACTGAAATGACTAAATACTTGTTATGCAGATGTAGTTGTTGAATTTCATTGTTGGTATTAGTCGTTGCCCCAAGCATTTCCAGGGGGTATCTGAAGAGACAGAGAATAGGACTACTGAACCCTCAGGCAACTAAAATGAGGTTGTGCATGAGACTGGCAACCTCAAAATGTAATACAAATTGCCACAGAAAACATCGCTGCAAGAGCACGTGCTTACATTGTGCATGCCTCCTGCTTGAGAATCAACTGCAGTAGTGGCTCCATGCTCTGCTAGGAGCCAAAGGAAAATAATGATTAATCTTTGTATTACTCATTCTGTGTTTCAGAAAGGGATAAATGAAGCTCAGTGTCATTTTTGGATGCAGAATTTAGTTTACATTCCATAGTTAGAAACTGGGAAGGTTAATGAAAAGCATTTTCTTCTGGTGCCTAACTGTGGCCAAGTTGCTCATCACATTTCTCAACATGGCAAGGTTGTTGTCAGCTTTACAGACTGAGCTTGCTGTCTGGAGCACTCTATTTTCTTTCTCTTCTGGGGTGTAAGTGAGTGGTGTGTTTTGTGAATGCTGAAAGCATACTTTATTTTGGCAACTGTCACTGTAGCTTTTTTGTACACCAATCTTGGCTTATGGTCAAAGACTGTGCAATTAGCTATCTAAGGATGGTGCAGAAAATCACAGTGTTAGCCTGGATTCAGCTATTCAGTACAGTTATGTCTTACGTGAAGAATGAATTCACATGAACAGTAGTAACAGTTGAAGAATGAAGATGCTAAATAAATGTTCACGAATGTTATGCATTTGCCTCCTATCTCATAAAAGGTGACAAATTAACAGTTACATGAAACTAAGTCAATCAATTCCTTTGGTGTATAAGCCAGCGACTAAATATTTCCATTCACCCCATCTGCGTTCTACTTTCTTCTCTCTCTTTAGCAAGTATCCTGCAACCATCATTTCTGTCATAGCATCTCTTCTTCATGTGTTTCCTGACCTCCCACTGCCTTTTTTGCCCTATGTGGTTCCTGGGGATCTCTGAAGCGATGAAGAAAGAATATGCCTACTGTTTCCTCAGGCACAAGTAACCTCATGCTACAGAAACCATCACTGTAAGAGCACATGAATGCTTGTTGCAGTTTTCCTGCCAAAGTACGAGCTGCGAAGGTGGGTCCATGATCCATTCAGAGTGAAAGGAGAAATTAATGACTTTATTTTTCCCTATCAGTTCCATGTCAATGCCTGACAAGTTAGCTGAAGTCAGTTTCCGCAGTGAGTGTTGTCACATCCACTTTCTTGTTCCTCCTCAGTAGGCTGTGGTTTGGTTCTACTCTGAAGATCTTTGTTTCTGTCTCCTACCTTCCAGAATTCAGATTTGCTCTTCATTCCTCAATATTCCTCATTCTCCTTTTATGCTCAGTAAGGAAGCGTGAAGTCAAGAACTTTTTGTAGTCTAACAGTGGTGTTTTGTGTAGCAAATTTACTTACGAGTACAATGTTGAGATTAAGATAGTTTTAAAGCATGCATTTATAAATGTCTGTATTTCATTTTATTTGGTTGCTATTGGTATTACGAGAACGTTGAGTGCTTGCTTCTAGAAGCAAAGCTACTGGGTTCAAAGTCAGATAGATTCATACTGCAGTCTAGCTAGCTGTAAATGGCTATCTGGCTTTGCTCTTGAGTTAGAGCAAAGACAGCTGAAGGGAACCAGTCATCTCACCTCATAAAAGCTGAGATCTAGTATGGTCAAGTCTCAACACTTTGCTTAACTATGGCAGTATCTCTGAATAAACAACATTCAGTCACAAAAGTCATTTTGTTCCTTTTGGTAGAATCCATGCTGACAGATTTGAAGTAATAATAATAATAGCCCCTTCAGTCATAACTGACTATGGGAATGCACCCCTGAGGTGACAGCCCTCAGCTGCTTATTTTCCTGGTGTTCCTTTCGATGTTTTCTATCTTCTGCCTGTTGTAAGAGCTTCTTTTTGCCCAATCTGAAGTGGCACCATAGAGAGCATCACCCCTTGGTGCGATCTGCAACTTCATCCTCCCAGGTTGCTGGATTTATAATGTTTAATTAATGAGTAATGTTAGAAAAAAATTAAAGGCATAAATGGTTTTCATTGCATTGGGAAGTTAATGGAAATATCAAATAAAAAGAAATTAAGTCCAATACAAAAGTAAGAAGCTTCAACTCAGATTTCAAGCATCTCCGGCAATGAAGAGGCTGACAAATTGGCAAAGGAAGGTGGAAAGCTACCTCAACCTGATACAAGCATAACTTTTGAAGAGGCAAAGAGTTTTATCAGAAGCAGATATAGGAACAAATGGGATGCAGACTATCCATGCCACAGAACAAAACGATGCAAATTACCAGCTCAGCAGGAGGGAACAAGTGATCATTTTCAGACTCCACACAGGCCACAACAGATTGGGATACTTTACTATCTATTCAACAAGCTGAAAATAGGAACTACCAATGAGTTTAAATGTGGCACTGATAAAATTACTGCTGAACATCTGCTTCAAAGATGCCCAGCATATGAGCAACAGAGAAAACACATATGGCCGTTACCAGTACCATTCCTGGAAAAACTCTATTGAGATGCAAATAGCCTCTAGCTGACCACTGCTTTCTTTGAAAATATTCAAGTAGATGTCTGAGAGTGTACGAGGAAGATGTCAAGTAAGTCCTATTGTGGCGCTATCACTTACTTACTTACTTAGTTGTTCCTCTTCTACCGTGAGGTGTAGAGGTTTGTAAGAGAGAGCGCCATACTATCCTTTCGGCTGTCTTCCTCCTGGCCTGGTTCCATTCTAGTCCTCGGGCCTTCATAGATTGTCTAATGTTGTCCTCCCAGCGGACTCTGGGTCATCCTGGAGGTCTGGATCCCTGGCTCTTAGTTTCCCATGCTTATCATGGTAGCAGCGGACACGAACCACTAGAGCCGCAGCTCATACATACACAGCCTGCCGGCTCAAGAAGACAGCCAAAAAGATCTCTACTCCTGCTCTGCATGTGCTTCTACGTAATTGGTTAATGTGACACCATTTGTTGGTAGCATTACCAGTCTATTATTTTTAATCAAGCGGCGCTCCACTTTGAGCACTGCGATGCTTCCATAATCATGAACGCATTGCGGTGCACAAAAAGAGGCGTAACACCGTTCTTCTCCCATTCTGTGGCGCTACCTATACCTTTTATTGTTATTACCACTCCAGAAAAATTAGAAACTATCTGTTGCATTCTCTGGAGGCTTGTAATCAAGAATCCCCATGTCGCGTGTTGTCTTGATCACTTCAGAAATATTGGTTATTGTAAATTGTATTTGGAAATCAATTTTTTCTTCCTCTGCTGCTGTTGTTTTTTTTATCTTCTTCTTCACCAAGAAATGAGCATTTAAAATTAACTGTTTTGTTAATGTTTAACATTTTGTTAAGATGCCCCGTGTAGTTCTCAGGGGTATCCAAAGGGATAAAGAAAGAGGAAGATTAATATTTCCTTAGACATGTTGTACAAAGTGACTAATATGAGGTTGTGCATGGATCTGGCAACCTTATCATGTCAAACAGGTTGCCATTGAAACAATCACTGCATGATCATGTGAATGCTTGTTGGTTTTCTGCAAAGGGACAAGTTGCAGTGGTGGCGCCATGCTGTATAAGGAGCACAAAGGCACATGATGATAATGACGATTTTGTTATATGTTGTTAATAATGTTTTGTACAAGACCATGTAGAAATACTTGATTCTTATAAATATTTGTGATACAGCTTGTTCCAGATCAAGAATGCCACTGGACACATTTATCTGCGGAACTTGCCAGAATACCTACACCGATCTCAATGACTTTGTCATCCACAAACAGAGCAACTGCTCATCTGTTAGTACCAGCCACTCAGGTCTTGGACAGGGGACAGAAGTCATACAGCTTCATTTGAATGAATCGGGAATGATAACTGGCATGACAGCTGAACCAATAGGAGGAGGTATACTGAAAATGGTTTATCATTACAAGAACTCACATGTATCATTTTTTGGGGGGTTGCATTGCACTTTTTTCTGTGCTTTTTTTTTTGAGTGGCAGACTGGTTAGAGTGTTTGCTTCTTGAAGCAAAGTTACGAGGTTTTAAACCTGGTGGTGTCACACTGCACTCTACCCAGCTGTAAATGGGTACCTAACTTTTTGAGTTATGGAAGATGAAAGCAGTGAGTTAGGGAGTCAGTCAACCAACCTCATGAAGCTGGGACCTAGTATAGTGAAGTCTGTAACACTCAGTCCCCTGTAACAGTATCTGCTATCATCATCATTTTGCTTTTTAATAGAGCATGGAGTCACACTTGCTTTTTACAGAGCATGGAGCAACCCTTGCTTTTTACAGAGCATGAAGCCACCCTTGCTTTTTACAGAGCATGGAGCAACCCTTGCTTTTTACAGAGCATGGAGCAACCCTTGCTTTTAACAGAGCATGGAGCCACCCTTGCTTTTTACAGAGCATGGAGCCACCCTTGCTTTTTATAGAGCATGGAGCCACCCTTGCTTTTTACAGAGCAAGGAGCAACCCTTGCTTTTTACAAAGATGGAGCAACCCTTGCTTTTTACAGAGCATGGAGCAACCCTTGCTTTTTACAGAGCATGGAGCTACCCTTGCAGCTAATTCTCTAGCAGGGGGCCTGCACTAAGCATTCACATGCTCGTGCAGTTTTGGTGTCTGCAGCAATATGTTTTACGTAATAAAGTTACCAGCCTTACGCACAGCTCCATATTAGTCTCCCAGTACGACATGCCTGACGGAGCAGTGTCCTATTCTTTCTTTGTCTCATCAGAGGCCCCCCGGGAACTATCTATGGAACAGGAACTATCTACGGAGCAGGAACTATCTACGGAGCAGGGACTATCTATAGCGTAGTATCTGCTATGGGACTGCTTTTACTGTTTTTTTTTTTCATTCCTTCAGTAGTAGCATGGAGCCACCCACTTGCTGGAAGCTTGTGCCAAAGCATTACATATGTTCTCGTAGGATTTTATGTAGTATTTTGCTTTACGTTGTGAGATGGCTAGCGTCAAGCACAACCATCCAGCGTTGCCTGTTATGATATGCTCATTTGGGTGTGTCTATTGTCCTATTTCTGTTTGTTCCTTAGTATCGAGCTCTGGTACCAACACAGGTAATTACAAAACGAAGACCACTTTAAATTGATACAATTACTGTCTCTCTCTTATTAGAAGAATGTATGGTGTATATTAACAGGAACTGGTTTTTAGATGTATCTAGTTTTGAAATAGGTAAATAAGAGAACTTTTATTGTAGGTCTATGTCATCATTATTTGCCTCGTGTTTTTGCTTCTTATGGAGGAGGGGGCCCTGTTTCAGCTGGTCCCCTTGCTGAAAGCCTACACCATAGCATTGATAAGCTCTTATAGTGGTGGTTTCTGTAGTAGTTTGTTTTACATAATGAGGTTACCAGCCATATGCACTACCCCGTGTTGTTTGTTCTGTCTCTGCTGTGTGTCTGGGCTTCTGTTACTTCATCTTCAAGCTATTGCAGTTCTTCAGTCCAGTAAGGTTTGTAGTTCTTCCTTGCCCCTCTGGGAATGGTCTCGATGGCTGCTTGAAGTATTGCTCCATTAAGGCTTTCAACCATAGTTTTCATACTGTTGTTTCGTGTATTGATTGCCTCGCAAAAGCTGTCTGTCAGCATTGCAAAAATGTCCCAGTCAGCTCTTTTGTAATTCCATCGGGGCAATGGTTTTACTTCCTGGGGAACATACTCCATATTTACTACTAGCTTTATTGGTCTTGGTCACTGCCTGTTAGCTGGTCAAGTACCTGTGTGTTATTGTTGTTTAACTCGGGCTGCTGGGCTTCTCACTCTTTAGCAGCCAATACCAGGTTGAAAACTCCTTGGTATTATCTACATTGTAGATCTAGGCTTTTCCTGTGGCTTTTCTGCCATTCTAAAACGTGTTGAGTTGAAGTCATGAGCTCCAGTTTCTCCAACTTGGCTTGCATTTAAAGGATCATCACATCTGGTCCCGAGCTAGGAGTAAGAAGTGTGTGGGATACTGTGCATTCCCCGCCATCCAAGGGGGCTCTCCAACTACGCAGAGCTAAAATACTGTACTCTGGTTCTGGGCTCTCCCAAGGAATTGTCATGTCTTTCATAGAGCCACTTCTTAGCTTCCCCTGCCTATCACTGGGTCCATAGTGAAATCCTCCTTCATGCAGTCAACCAAGTCAAAGCCAAAGAATTATGCCTGGGGCTCAAGTGACTTCTCCAAGCTTAGTGTGCAATGCTGGGTTCTCAACAAGTTTCACCACAGGGGGAATCCCTGGAAGTGTGTGGATGATTTCAAGAGTCAATGAGGATGTAATTAGCCTCACAGTCATAGGTTCACTTCCACGTACATATACTGTCGCATAGTACATAGCTGGTGGCATATAAGGATGACTCCAGATATGCCTCCATACATACCTGTTGGTCAATTTTGTGATGGATGTCCCCCTGTGGCTTAATGAAGACCCCCATGTTAATTGCCTCTTATGACGTGCCTGATGGAACAGTAGTCCTATTCTTTATTTGTCTCCTCAGGGACCCCCGGGAATTACACACGACCTAGGCCTTTATCTGTATCTCTTTTTTTGCTCCTTATTGAGCATAATACCACCATGGCAGATGGCTCCTTTGCATGAAGCATTCACCAATACACAAATCCTCGCAGCAGTGGCTTCTGTAGCAATTTGTTCTGCATGATAAGTTGCCAGCCCTACAATCAGTCAATACCCTTTAGCTCCCGGAGGAGCATAGGCCTTCAACAAACACATGCCAAGTCCTCCTGTCACGTGACATCCGCTCAAGTTCTTTCCATGTTTTCCTCATCATTTTCACCTCTGTATCCAGCTCTCTTCTTCATGTGTTTTTTGGGTCTATGTCTGCCTCTCTTTCCCTGAGGATTCCAGAACAAGGACTGCCTTGTAATGCTATCAACAGGTTTCCTCAATGTGTGTCCTATTCATCGCCAGCGTCTTCTCAACTCTTGTTCCACTGGCACTTGTCTGGTTCTTGTCATCAGTTCCACATTTGTGACTTTGTCATACCATTTCAGTCCTTCTATTCTACGCAAGCACCTGTTTATAAAAGTCTGTAGCTTTTTGGTTGTTGTTCTCCATGTTTCAGAGCCATACAATAGAACTGACTTGACATTTGAGTTGAAGATTCTTATTTTCATATTGGACTTGATTTCTCCTGTTCTCCATATGTTTCCCAATTTGATTTCTCTTGATCTCCAAATGTTTCCCAATGCAGTGAAAGCTCCTCTTGCTTTTTATATTCTTATTTTGATATCATTGTCTGTCCCTCCAACTTTGTCTATATTACTGCCAAGATATGTGTACGATTCTACACCACCAAAAGATGTAGAATCGTAGCCAGCCCTACGCCATAGGTCTATATAGTGTAATTATTGCACAGCATAAATCTAGGAGATTCCAAGACAGTATCAAGTTAGATAACTTTGTTAACTTCTATGCACGTTTTGACGCCTCAGTTTAAAACTATATTACCAGGTGATAGCAGTGCTACTCTGGCATTTCTTAATGATGTCAGCCTAGAAGCAGGGCTGCGCAGAGGTGACCTTGAAGAGGAACAGCAAGGGGAGGACACAACAACTACCACACATCTCATCATCCTGAACAAGTAAATTATGATGATGCCATTATAAATGCCACTTCTGATTTTCTTCAGAGTAAATTTGTATTCATCATGGCTCATTTGTTAGTCACATTTGGAGCAGTCACTGCTGATTAGGTTTTTCTGTTTTAAAACAGGGCTTCTTATCCTTTTTTTGGGGGACATAGACCCCTTTGATTGTCTGAGGAAGGCTCTTGACCCCTTTAATTGTCCGATGAAGACAATGAACCCCTTCTTGGGAAACAAATGTACATAACAGCGTAATTATATAAAAAAATTGTACGTTTTAAATTTTAGGTTATGTGCACGGAATCTATGAATCCATTCATGGACCTCCAAGCAGTCTGTGGACAATTGCTTATGAAACCTACCTTAAACATTGTGGTGTATTTTTTAAAGGCATTGTTCATATTTTTAAAGATTTTGCTTAAATTTTTTAAAGGACATTTGTCATATTTTTTAATGAGATTGCTCATATTTATTTAAAGACATTTTTCATATTTTTGTAATGACATTGCTCAAAAATTTTTTAATGATATTGCTCTAATTTTTTTTAATGTTGTCATTATAATATATCTTTTACTGCAGGGTTTACTAGCCAATCATCTGCAAAATGGCTTTTTCATATCTAAATTTTCTCTTTTCATTTAAAAAAAAAAATGTGCTCACAAAGGAACTAGCGGCCATTTCTACAGTTGGCTCTGTTGCAGGAGGCCTGCACCAGAAGACTTTATGTGCTTTTGCAGGTCGTTTTGAACAGTTCATTTTGCATGTTTGATGAGATTGTTAACTCTGTTCATAACTCTCCATAAGCATCGTTGACAGCATGCTTGAAGTGGTGCAGCTACTCCGCAGTATGAGGCATGAGATCAACAAGGATGATATCCATATTTTGGTTTGTCTATATTCTGATGGTAAAATAATTGTGAGAAAGAGTCACCAGAATTAATGTCACTTCATTAGTGTTCCTTCTTCTTTCCTGAAATTTTAAGTAACAGTTTTGTTATCATCATTCCCCCTTTCACTCCTTTTGAAATAATGTTTAGAGAAAATGAAAGACATGAGGAGATTTGGGACATTTATGGAAATCAAAAGACATCTTCATTGACCCTCAGAGGTCAACTTGAATATGTTCAAAGAAAGCAGTGGTCAGTCTGAGGCCATTGACGTCTACATAGAATATTTCTAGAATGGCACAGGTGATAAGCTTTCTCTGTTCCTCATATGTTGGGCACCTTTGAAGTAGATGCTCAGCAGTCATTATATCGGTGCCACAATTACACTCATCAGTAGTTCCTATCTTTAACTTGTTGAATAGATGGTATCCCAATCTGTTGCGAAGTCTGAAGATTACCACTTGTTCACTTCTGCTGAGCTGGTAATGTGCATCAATTTTTGTGTGGCCTGGATGTTCTGCTTCCCACTTGCTCCTGTATCTGCAGTTGATAAAACTCTTGGCCTCTTCATAAGTTATGCTTGTGTCAAGTTGAGGTAACTTTCCACCCTTCCTTTGCCAATCTAATCAAAAGATATCAAGTCCAACACAAAAATTAAGAAGCTCCAACTGAATTTGTCCTATTGTATGGCTGTGACAGATGGAGAACAACAAAAATGACAACTAGAAAGATACAAACCTTCATAAATGGATGCTTGCGGAGAATAGAAAGATTGAAATGGTAGACAAGATCACTAAGTTGGAAATGATGGAAGGAACCAGAGAAACACCAGTGGAACAAGAAGTGAGGAGAAGATGCTGGCATTAGATTGGACACACATTAAGAAAATCAGTTGATAGTACTACATGACAGTCCCTGTTCTGTAATCCCCAGGATAAGAGAAATAGGAGACCAGAAAAACACAAGAACTAGAGACCTATATGAAAGAGATAAAGAAGACATGGAAAGACCGTGACTGGATGGCACAGGACCTGAGAGATTGGCATGTTTTGATTGGTTGATTCAAAGAAAATACACTTACTTAACTGGTTTGCTTGTCCATAATGTCCTTACAACTAATTTGATCAAATTTTCTCAGTGGTGAAGGCGATGGTGATCCAGGTAATTCCGGCCTGAATTTGCTTGATGGCTCTGGAAATGTAGGGGGTCTGAACGGAGTCCCAGTCATCTCTCAGACAGGGGACCAACTGACTGTGAGCAGGCTAGCGACAATGGGTGCTATAAAAACTGAACTGTCAGCTAGACAAGATTTGTCACAGGCGCCGCTGGTAGGGGTAGAGCAAGGACAAGACAGTGCTGTGCCAGTAAAAAGTAGGTACCTTTCAAGGGTTCTCCCTCATTTGTGTTAATACACAGATAGGAAAAAGTAGTGGACAGACAATTTAATATAGTCTTGTACCATTATGTACACATCTTCATGTTGAGCTTTTCTGTGAGGAATAGTGATAGGGTGGGGATACGGGTGTACAAATATTCATGTCTGGTATGCAGTAGAATAGAAGGATTGAAATGGCATGACAAGATCATCAAAATGGAAATTATGACAAGATCCAGAAAGGTACCACTTCTCTGGTTCATGTCATCAAGTGATCTTGTCATGCCTGAAGTATAGTTGAAAGATAAATGCAACTAGTTACATTGTTTTGTTTCTTATTGACTTGAGAATTTTACTGTTTTCACATTTTAGGAAAAAAATGGACGCCTTATTTCAAGATTAGAGAAAAAATGCAGCCAGTTTAATTATTTTGTTTTTAATTTACTGACAATTACAATATTTTCATACGTCAGAAAAAAGAGCAGGTCGTTCAAAGACTGGAGAGGGAAAAATTAAAGTTATTGAAGCTGTACCACCCACTGCACCCAAACCAACAGTTCCAGAAGCAAGTAAGAAGTTTTCCTTTGGCACAGGGTTTACTTGATGTAAAAAAAGTAAAGGATCCCGTTACATGCCCATTGAGGCATATTGGGAATATGGTGTTAGGCCCATATTTTCTTGACCATCAGCACACTAGGGGTGATGTGGTCAGCATCACACCGGCCGCCTTAACCTTCCCAGAGTTGCTCTGGTACCCAATTGGGGCTGGGTCGACCCAGGAACCGTTTGCGGTCTACAAAAATCCCACCTCATCTGGGGATCAAACCATAGACCACTGAGCTAGGAAGCCAGTGCACTAACCACTATGCTATCGCAGCTCCCTTTACTTGATGTATTCTTATGGTAAATACTCTCTGTCAGTGTAATAAAGTAACTGAAGGAAAAAGATAAATGTTGTCTTAAAGCATGATGTCGCTGTAAACATTAGTGAAGCACTGAAAAAAATTTCCTGATGTACAGGTAAACTGAATTATGATAACTATAAAAAGGTTTTGTTTAATAAAATTTTGCCTGGTTTTGGCGAGGCGTGCCTCTTTCAGCCTAGACACATGGTCCATTGGTTATATTAGGGTGCATGCCCAAATATAGAAGACCTTGTGTGTGACATGCCAATGAAACAAGATGTGAGGAAAAGATATGTCATTGGATAAGACATTCATAGAAAAAAAACCAGTTGATAGCATTAGAAGGCACTCTCTATTCTGGAGTCACCATGGTAAGAGAAATAGAGGGAGACAACCCACCAAAAAAAAACACATGCAGAAGAAAACTAGAGATAGGCACACAAAGGATAACAAGAAATGGACAGACATTGTAGGCACAGACAGGAGGTCTTTGATGGTGTTTGTTGATGACCTATGATGTCATCATGAAAGGTAATGATGATGTTGAAATAAAGGGTGTCTCACATGCGTGTCTTGCGTCATTGGGATAATAGTTTACTCAGTTATATTTTCTTGTAGTCATTTCTGCATTTCTGAAAGAAGATCACACAGACAACTTTGTTTTTCCAAATCTTTTTCTTTTGTGTGCATCCATGCGAACATATGTATGTCTGTGTATATAAATGTGTATGTATGTATGTAGTAGTAGCAGTATCATATGATGCACATTTAGATACATGTTACTAATATAATATTGATAAGTACTATCCATTGGGCACGGAAATTCATGAATTAGGCTATTGTTCATATGTTATCGTACTGATTGGTAGTTTAGGACATGTACATGTAAAGTGTGTGAGTGGATTGATGTCTTTGGGACTGAGGAAATTTGAAGCCAGAGTATTTAGTAAATATATTAGCAACAGTGCAATCACATGGTCGTACAGGATATGGAAGTTTCGATGTAAAAAGCAGCCACATTAATATAATGGAGACATTTATGATGCTGTAGTTGAATCTATTCTCCTGTACAATGTGTTGTATTGTTATACCACACTGTTGTTGTATTTAATGTATCACACTACTACATGTTAATATATTTTATGGAGAATAAAGATACTAATATGTGTGTGTGTGTGTGTATGTATATATATATATATATATATATATATATATATATATATATATATATATATATATATATATATATATATATATATATCTATATATATACATATATATCTATATATATATATATATATATATATATATATAAGATAGGAAACACACACAAAACACCAAAATTTAATTACATGAGACACATTGTTGTGAATTCTAATGATTCTCCCATTTGGTATTTTGTATTTATTATATCATATCAGTACACGTCAATGTATTTTATGGAGAATAAAGCTTCTGATATGAACACTAACAGAACACAGTGCCCATATTTAGATCCTAACCATTTTCACTATTTGAGTATATTTTAAATCACTGATTCAGTGTCCTTGCAACTTGTTAACTTATAGATGCAGAGGGCAAACTTGTATGCCCCATGTGTAAGAGAACTTTTACCAAAGAGCGACACTTTATCACTCACAAGTGCCTAGCCTCATCCTCATTTGTTGATATCACTAAGAGAGAAATTGTCAAAATAGATTCAGGTAATGCATTCCTATATTTATTTCACTAATAAAGATATATGTAAGGCTTGTTTTTTCTTCTTTTAAATAGGTGTTTTTTCTTCTTTTAATTAGGTGTTTTTTCTTCTTTTAAATAGGTGTTTTACCTCATTGTTTTTGTTTTCCACATAAAATAATACACAAAGCAACACGGATATCACCAGACCATAGAATAGAAAATAGATTGACCATGTATGCATAAACAAGAAGTTTAGATCATCATTACAAGATGTAAAGGTATGTAGAGGAGCAGATGTGGCATTAGATCACCATCTTTTGTTAGCCAAAATAAGGATGGAACTCCAGAGATATACAACTGTACGTGGTTGTTATAGACAACAGTTTAAACAAGAGACAAATTTATGGGCACAATATCCAACAAATACCAAGTGCTCCAACAGCTGGAAGATGTAGTGAATACAGAAGACCACTGGCAGCAGATCAAAACTTTATGGAATGAGACGTGAAGAAGTACTGGGAAAAAGAGAATGCTGGCACAAAGCAATGAGAACAACAGAAACCATCAGTAAGATAAAAGACAGACAAAAAAAAGAAAACATTTAAACAAAAGCAAAACCAGAAGTTCCAAGCCAAGTCTCAAGAAGCATACATAGAAGCAAACAAATATGTAAGAAGAAGCATCAAAAGAGACAAGAGGAAATATATTGAGGAATAGGCACGAGAGGCAGAGGAAGCTGCAGCCAAAGGAAATATGAGAGATGTGTATAACAGCACAAAGAAGCTAACACGGAAACGCAAGCAAGCAAATGGCCTCATCAAAGTCAAGAATGGAAATTTGCCTAGCAATATACAATAGCAAATGAAGATGTGGACAAAACATTTTGAGGACCTTCTCAATAGGTCAGCTCCACACAACACCCTAGATATCCAGCCAGGAGAAGAAGAGATACAACTGTGAAAAACCAGCTAAGGAAGAAATAAAGAAAGCCATAAAACTTCTAAAAGATGGAATAGCAGCTGTTCCAGATGGCATTCCTGCAGAGGCCATAAAATCAGATATTGATATCACAACAGAGATATTATAAAAAGTATGTGGTAAAGTCTGGGAGAGAGAAGGAATACCAGCAGAATGGAAGGATGGTTATCTGGTTAAGTTGCTTAGAAGAGAGACACATAGGAGCAATGTTACTATCAGTGCCAGGAAAAATATTAAACAGGATCATCCTTGAGAGATTAAAGATCAATAGACAGGCAACTGAGAAATGAACAAGCAGGTTTTAGGCAAAGCAGATCCTGTATAGATCAGACATTGAGAATAATAGTTGACTGAAGTCTAGAATGGAACTCACCTCTTTATATTGGATTTGTGGACTGTGAAAAAGCATTTGACAGTGTCAACACAGAATCACTTTGGAAATTAATGAAGCATTATGAAGTCCCCCTGGAGATCATTAACTTAATAAAGAAAGCTTATGAAAACATGACATGCAGAGTTCTTTATGAAGGACAACTTGCAGAACCATTCCGCATAAGAACTGGAGTGTGACAGGCATGCTTCTTGTCACCATGTCTCTTCCTATTTGGTTATAGATTGGGTTATGAACACATTGATCTCAGCCAACAGAAATGAAATTCATCGGACTCTGACTAAACATCTTGGCAATCTAGATTTTGCCAATACCCTGGCTCTTCTGTCCTTTAACTGTAATAAGATGCAGGACAAAATAAAAATACTCTATAAGAGATCACAGCAAGTGGGTTTGAAAATAAACAGAGAGAAAGCAAAGATAATGAGATTAAATGCAGGGAGTGATAACAAAGATTGTACTGGAAACAACACAACTACAAGATATAAAATCATATATAAACCTTGGCAACGATATAGTCACAGTTGGAGAGACACACAGTGATATCAGAATGAGAATACAAAAGGCTAGAGGAGCTTTCATTGCATTGGGGAATATATGGACATCAAAAGAAATCAAGTCCAACACAAAAATCAGAATTTTCAGTTCAAATATCAAGCCAGTCCCATTGTATGGCTCTGAAACATGGAGAACAACAAAAACAACAACCGAAAAGCTACAGACTGTCATAAATGGATGCTTGCATAGAATAGGAGTGAAGTGGTATGACATGATCACTAATGTAGAATTGATGACAAGACCCAGACAAGCGCCTTTAGATAATAGATGAGAAGAGGAAGCTGGAAATGGATTGGACACATATTGAGAAAACCTGTTGATAGCATTACAAGGCAGTTGCTGTTCTGGAATGCCCAGGGTAAGAGAGATAGTGGAAGACCAAAGAGCACATGGAGAAGAGAACTGGAAACAGACATGAAGGGGATGGAGAAGACATGGAAAGACTTGGCTTAAGGAGCCTATGCTCCTTGGGGAGTTGAAACATGAAGCAGAAGAAGTGGTTTCTATAGAAATTTATTTGACCTGTAGCCTGTTAGGACATGCCTAAGTTAGCAGAAGTCCTGTAGTCTTATTCCGAGTCAGAGTACTTAAAAAAAAGGTATAAAGCTTGTAATTAATTATTTGTTTGTTGTTCTTGTCATGACAGGAGATGAGGAGGAAGGGCTTGATCTCGATGCCGGTGCTCAGGATGATGGAGGAGAAGAGTTTACTGCCCCACTTGGTGAAAACCTGGATGCAGAAAGAGAGGAGGAAGATGATGAGAAGGAAATGGACAAAGAGGAAATCATGGAGGGGGGAGAAAGCAAGAAAAAGAAGAGAGGAAGAAAGAGGAAGCATTCAGATTACAAGGTTGTTCTTTTACAGCATTACTATTTGAAAATTTACATTTGCAGGGAGTAGCTAAAGAGTGGAATTGTTGTTGTAGTTACACTATGGCTCCTGAGTTTCTCTCTCTTTTCAGCCAACACCTAGTTGAAGACTCCTTGGTATTATCTACATTGTTGATCTAGCTTTTTCCTGTGGCTTTTCTGCCATTCCAAAACGTGTTGAGTTGAAGTCATGAGCTCCAATTTCTCCAGCTTGGCTTGCATTTAAAGGATAATTACATCTAACCCCAAGCTAGGAGGAAGAAGCGCGTGGCATACTGTGCATTCCCCACCATCCAAGGGGGATGTCCAAATAAGCAGAGCTAAAATACTGTGCTCTGGTTCTGGGCTGTACCAAGGAATTGTCATGTCCTACACAGAGCCACTTCTTATCTCCCCTGCCTATCATGGATCTATAGTGAGATCCTCCTGCATGCAGCCAACCAGGCAAAAGCCAGAGTTACGTCTGGGGTTCAGGTGACTCCCCCCAAGCTTAGTGTGCAATGCTGGGTTCTCAACATGTTTCACCACAGGGGGAATCCCTGGAAGTGTGTGGATGATTTCAAGAGTCAATAAGGGTGTAATTAGCTTTACAGACAGAGGTTCACTTCCACATCTGCATACTAAAGCATTGTGCTAAGCTGGTGGTCATATAAGGATGAGTCCAGATATGCCTCCATGCATAAATAGTGGAATATGTAGCTAGTTTAGAGCTTTAACTATCATGCCCACTTGCATCTGATTTTGCTGAAGTTATAGGATTATAAATTATGTGCTAAACTTCTTGCATGTCAAATTGTAACAACCTTACCTGGTTTAACTTTAATGTACATTGTCTTTACATGGAAAAAGAACTGTCATATAGTTTTGGGAAGAGCGTTTCATTGGCTAAGTGGTTAGAGCACTTACCTCTTGCTGCCAACTTACCGGTTTCTTGGGTTGAAACCTGGTATCGTCATACTCCAGTCAGCCCTGCTGTAAATAAGTACCTGACACTGCTCTTGAGTTAGGGAAGGCAAAGGCAATGATTAGTATAGTAAAGTCTCTAACATTTTACTCCCCTACAGCAGTATCTACTATGGGACTATCGTTACCTTTTATTTTTGGGGAGAATGCGGTTGAATGTGGCAAACGAACAAAATATCCACTTTAAGAGTTCACTTTTCACGAAGCTAAACTGCCTATACTGAAAACTACTACATTAAAAAAAATTATCTGTTTATTAAATATATTAAATTTGTGACTCTTTCTGTGTAAGAAGGTTTTGTTAGTCTTATAGTTAATGTAGACTGTCATAGACTGGAAGGTCAGCAGCTGGAAGACTTTTTCAAGCCATAAATCGAGGATTCCTCAGCAAAAATGAAGTTGGCAAGAAAATGAAGATGGCTGTATACTGCTGCACCTATGTCCCAGTCTTGACATATGGATGCGAGTCATGGGCAGTGACTACAACCCACAAAAGTCAGATCCAAACCTCAGAAATGAGGTATCTGAGAAAGGTGGTTGAAATAACAAGAAGAGACATGGTCCGCAACCAGACGATACGTCAAGGCCTAAAAACCCAACCCCTGCAGACCCAAGTAGAACAGTCCCAACTAAGATGGTTAGGCCATGTCTGCAGAATGGGAGAAGATTGGCTGCCACGGCAGGTATGGGAGGCTAAGAGCCAGGGATCCAGACCTCCAGGGTGACCCAGAGTCCACTAGGAAGACAACATTAGACAATCTCTGAAAGACCAAGGACTAGGATGGAACCAGGCCAAGAGGAAGATAGCCGATAGTATAGTATGGCACTCTCTCTTCCAAACCTCTACACATTACGGTTGAAGAGGAACGACTAAGTAAGTTAATGTAGAAATCATGTTTTGTTTTTATAAACTGTTATGATGGTTTCCAGAGAATTTAATATTTCTTGTTTTCTTTGAAATTTTTCTCTTTTCAGTTTGACGTAGATGTACATAATGAGAATTCAGGTGCTCGACAAATGAAAGCTGCTGCAGAATCCTTGGAGAACTTGCCAATCTTCTGCAATTATGAAGACAAAACAGAGTTTGAAGCCTGCATTGATGTGGATCTGTCACAGGTGCAATTCCTTTTATTCACTGTATATTTTTTTGTAAAGAGAGAGAAAAATGCCCATCAGTAATAAGAAATAGTTCGTAGATATTTAGCAGAAAAGTTAAGAAGTTATAGACTTTTCAATCATTATGTCGACTCTGTACTTGGTTTATTTAAAATGTGGAAAAAGAAACAAAATTGAAACAAAGAAACTTCTTACATGTGTATTGGGACTGAAGACGCAGCAAACGAGGTGAATGCAGTCTGCGACTCATAGCTTGACTGCTTGCGTCAGGGTCAACGAACCAGAGCTGACCAAGACCCTGCTCCATCTCCATGTGGTGGTCCTGGAAACAGGCTGCACCACTGCAGTCTGGCTGAGAGAGTAGGGATCGAAGAGGGAAGGCAAACCCGGTCCCAAAAAAATGCTGTGCTGAAGTCGGATGTGTCGGCCGAAAGGTGCAAATATCGCAGCTCCGCTGTAAATGGACACAACGCACCAATGTCCTTTTCAGGACGAACGAGGAAGAAGAAAAAAAAACATGTGTATTGATATGAATCTGTCACATATGCAATACCTCTTATTCACTATAGATTTAAAAATACAAAACAAATACCAAACAGTAATAAGAAATAGGATGTGGACATATATTTTTATTAATGGAAAAGTATTACTTTTTTAGTCATTACATTGGCTGTGAACCTGGTTGATTTAAAATGTGGAAAAACGAAACAAAGAAACTTCTTGCATGTGTATATATCTATGTTGCCATTAGTGGACAAAAGTATGTAATCTAGAAAATACTAAGCAGACAGCATGTCTGTTAAATTTTTAATAAGAGGGATTTAAATGTTTATGACAACAAATTAAGAATGCATAGGAATTCATACCCTCACACTGCCCTGTCATGAAACCCTCCAAAAACAGAAAGAAAACAGAGAAAGTGTAACTGTGATCAAGTCTGACAGAACAACAAACAAATTATCAATCAAAAGTTGTATTCCACTAATTTTTTTTGTTTATATTCTGACTCAAATATTATTAGCATTGAGTATATTATTCCAACACAGTTCATTCCATGCCTTCGCTGTTTCTATCTGCTCCCTCATTACAATTCCTTTCTGTATTTCTCCACAATCTCTAAATTTTTTTATTACAGTTATACTCAAATCAATCAATCAATACCCTTTAGCTCCCCGAGGAGCATAGGCCTTCAACAAACACATGCCAAGTCTTCCTGTCCCATGCCATCCGCTCAAGTTCTTTCCATGTTTTCCTCATCATTTTCACCTCTGTATACAGCTCTCTTCTCCGTGTGTTTTTTGGTCTACCTCTGCCTCTCTTTCCTTGTGGATTCCAGAACAAGGACTGCCTTGTAATGCTCAGGCATCTCATGCATGGCGACTAATGTAAGGTTGTGTATGACGCTGGCAATCTCATCGTGTAAATAAATTGCTGCAGAAACCACCAGTACAAAAGCATGCGAATGCTTGTTGTGGCTGTCTGGTTCATAAAGAATGAAAAGGAAAATCTTCTTCTTCTGCGTTCATCTTTTTTTTTTTTTTTTTTTTTTTTTTTTTTTTTTTTTTTTTTTTTTTTTGCGTACGCCCGCTAATACTCGAGGCGAAATCTCAGGTTATTATTTTATGTCTAACCTGACATTGATTTTACGTGAGTATCCCTTTATTTCTTGTACAGAGACAGGTGTCCCTCGCCATTCAGGCAAATACTCGCCGATTTCGGAGGTACCCATTGCAGCTGGGTCGGCTCAGGAGCCGCCAGTCCCTGGTCGACGACACTCCTTCAAATGTCCTCGCCAGGTCTCGAGTTAATCCAGTCCAAATCCCGGTCGACGAAAAATCCTCAAATGCCGTCGCCCGGGTTTGATCCTGTATCACCCGGTCGCCAGAGCGGTGTTGTAACCACTACGCTAGCGCGGCTCCCTGCGTTCATCCTGAAAAGGACGTTGGTTGCATTGTGTCGCCATTTACAGCAAAGCTGTGATATCTGTGCCTTTCGGCCTGACACATCCGACTTCTGCACAGCATTTTTAGGACCGGCTTTGCCTTCTCACTTCGATCCCTACTCTCTCAGCCAGACTGCAGTGATGCAGCCTGTTTCCAGGACCACCACTTGGAGGTGGAGTAGGGTCTTGGTCAGCTCTGGTTCGCTGACCTTGACGCAAGCAGTCAGCTATGGGTCGCTGACTGCATTTATCCACTGTTGCTGCGTCTTGGGGGTCCCAAAAGGAAAATGATGTTAAAGAATATAATTTTTATTTATGTCTTGAAGAGGAAGGGAAGCACAGAGAGGTTTTGTCTTTATATAAATCTATGCATCTGAATACCAGTATGGTGAAGTCTCTAACACTTCACTCCCCTATGGCAGTATCTGCTATGGGACTATCTTTACCTTATGCACCTGAGTGCAACACTTATAAGATTCTCAATGATTAATAAGCTAGGTTTAAAATTTTTTTTAATGTGCTCATGTGTTACAAACCATTAATACTAACATATCTGATGGTTAATTCGTGCATACTTTTCAAGACAGACATAAAAAAACTTATCTTAAAATGAAACTCCTCAGAAAGTGGACCACATGTTCCGAATTCACATCATCGAGCAGGAGCTGAATGAGATGAGTGGGATGATCTACAACACACCTACAATGTCATCACTGTCTGTGTATTCTTGTAGCGTCTGTGAGAAAGTGTTCAAATCCCTGTCTCACATACGTTTACACTGTGTGACGCACACAGACCTCAAGCCATTTAGGTGTATCAAGTGTTCATATGCAACAAATTCTAAAGGTCAGTGCACATCTTTGTATCAGGATGTAAGTCATAAAAAAAGATGTGGTGCCCACTGGTGCTGATATTAATTCCACTAATGTCAGTAGCTTGATATATTGCTGTTACCCTGGCCTACAGGAAATAAATATTATGTTGATGGGAAAAAACTAATGAAAAACTGGGTTGTGTTATTTAGATACAAAACAAACCGGATAAAACTGCAGAATCTGATTCTAATCCTAGCTAGTTAAATGGCTTTATCACCAGAAAACTCATAATTACCCTTGTAAGGTATTTTACCTCTAGTTGCCGACCACTGCTCCCAAATTTGCCTTTGTGCTAACTAAAAATAAAGAGCATGTTCTTAAGTTGAATCAACCACTTGTCTCACTGCTTACCTATTCTTCGAACCATAACCCAAATTTCAAGACTATATTCATAATTGTTTTATTTTTAGCTCTTGATTTTTGATGCTGCTGCTTTTCTAATATTATAAATACTGGCTAGAGATGATCCATTATCAACTTTTGCAAGGAGTTTCTAAATTTCTAACTTTATCTTGGTGATGAAAATACTGAACTATGGAGTACTAGAAAGTAAGGCGCTCTTTTGAAACACACTTCACTTGTTTCAATACCAACGAAATTTGGGATCTTAAACTGCCATCCCATTAGCTCCATTCATAAATGACCCAGTTGGGCGACCGCAGCTGAGGTTCAAAGATGTGTGCAAGAGAGATATGAGGGCACTGGACATAAATCCAGCAACGTGGGAGGATGAAGCTGCCGATCGCACCAAGTGGCGATGCTATTTACTGCGCCACCTCAGATTGGGCGAAAAGAAGCTCACACAACAAGCTAAAGAGAGGAGAAAACGTCGAAAGGAGCATCAGGAAAATAAGCCGCTGAGGGCTGTCACCTCAGGGGCGCATTCCCATAGTCAGTTATGACTGAAGGGGCTATTATTATTATTCTTATAACAGACCCAGAGTTGGTGATCTCACACAGAGTTAACACCTCTACCCCCAACTCCTTTTTCACTTTCACTGAGTGCTGTCATCATCATCATTTTCCTTTGCTCTCCTTACAGAGCATGAAACCATTCCTGCAGCTGGTCCCTGCTGCTGGTCCCTGCTGCTGGTCCCTGCTGCTGGTCCCTGCTGTTGGTCCCTGCTGCTGGTCCCTGCAGGAACCCTGCATTATTTTGTTTTACTTGATGAGATTGCTATCCCCATGTAAAACCTCATATTAGTCACATTGTATGAAATACCTGTATGTGCAGGTAGTCCTATTGTATGAAAGACCTGTATGTGCAGGTAGTCCTATTGTTTCTTTGTCTCGTCAGATACCCCAGGGAACTACACATAACAACTGAGTGCTGTTCTTTCTAGCCATCATGTCTCTCCATTTCCTCCTTCTAACAAAGCGAAAAACCAGTTTATGAATATTTGGTTGACCAATACACAAAAAATGACGTTTGGATAATTGATGTTTTAGATAATTGACATTTAGATAATTAACAGTCTGTATAACATCTTTTTCTTCACCACAAACCTTACCTTTTGCTGTTGGATAGAGTCCTTCACCATTGCCCTCTTGTCCTTGATGGTTTCTTTCAAATGTTTCCAGTTGTTCTTCAATAGTCATTTTTTGTGTTATCATGTTTTTGAAGGAAAAAAAATACCAAATTCATATTGTGCACTTATGATTTGTTTCCACATAGACTTTTTTGGTTCCATTTCCGATTGATGATTTATCAATAAGGTGTAGTTTATATTTTTATGTTCTCCATATACTGAGTTGTTCCGTGTAGTTCTGAGGGGTCTCTGAGAAGACAAAGAAAGAACAGGAAAAAAATCTGATGTCATTGCCATGGCTTCCATTATTGGCAAAATGGTCACTAGAATTAAGTTTCTGAGTCACTACTGTAAAGATTGTTAATTGTTTAGCAGTCTACCCAGCTGTAAATGAGTACCTGACCCCACTCTTGATTTGAGGAAGGCAGGTGACAGCGAGGAAAGGAAATGATCACCCCACTTCATTAAAATAAGCTGGACCTAGCATCATGAAGTATTTAACACCTCACTCTGTGGCAGTATCTGCTGTGAGACTACCTTTGCCTGTGTGTTAAGATCATTGAAATATCAAATTTTGGTATTATTTTTAATATATATTATATATTCAGATTAGGAAAACAGTAAATTTTGATAATTTTTTGTTAAAACTCTGAGCCACTTTCACACAGGTAACTTGTACACACACATGAGAAAACATACTGGCCAGTACTACAGATGTGATCAGTGTGATTTCAAGACTGTCAACAAGAGCCACCTAGTGGAACATCACATGACCCATGACAACAGGAGGTCTCAGTGCTTGGTGTGTCAGAAAGACTACTCAACCCTCAAATCTCTCATCAATCACATACGAATGTATCACACCGACAAAAAAGGGAAAGAGTATCTGCAGACTTTTTTACAGGTCTGCCTTTAAGACTTTGATCAGCCCTAATCCTCAGTGTGCCCAAATTAGAAGCTTTTGTGTTAATGTTTTTCTAGAATTAACTTATTACATTCATACTAGTTTGTTTAAGAGGGTTTTTTTTTTTGTTTTCATTTTTTTTTTTTGGCTACTTATGAAACATTGGCCACCACTGCATCTTACTCCCTTGCAGTAAGCTTGCATTACTCCCTTGCAATAAGCTTGCATTACTCCCTTGCAATAAGCTTGCATTACTCCCTTGTAATAAGCTTGCATTACTCCCTTGCAATAAGCTTGCATTACTCCCTTGCAATAAGCTTGCATTACTCCCTTGCAATAAGCTTGCATCAAAGCACATGCTGCAGCAGCAGTGGTTTCTGCATTTCTGTCATGATGAGGTTGCCAGCCCCTATTCACATCCTCACAATAATCACCTTTTTAACATGCCCGAGGGAGCAGTAATCATGCTCTTTCTTGTTGTCTCTTCAGAGATGCCAGGAATGACGACATTCATTACCTCTCACAAATTTGAGCTATCCTGGTTTTGGTTTTAAGAACCATCTTCATAGCACACGGACAACTCCATCAGTGCTCCGATCTCCTCCCTTAGATCACACAAGAAGAATCTCAGCACGATGGGCTATTCTGACTTTCTAGAAAGTTCTGGCTCTTCCTGTCAGTATTGTTAAATATTTTGTTGACTGGGTATTCATATGAATTTTTGTGACGTTTCTGTATTGTTTTTTTTTTGGAGCATTTTGATGTTGCTGCATTACGAAGCACACTCATGTCACCTGATTTCAAAATAGTTTTCAAGTGAAAAATTTTACATTTGAAAATGTAATTTACGAATTACTGCCATATGTTTGTATCTAGAATTAGGACTTAGCACTTTAGCTAAAGATTTCATTCACAATAATTTTGGAGTAAACCCATATCAGTTTAGCCTTACTGTGTATTCTTTTGCTTGTTTGAATATATTGAGATATCACTGCTTCCCATTGTAAAACTTATGTAGAAAGGCCCCAGTTTATAAAGCTACAACTGATCATATGATGTAATGTATTATCTAATGTATTTTTTTTTTTAGTATATTGTAGAGCTTTGAAACCCCATTCAATCTGACCTGAGGTGGGCCCTTTCGGTTGTATGTGGGGTACATTGTGCTAATTTTGTTATTAAATTTTGATGCTACACTGATGTTAGCCCTGAAAAGGGCTTGTCTTGAAAAGGATTCCCATAGCTGTTTAATCAAAATTAAATTAAAAAATTCATTGTTTAAGTATATGACCTACTGCCTTATATTAGAGCCCTTTAGTTATAACACAATACAGAATCCATGACTGTTTGGATAATTTTTTAATATGGTTTATTCCTACTAATTACCTTGTCGTTATCTCCTTGTGTTATGTCATCATCATCAATACCCTTCAGCTCCCTAAGGAGCAGAAGTCAACAAACTTATGCCAAGTCTTCCTATCCCTTGCCGTCTGCTCAAGGTCTTTCCATGTCTTCCTTATTCTTTTCATTTCCATCACCAGTTCTTTTATCCATGTGGTCTCCCTCTACCTCTCTAACCCTGGGGATTCCAGAACAAGTCTCCCTCTACCTCTCTAACCCTGGGGATTCCAGAACAAGTCTCCCTCCAGCTCTCTAACCCTGGGGATTTCAGAACAAGTCTCCCTCCAGTTCTCTAACCCTGAGGATTTCAGAACAAGTCTCCCTCCAGCTCTCTAACCCTGGGGATTTCAGAACAAGTCTCCCTCCAGCTCTCTAACCCTGGGGATTTCAGAACAAGTCTCCCTCCAGCCCCGGGGATTTCAGAACAAGTCTCCCTCTACCTCTCTAACCCTGGGGATTCCAGAACAAGTCTCCCTCCAGCTCTCTAATCCTGGAGATTCTAGAACAAGTCTCCCTCCAGCCCTGGGGATTCCAGAACAAGTCTACCTCTCAAGCCGTGGGGATTCTAGAACTAGTCTCCCTGTACCTCTCTAACCCTGGAGATTCCAGAACTAGTCTCCCTCTACCTCTCTAACCCTGGTGAATTCCAGAACAAGGACTATTTTTAAGAACAAGCAATTATGACTTTGTGTTGTTTATTACAAAAAAAAACAATCAAATTGTGACATAGTTTCTTCATTACAGGGACGAGGT
The DNA here is from genome assembly GCA_024509875.1 of Oreohelix idahoensis. Classification (NCBI taxonomy): domain Eukaryota; kingdom Metazoa; phylum Mollusca; class Gastropoda; order Stylommatophora; family Oreohelicidae; genus Oreohelix; species Oreohelix idahoensis. The sequence continues at coordinate 60,083 of JAMPIV010007148.1, read as the reverse complement.
GCGAAGGGGACAACGGTCATTCATCAGTGTCATGTGTGCAATCGCAAGTTTAAAAAGAGAATTGACAGGGACCGACACCTGTTCATACATGACATCAAAGATCTACCTCATGTACAACAGGTCAGCTTGTTTGTGTAGTGAACCACTTAACAAGAAATTCATGATTTTGTAATATTATTTTCTGTGGTTTATATATTGAATGCTTAAGAATAGTCTAGTCAACCTAGAAATGGAATTGTATGCTTTATGATTCTGGTTACATATAGTGACTGCTGTAGAACATCTAGTCAACCAAGAAATGGGTTGTTGCTGTTGTTTAACTGGGGCTGTTGAGTTTCTACATTGTTGATCTAGGCATATTCCTGTGGCTTTTCTGCCATTCCGGAACTTGTGTCAGAGTTATGAACTTCAGTTTCTTTCCTGGTTATTCTACCCTGGCTTTGCAAGCCTTTAAAGCAGGGTTTCTTAACTTTTTTTGTGTGCCATGGGCCCCTTTGATTATCCGATGAAGGCTATGGACCCCTTCTTGGGGAAAAAATGTAAATAAAAGTTTTATAAAAAAAAGTTACATTTTGAATTTTAGCTTATGTACACGTACCCCCTAGAATCCATTCTTCTTCTTCTTCCGTCCTTAGCCAAAGACCGACCAAGCAGTCAGTGGCCATTACGCCTTGTGGCGTCTTAGGGCAACAAGAAATTATCCGTTGTTCCGTTACGCCTAAAGGCGTTTATTGGTACAACAGAATATTAATTGTTGTTTCCGTAATCAATGTGACAAGCAAGCGGTTGATCAATCCGCTGTGCCCCGAACTTGCCCTCGTGTGTACTGCTGCTATAAAACCACTTCGCTACCGAGACGTCTGTCCAGCCAAAATTCTCTCGGGACCGAAGATCCGCGAAAAAGAGCAATCTGGTACAGGCACAGCACCCATTCGCTGCCTCCACTGCGCTGGGAGGACCCGGCAACCGGGACCACACACAGCCTTGAGAGGACAATGGTTGCCTGAAGGGGTAGAATCCATTCATGGCCCCCCAAGTGGTTTGTCGACCACAGGTTAAAAAACCCTGCTTTAAAGAATCCTCACATCTGCTTTAAAGCATGGGGAGGGGGGTATGGCATACTGTGGATTCCCCACTAGCTAGAGGTCCTCCGAATATGCAGAGCTAAAATACTGTCCTTTGATTCTGTCTCTGTCCCAGGGAATTATCACATCCTGTACTTAGACACTTCCGAACTCTTCTTGCCTGTCATCTGTTCATTGTGAGATCCTCCTGCGTGCAGTCAACCAGGTAAAAACCAGAGTTGAGTCTAGGGCTTAAGTGATTCCCCTAGGCTAAGTGTGCAGTGCTGGTTCTCAGCATGTTTCACCATAGAGGGAATCATGTTGGGCCACAACTGGAAGGTTACTTTTTTACATTGATGTACCATGTGGAGGAGCTTCAGGGTCATTGTTAGAGGTCTAACCCTGAAATTCACATAGGAGCGATGTGAATTCCTTTTCATCTCATCTCTGTTTGGTACTGATTTAAATATAGCAACTGCTATAAATCAGTCAGTTCAAACACAGAGCAGACTAGTAGGATCTGTTTCAAGTTTTTTTAAATATTGCAACAACCATAGAACAGTCTTTGCAACAAAGGTGTGAGCTAGTAAGATCATTGTGTAGCTGACCCAGTGAATGGAAAAAGAAACTGCACATTAAGTAACACTGTCTTTAAAAAACAGTTGTTTTGTTTTGTGTAGATCAATAGAACAGTCTGGCTAGTGCTTGAATGTATGTTTCTTTTTATCCTTGAAGACTTGTTTTTGAGGCATAACAGAGACTCCTGAAATGGCCATATTTTTCTCCTTGAAGACTGGTTTTTGAGTAATAAAAAGGGACTTCTGAAATAGCCATATTTTTCTCCTTGAAAAGTGGTTTTTGAGTTACAAAAGAGACTCCTGAAATAATAATCTTTTTTATCCTTGAAGACTGGTTTTTGAGGCATAACATTCTTAAATAGCCATATTATTTTCCTTGAAGACTGGTTTTTGAGTTATAAAAGAAACTCCTGAAATAACCAGTCATATAATGATGCATTACGAATTTTATTTTCAGTGTGAACTTTGTGATTACTGGGCAAGCCGACGTGTGTATCTTGATAAACATTACCTTAAACACAGAGTCATCTACTCCTGTGCTATTTGTGATCAGAAGGTAGGACTTTCCCCATGGTCTCTGTCTCTCGCTCAGACAGACATGCACTCAAAAGCCTGAGCATACCTACCTTAGAACATGTAAAAAAAAGTACACTACATAAGGCATGAGATCACAAAACAAAGAATATATCAGTATTTTTCATTTCACTCTTTAGCTCCACACGGAGCATAGGCCTTCTACAAACTCATGCTAAGTTCATATGTCCTGTACCATTCTCTCAAGATATTTACATATCTTTTATTTATGTCTCCAGTTCTCTTCTCCATGTGTTTTTTGGTCTTCTACTTCTCTAACCCTATGGATTCCAGAATAAGAACTGCCTTGTAATGCTATCAGCAAGTTTCCTCAGTGTGTATCCTATGCATCGACAACGTTTTCTTCTCATCTCTTTTTTCCCGCTAACACCTGTCTTCTTGCCGATTCCAAATACTGTCATAGTTGGAGTTTGAGTCTGAGATAAGCTTTCGACTTCAGTTTTAAAAGCCCCCTCTTGCATATGTCTGTAATTGCTTTTTACAGTAAACCTGCATCTTTCTCATATACTAACATTAGAAGGGGGTGAGGGTGTAACTCAAATAACCAGCTGTTTCAGGTAGATGAAACTCATAGGTCTGGAAAGCAGCTTCATCTACAAAGTACTTACTGCCATTTAAGTAGGCTGGGAACAGCCAAAGGCTAAGGAAAGCAAACCTAACAAAAGTTCTTGCTGAAAGCAGATGTGTCAGGCCGAAAGGCACACTTAGCGCTGCACAACATAAAATTTAGCTGGATAGAAATTCCACATTTCAGTCCTATACATAGCCTTTTGACTCAGGTGTCCCATCAGGCAATTGCAGCCATTTTGAATAGCTGATTAGCATAATTATATGGTTAGAATTGCTTCTTACCAAGGAACACTTTGTCATATTAAGGCAAAATGTAAAGTTATAAGAAAAATTCATGTTTTTACCCTACAACTACCTTAAAAAGGCCACCCTAGTTTACTGATGGTCACGTTGTTTTGTCATTGGGAGCCAATTTTATAAGACCAGGGAAAATTATTATTGACCAAAACAATAAACAGTAGAAGAGAATTGAATATGTTGTCCGTGGATCTCAGGAGCTCTGGCTAAATAAAAGAAGAACTTAAAGCATGGCTTCATACTGAAAACATGGATGTGGCCTGCATCAAGAGGCAAATGTAAATCTGAACCACAGTTAGAACTCAGGGAATACCTAACTGTCTTCTTCATGTACCATGCCTAGTGGCGTAGGAGATAATGTCTCTCTACAACTTCCTATCTCCAGTACACTTTATCATTTCTGCTGTTGACTTCTTTTCATGCCAGGATGCCAAACTGTCCAGTATTTGCTCTCTTTGTCTTCCCAAATCTCTATTTTCCTTCAGTTATACCTGTTGTTACAATATATTCACTTACCTGTTGTTACAATATATTCACTTACCTGTTGTTACGATATATTCCAGCTTTTCTCTTCTCATAACATGCCCAAGAAAAGTGGATGACTTCTTTCTAACTTGTGAAATAAGTTTCCTTTGCACATTGGCCTCTTTCAGGACATCCTCATTACTCTTTTTGGCTGTCAGTAATAAACCATAAAGATAGGCAGAAGGATAATAGGAGGCATCCTATTTTTGACACACAACTTTTTATGAGACAAAGAAATGCAAGCCCAAGCAAGAGGACATAGATATCTGGAAACAACGTGATATTAAATCAGGAAACTATTAGGATTTATATCGTATACTGAGGGTCACAGGGGTTTCTGTTGATTCAAAGAACGCATAGGACTCTGCAACAGTAGAAGATCTGGTGTTAGGGCACAAGAAGACCAAGATGCAGATGGATAGACAATATTATAGAAATTCTACAGCAGCATTGGCTCAACAAAACCAGTGCAACACACATGGCTAAAGAACAAAGACTTCACCTCCCCATGATGCCTCGCGACAACAGCGGATGAAAAAAACGTAATAGGACAGTGATATTTAGGGTCCACCTGTGGCAAGACAAGACTGACTATAGAATCTGAAAGGACAACGAATTAAAAGTAGAAAGAGAACTGCAGTATAATATTTGAAAAGATGGAAGTGGATACATCACATACACAAAGGACAAATACAAGCATAATGGTGCTAAATTGTCAGACATGTCATCTAGAATAATCGATAATGAACAGAGTATAAACAGAGTATGCAGTCTTGTATAAAATACTCTGTACAAATATCCAAGTTATAACCAAGTGAGATCTATCATATCAAAGTTTTACAACCTAAGCCAAGCAAGAAAGAAGGCTCAATACCTTCCATCTACAGTTTACACCACATCCTTGGAATTTCATGCAAGGACACAGTGACAATTGTCGAGCTGGCCTTCAAAGCATGTATACATTGCTTAGACAGTACAGACTACGCTGGCTTGGCCATTTCCACCGCATGGAAGATGACTGCATCCTGAAAGATATCTTCTACGGACAACTGGCAGATGACAAAAGAACAGTTGGGTGAGCTCAGCTGAGGTTCAAAGATGTGTGTAAGAGACACGAGGGCACTGGACATAAATCCAGCAACCTGGGAGGATGAAGCTGCCAACTGCACCAAGTGACAGTGCTCTCTATGGTGCCACCTCAGATTGGGCGAAAAGAAGCTCTCACAGCAAGCAGAAGAGAGGAGAAAATGTCGAAAGTAGCACCAGGAAAATAAGCAGCTGAGGGCTGTCATCTCAGGGGTGCATTCCCATAGTCATTTATGACTGAAGGGGCTATTATTATTATTATTATAACCAAAAGGAGGATGAATGGGGTATTTAAGTTATCAAAATAATAATAAAGATCTCAGTGCACAAAGTTTGCTGTTTAGTTAATTTGCTTAAAAGAAAATGAAAAATGTAGTGCCCTTTACTTTTTAAAAATGCCCTTGTGGTTCCTGGGGCTCTCAGAGAAGATTAAAAAAGAATAAGCCAACTGCACCCTCGAGCATGTCATAAGAGGCTACTAAAATGAGGTTGGGGCTAGCAACCTCATCACATCAAACAAATAGTTACAGAAACAAGCACTGCATGAGCATATGCATGCATTGCTGCAGGGTTCCTGCAAGAGGGCCAGGTGCAATGATAGCTCCATGATCTCTCTACAGGGAGCAAAAAGAAAACATAATTATGAGTTAAGTTCATGGAAACACAATAATACCAAATTAAACCGAAGACACAGCAAATGAGATGAATGCAGTCAGCAACTCATAGGTTGACTGCTTGCGTCAGGGTCAGCGAACCAGAGCTGACCAAGACCCTACTCCACCTCTAAGGGGTGGTCCTGGAAACAGGCTGCATCACTGCAATCTGGCTGAGAGAGTAAGGATCGAAGAGGGAAGGCAAACCCAGTCCCAAACAATGCCATGCTGAAGTCGGATGTGTCAGCTGAAAGGTGCAAACATCGCAGCTTCGCTGTAAATGGACACAATTCAACCAACGTTCTTTTCAGGATGAACGAAGAAGAAGAAGAAGAAATACCAAATTAAAACAGTAATACCAAAAAACAAAGTGTTGAGTGTTCCTAATTGTTCTGTTTTTAATCTTGACAGTTTCTGAGCACCACCAGGTTGACAGAACACTTGACAGGAGCTCATGTTGATGAGGGTGAAGGTGGAATTTCTGTGGCAGATACTTTGTTAGAAGAATGTATCAACAGGTACGTTAGAGAGATACATTAATAGATACATTTGAGGAATGTGTCAACAGGTATTTTGTAGAAATGCACCAGTAGGTACATTCCACAAATATATCAGAGGGCATTTGGTAAATATAACCAGTTAAATTTGAAGGATGTATCAGCTGGAATGTTAGAAGGATTGTCACAGAATGACCTCGAAACTTTTCATTTCTTGTGCCATTCCGTAATTCATTTTGTGCTCTTCACGTTCTATTTTCCTACCTCAGTCAATATTTGGTATTTTCAAGACATTGTTTACACTTCTTCCTGTAATAATTTGTCATGTCTGTTTACCCTGCTGAGAGAGTAGACAGGTGATGTGATATTGACTGACAGTCATGTTTGTAAAATTCTCATGTACCAGACATTGTGCGCCAGATTAACACGAAGATCGCCCCACGAGCTTGGTTGGCGCTGATATGGCTAATGTAACCTCCTAATTTCTCTTGTGGAGAGAATACAGCCCAGATGGTCACACGAGGAATGTTTGTTTGCACAGGTACAGGGCAGTAGATTATCCAGGTGGTGACCTATTTCAAACAGGCGCCTGAGATGACAGAAATGTTGTAATAGCTTCCGGGAAGATATGATCAGTAATAAATTTAGGAAAGTTTTGAGTTGTAAATGTGATAATCCTAGTTGGAAAATCACACTACCTTATATGCAGAGTGACCATTTGAATTTTACAAACATATGAGTCACTCAGAAAATTTCATGAGGAAAGTTATCATAACACGCATGATTGAATACAAATGGCTGGGCAATTCTAGATGTTATAAACAACACTTATGATTGGAGCCTGGTCAAATAGTAACAACCACGTGCATGGGACAAAAGTTGCCATATAATCTGACACTTTCGCCGGTTTAGAGCACTGTCAAGGAAGACAACCATCTAGCCAGAGTAAGAAATAGGATCAGAATTCCATTTATCAGACAGGACCTTGATTGAGCATCTTGTGGACTTATATCCCAGAAAAACTCTACCTACATTAACACGGGAAGCCGGAATCCTAGGAATCTGAACACAAAGTCAGAGTGAGAGCCTAGTGTAAAGTAATACCCCAGACCACGTGTAAAAGGCATCTTAAACAAGTTGCTTTAACTATTTTCTGAGCCAGGAGTCAGTATTCCCAAAGAAATTTGGGGGTAAGTTGTCCATTTTTAAATTCTGTATTTTGCATTTATTAACATGTGAAGATTGCTACTGGATGTCAAAGTCATATGAGGCTGGCAACTTCAGCATATAGAATTATGGTTTCATGAACCACCACTGCAAGAGCTGGTGACTGCTTTATGCGTGTTTATCATAGAGAACCAAAACCAGAGGTAGTCTCAAGATCTACGTGGAGAAGGGAGTGGATGATGATAGAACTGATGTACATACTTATTATATTATTCACCTTTTCAACAAGTGCTAATGTAAAGATATTCAGTATAAATGTAATGAATGTTTTCCATTCACTGGGATTAATATTAATGCTCAGAGAGGGTAAAGATCTGAGGTAGATGGGATGATTGAATGAAAAGTGGTGGGGAGGACACATGATTGTGTGTCAGGAAACCCAATACTCAGGAGGGTATTTGTTTCTCTTCCTTCATAATACTTGTCAGTGGTACCAGTTGAGGGTACTATCTCTGGAACAAAGTGTATGGTATAAGGGACCTGCTGTCAACGCTAGACACCATAATCAGACGGATCTTGAAGATGCTGGACTAGCTTCATGATTATTCCCTGATATTTCTTGGAACGTGTCACAACCTCCAGACTTGACCAGTGATGAGAGTGCATCAGTCCATAACCTGCAAAGAACCAAACATCGGCTGGAGCAGAAACCAACAAACTTACTGGCAGCTAAGTACAAACTTAAAAGCTGCCAAGTGAACTTTCAGGCAATTCCCTCAATATCCACAACATCACCCTGTGATGATAACCTTTTTTTTTAAAGAATTGCTCATTTCATACTGTTAAATATAATTGATTATTAAATTTGTTATTTCTTTATATACAAATTTATAATTGATTTAGTCCTTTTGAGTGTACTGCACCCGTATGTCTCAGTCACTTTAAATACACTTAAACAGAGCTACTAAATTAAGATTTCATTAAATTAAATCAGTTGGGGGCTTGCTGTAGATAAATCATAAATATATCTCTTCACAAATGTTGTCGGGCAGATAATAAGTTAACTGCGCTAAAACACATTCAGTATTGTTCTTGATTTCTGAATATCTTGTGAAAACTCCCACAAGGTAGAAGCATCATCATCCTTCTATCTGCATCTCTGCCAAAAGTAATCTTGTGCGAAGATAGATACCTTTGAAGACCCACATTAGAAACTCTAGATTTGGCCATTGTTTGACCATCACTGCAGAGGAAAGGGGAGGCAACCCATGACAAGGATGCACCTGCAGATTTAACAGGTTTTATCGAGCACCAGTATCTCTCGTATACATTAATTTCAATATAATCGCCTACTAGTGAAAAATTTAAAAACATTATTCTACAGAATGCACTCATCTTTTAATAATCTAGATATTTGGAGTTTAATCAAATGTCGAAAACAAACATTCATGCTTTAATTGATTTAAGAGTATACATTTCTTTCACTTCAATGAACTTTGTTTTTGCTAATAAAGTTTCATTTGCTTCATATTTTGAAATGACAGTTTTTATACAAATCCATTACATAAGATTTTACTCAGATATTGTCACACCAGCTGGAAAAACCTAGGCTATATTTACTTTACTTAGTAGAATGTTTTGTGAAATAATTTTATTGGTATTAGCCCACATTTAAGCACTTAATAAACCTGCTTCCTCATCAAATATAGGAAGCCAAATTCCAAGTATCTAGACCTGCAGGACAGCCCAAAGTTCTTTGGGAAGACAAAATCAGAAAATCTCTGAAGGACCGTGGACTAGGTTGGTACCAGGTCAAAAGGAAGGCAGCTGAAAGGGTAACATGGCATTCTCTCTGGCTAACTTCTACGCTCCAAGGTAGAAGAAGAGTGATCAAGTAAATAAACCAGGACCTCAATAGAGCAGTTTTAGTGATCTGTCCTTAAATAACCCAGCATTTTTAAAAAATGTACAGTTGTTCTTCACATCTCATTATTTACTGAACATCAGGTCCCTATACCTACCAGAGCCTTTGGCAACAACCCTTGAGGGAAGCAAGTACATTAACCTGCCTGAAGAGTTGAGAGAGAAAAGCTCACCGTCACAGAAGAGTGCTGAACAGTTCAAAGAATCAGTTCAGAATCCTGAAAGTGAGCAAGAAATAATAGACACAACTATCCCATCTCAGAATAGTCCAAGCACAAATACCTCTTCAGCCGAACAGGCTAGTGATTTTCTATCTGTATATAGAAAGTTTATCAAAACCCCAAGTGAGAATGGAGGAACTGGTTCAAATTCCTGTGATGGTGTAGCTGAAAGCACATCTGCAAATGGTAATACAGATATTGAGATCTCCAGTAAAGATGCAGAACTACTAGAAAGCTTGAAGGCAACTGAAAGCAATGAAACTCATCACTGGCAAACTGAAGGCACAAAGGAGGGAGAATTTCAGGCCAGAATGAAGAGTAAAAATCAAGGCCAGACAGATATGGAGATTAAATCTGAAATAACAGGTGAGTTTTTTTTTTTTTTTTTTTTTTTTGGAAGAAGCTAGAGTTATGTCTGGTGCCGAAGTAACTCCTCCAAGCTTAGTGTTCAGTGCTGGGTTCTCAGCATGTTTCCCCACAGGGGAAATCCCTGGAAGTGTGGAAGTTTTCAAGAGAAAATGAGGGTGTAATTAGCTTCACAGACAGAAGTTCACTGCCACATCAGTATACTATAGCAATGTGCTTAGCTAATGGTTATACAAGGATGAACCCAGATATGCCTCCATGCATAATACAACTGTTAACATACATAAAAGTTCACAAAAAGCTAAATGTAGTTGTAACTGTCTTTTTTTTCTTGTTGAGGTGATCACTGGCCCAAGACAGTTTACATGTTGTTAGATGTGTAGTGCGAGCGTATGATGAGTTGAGTGTGGGTGCGAATGAAGACGCGAATGTGTTTAGGCTCGTATAGATGTAGATCCTGCAACCCATACTCTCACATGCAGTAATCAAGGATGCTTTGACACTGCAGGCATGTTTCAAGACATTTATTGACGGGAACACACATAATATCAACAGGAACAGTCAGTGTAACAAGGTCATGCTGACCTGACATCGATAGGTATACATTTGGCATTCAAAAAGGTAAACATCAGAATAGACGTGCATGGTCAATAGCAAAGTTCTTCAATAATGACAGTTCGTAGCGTCGCCCTTGGCGTCTCTGACTAAACGCGTCAGATGCCTTAGTTACCTTGACACACAGGTGCAACTTGGCACTCCCTGCCAATTGCACATATCAGGCTGTAGTATAATAGCCGGAAGCACAGGCCTCGTCCTAACGTCGGCCGTGTACTTCTGTTAAATAGGTTATCACCAACCCTGCAGTAATACTTATTGTAGATAGAAGTTCCGCCAATCTGCGGCTCCCACAATATATCTTCGTCACTGGATTTCTGGACAATATAAGACTAACAGTCTTGGATGGCTACCTCGAGCACAAATATATAAGTTCTGAAATGGCGGATCAGTGAGCTGCTGTTCACCCTAGGTAATCCTTTACATGTTCTGCCACCGAAAAGCGTAATAATGCATAAAGGTCGGTATTACCTGGTAAATGAATCCTCAGAACTACACAAGGAATTCTGTCGTCATCCCGACGCACAGAGATTCACTGGGGAAAACTGCCATAGCAGTTACTTCGAAGATTCTCCCCGAAAAACAATGGACTCTTGGTCCCTTCAGAAAAACAGGACCTCCCGGCTTCCCGGAAGTATATCTCACTCCCGCTTAAAAAACCTTCCCATAGGCCCACGCCGAACTGTCAACCTCTGACCCTAAAGGTCAAACACAATGAATGAATAAACAAGGGAAGACAACCCCTAATCAACCTGACATCGCAGGTAAAGACACAATTATACTTATGATACAAACATAAGCAAATAACTTGACAGATGACTCCGTCGAAAATGACAGCAACATTACTACCACCCCCCTGTAAAAAAAAAAATGCAATTTTTTTTTTTTAATATGTTCATGAGCAAGATAGCACCAGTATCACTTCTGTGCTCATGCAAACAATGAACCTAATATCAGGTACAATAGAAGAGGGTACAAATCATCTCCCAACATAGGAGAAAATATTTCCTTTAAGCCAAACAAACTAAGGGATACCATTCAAGAAACCTAAGTTGCTGGCAATACCAATCATATATCAAACATTACTAAATAATATAATCATAGCAATATACAAATGTCAATGCTATTTTAGCAACATATCACTGATGGATGGACAAAATGAAATTTGTTAAATTATCTAAACATCATCCAAATACATTTGTATTACAACATATTATGATATTAAGGACAGACCTAAGTCTGAAAATATATCAGGAAAAACTAGGACACAAGATTTAACTGGAATCATGTGGGCATCTAGACAATATGTCCGCCATCACATTATCCGAACCACGGATAGCTCGCACCGTGAAATGGAAAGGCTGAAGAGCAATAGCATAACGAGTAGATCTCGAGCTCTTCAAATCCTTACTTTGCATAGCCGTAAGAGCTTTTTGGTCGGTTTCCATAAAGAAATGCGCGCCCAGAAGGAACCTTTGTAGCTTAAGAATGGACCAAACCATAGCCAACAATTCACGGTCCAAAACCGAGTAATTCCTTTCTGCCGCATTCAGCTTCCTAGAAATATACATTACAGGATGCAGAGTTCCTGAATATTCCTGCATTAGTGCCGCTCCAATGCCAGTGGAAGAGGCATCACTACGAAGGACAAAAGTCTTATCAATCGTCGGTAGTCTTAAGATAGGATGAGATGAGAACAAATTCTTAACCTGATCCAATGAAGATTGGCATTCTTGGGACCAACGCACCATATTAGGAGAACCTTTTTTCAATAACGTTGAAAGTGGTGCCATAATGGAGGACAGATTCTCAATGAATCTTCCATAGAATTGTATCAATCCCAAGAGACTACGCACTTGCTTTTTTGTCTTCGGAACCGAGATATTTAATATCTTTGAAATGTTTTGGTCCTCTGTCTTCAACAGACCATGACCAACTCGATGACCTAGGAAGGAAATTTCACTAAACCCAACAAAAGCTTTAGAGGGTTTAGCAGTCAAACTATGCTCACGTAGAGTAGATAGCAATTCCTTCAGACCCACATAGTGTTCTTCCCAAGTATCGCTGAAAAGACAGATGTCGTCTAAATATGCAATGACATCTGCACGATCTGATAGAATTCGTCGCATCATGCGCACGAAAGTCGCTGGGGCGTTCATAAGCCCGAAAGGCATAAAATTCCATTGAAACAGACCCCTAGGTGTCGAAAAAGCAGTGAGAGGTTTGGCGTGTTCCGTCAATGGGACTTGCCAATAACCTTTCGACAAGTCTAGTTTAGTAAAGAATTTAGCTTTAGAAAGTCTAATAAGTAGATCATCTAATAACGGCATAGGTTCAGCATCGAACTTCGTAACTTGATTTAATTTGCGATAATCAACGCAAAGACGTATGTTATTGTCTTTCTTTCGAACAATAACTATCGACGAAGAATAAGCTGAAGTGGATGGTTCAATTATTTGTAGTTGAATCATTTCATCCAATTCTTTCTCGACTTGTGCTTGAAAATGAATAGGTATTGGGTATGGTCTTACTCTGATCGGATTACGATCAGTAAGTATGATGTCATGTTCTATGACATCTGTGTGTCCAGGAATGTCGGTAAGGACATCCTGATATGATTGTAACGTAGAGGATACTTGACGTTGTTCCTCAAAAGACAAGTTAGAAGAGACTGTAACGTCTCTCCACGATTCCGTTGAAGTAAGTGGAATCGTAGGAAGAGGTAAGTTCACGTCAGAAAAAATAGTTTCCTCATCCTGTATAACGGACAGGGATGAGATGTGACCATGTTGAACTGGAGAGTCGTCCGTCGCCTGGAAAATAGGCTGTAAATAGTCTGGACGTTCAATAAACTCTGTTAGCATATTTATATGGAAGGTTTTATGCCTTCCATCCACATCGACAATATAGTCGACATCAGAAATTTTCGAGACTATAGTGTATGGACCCTTCCAAGAAATGAGAAGTCTATTCTCTCTTGAGGGCAGTAAGACATATGCTTTGTCTCCAGGACAAAGTTGACGTAGGCGTCTTTTCTTATTAGCAAATCGCCTAGCTTTTTCTTTCGCAAATTCGGAAGATGAAGTTGCTAACCTGCACGATTCGATAATCTTTTCTCTAAGAGCTATAACATATTCATATGACGATTGTGTATCATCGTCAATATTATCGGAAGTTATCAAATCGTGTAACAAGGACATTGGCCCGCGCGGTTGCGCGCCAAAGACAAGTTCGAAAGGAGAAAACCCTGTATGCTCGTTGGGAACCTCTCTATAGGCAAAGAGGACTGCAGGTAAAACCCTGTCCCAATCTTCAGGATGATCCTCCGTTATCTTGCCAAGTAAGTTCTTTAGTGTCCTGTTAAGACGTTCTACCAATCCATTGGACATTGGATGATAAATACTACTGAGAGACCTTTTAATGTCTAGCGTAGCCATTACCTGAGACATAACGTCCGAAATTAACTGAGTGCCGTGATCCGACAGTATTTCTCCGGGGAATCCCAGACGAGAAAATACGAGCCAAAGAGCATCAGCGATATCGACAGTTGATATGCTCTTCAGAGGAATAGCCTCTGGCCAACGCGTGCACATGTCCACGCAAGTGAGGATAAATTGGTGTCCTCTGGCTGACTTAATTTTGAACGGACCAATGATGTCTATAGCCATTTTCTGAAACGGCCGAATCGGAATATCTGCAGCCTGAATAGGAGCAGCATGTCTCGGACCCCTAGACTTGACCTCTTGACAAATTTTGCAAGATCGGCAATAAATTCGGATGTCTTTATTCACGAATGGCCAAAAGAATGACGCAAGGACTCTAGTTTTAGTTCTGGAAAAACCCATGTGTCCCGCACACTGAGAATCGTGTGCATGCCGAAGAATTAAGGCTCTCATACACTTAGGCACAAGAATTTGCGAGTGCATAGACTTGTCCGAGTGTTGTACCATTCGTACCAATATACCATTCTTCATAGTGATATACGATTTGTGATTCGTATTTTGATTGGGATCCCCTTTCTTTGCAAGAAGGAAGTATTTCTTCAAAGAAGGATCCTCTTCTTGACGTTTAACAAACGAGTCATGGGAAATCACCAAGTGCTCGTCTTGGCTATCAACTTCATTACTATTATCAGATGAAGTTGGGGGATTAAGAGCTTGAGCTCTTGTCACCACTGCATTGACCGTTTGAATGTTTTTTTCTTCCCAACTAGAAATTTGTTGCGGGGTGCATTCCTTAACCCCATGAATACGACCGATTATAAGATCCGCAATAGGATTAGGAAGAAGACATGCATGGACATCTCCTGTGAAGAAAGGAGTGTCAATCCTAATAATAGCAGTAGGATAGCTTTCCATAGTACCACCAAATGTAACACATTTGATTGTTTTTCCAGTGGCACAGCAAGGATCTATCAGAGACTCCTTAACCCCGACGGTAGTACATCCCGAATCGAAAAGTACTGAGACTAGCCTATCATTTATTAGACCTTTATGTAAGATGAGAGATCCTCTCCCATCATGCGCAACTGTAGCAGGTAGAGCAGGAAGAGGGTGACCACAACTTAGCGTAGATACAGTTGATGAGTCAAACAATGTTAAGCAGTGGGGGCATTCAGTTGCTCTCCCAAAATCGAAAGCACAACCAGTGATAGCCCTAGAGTTACCACTATCATTTACTGTATTACAGGCTCCATCAAACTCTTGTTGCGCAGAGTTTGCCTGTTGGTAAGGTCTTTTTTTGTTAAACCTAGGTCTACCTCGATTATCATTTCCCCTGTAATTATTTCGACTATCATTTCCCCTGTAATTGTTATCATATTGCCTATTGTAATCATCATTCCGGTTTGAATCCCGGTTTCTAAATTCACCATCGTCATAATCTTGACGTCGAGAATGATTACCTCGAAAATTTGAATAGTTATTATTTGGATAGCCTTTACGAAAGTGTCTCAAATTATTACCACTAAAATTACGAGAACTACCATCTTGTCTCCACTGCATAGACGAAGAACCATCATGTGTTGGATTACTCCGCTTCTGAGTGTAATTTTGATTACTTCCCCTATTCCAATTTTGTTGAGCACCCTGAAATTTTTTTCTGAAATTAGGGCCATATGGTGTTGCCGAAGCAGCTGGCAACCCTTCTTTCACTTTAGAATTGCTAACTGTAGCATGGGGATGTGCTGTGGCATACTGACAACAGTATTCCTCCATTTCTTTTAAGTTTTTAGGCTTACGCTCATGAAGGAATGCAAGAAAAGAATCATTAACAGATGACAAAACCTTATCTCGCAATAATAAGTCCATTAGACCTTCATATGTTTTCTCAATCTGAGACAACTCAACCCATCGTGTAAATGTACGACGTATCTTTGTAACAAAATCAGAGAAATCTACTCCATTTTCTGGCAACATTGTCCTAAAACGAAGACGATAGTCTTCTTGTTTTAATTGGTATTTTTTTAGTAATGCTGCCCTGACAACATCATAATTAGTCCTCTCATGTTCGTCTATTGTCATAAGAGTAGTCACTGTGTCACCTGTAAAAAATGGCATCAGTTGTTCAACATATTTTTCCTTTTTTATGTTATGCGTATCGCACAAAAATTGGAATCTATCTAGATAATCTGCTACGTCATCCTTTAAAGGATTGAAATGAGGCAATTTAATCCTACTAACAAACTCCTTTGTCGTACTCGAAGTTGTTTGCTGAGCACCCGTACTCGCCAATTTCAATTTCTCTAACTCCAAAATTGCGAGTTTTTCATCAAGTTCCATCTTCTGTTTTCTTTCCTCATGTTCCATTTTTCTAATTTCAGCCTCAGCAGCAGCTTGAAGTTTTTTTTCCTCTGCAGCAGCTTGAAGTTTTTTTTCCTCTGCAGCAGCTTGAAGTTTTTTGTCTTCCATTTCCATCTGGAATTTTCTTTCATCAGCTGCAGCTTGAGCTTTCCTCTCCTCAGCAGCAGCTTGAGCTTTTCTCTCCTCAGCCTCTCTTTGATACCTTCTTTCTTCAAGTTCTAATCTTCTATTCTCAGCTTCTAGCTTCTTTAGTTCAGCTTCTGCTTTCAATTTAATTTCCTCTTTTTGTTTCTTTTCTTCTGACTTTAATGCAATGGCGAATTGAGCAGATGAATATTCTTCCAATTCTTTACCAGACTTACCAAGGGTCAACCCTTGCTGGATGAAGAAATCCAATGTAGACATTCTGTCTAATGAGATCAGAAACCTGAAAAAAAATTAAATAAATTACCTTATCCCACTTCAATGGGAGACAAGTCTGAAATGCTAGACTTGTATACTCACTTCACTTTATTTTACTGTCTTAATCTTTGTAGATAACAAGTCTTTTATCAAAGAACTTGTATAAATATCTTATATAATATTATTTAACAAACTCTATATGAAGAGTCTACCTTATCAATAATATCAAAACATGACCAAGTATGTGTATGTAGACTGTGCATGACAGTAATGTAGTACAACCAAAAAAAAAATACAAAGACAAAAATACAAAACAATACAAATGGCAACACTGTTTTAACCAAAAATGTGTAGAGAAATACACAAGAAAGGAGAGACCTACAGAATACAAACAAAACAAATCGACAATCAAAACTGAAAAACAGACAAAATATTACAAAAACAACGTTAAGTACAATTACATCACAGCTAACATCAATAGCGACCAATTGTCACTAGCAAATTTCCAAATTAAGAAAATTTGCACCTACAGACCGCTTACAGTAAGCCTCGATCAAGTGGCATATTTACCGTAAGACCCACCAACCGAAAAACCCGCAGAAAAATACACAAAACAGTAGAAGTGACATAAACATATAGCAATCAATTTCAATGTGTTGCAGAACAAGTTCAGTCACAGCTGAAACTAAAATAAATTTCTTGCTCCTTGCGAACACAGAAACGAAATGTCAAACGCGCACTGAACGTCAAATCCACTGTAACATAAAGTGGTATTCACGAACCAAAGTTACTATGACCTTCTCAAATTAGGGCTTGCACATTGAATGTTTACAATTTCACGTACTGTTTACAGACACTTGACCTCCAACAATGTAGCTTGAATGCTCTGACCTAGAAAAGTCTGTTGTTGAATGAAACGTGTAACAACCCGCAGTACTGTTTACAATAGGAACCCGCCTTCTATGCAGTTATGGTCCACGTAGCAAATGCCTAGTAGTTCACTTCAGTACTTGTCTTGTTATGCTTTATGTAGCATTATAATATAAATGCTCGTACTGTTTATTTGTGTCAACCGTTGATGACCTATATCTGTCCTGTTGTAGCCAAAACTTGCAAGTGTAGAATTAGCGCTGTGTGTTACGGCTGTCCCGTGTGTAGCTTAGACCCACAGATCAGAAGTGTAATGTGTACTTGTCCTTCTTGTAACTTTCTCGACAAAACTGGAGACATCATACATGTAACAGCCAACCAGGAATGTAAATTTCTGGATCCATAAATGTCAACAATAATGTCAAATGCTCGCTCTGTTCTTTTTAAACCCACAGATCTGGTCCATCAGAAATGTAAGTTTCTAGGCCACATTGGCGACAAGAAATGTATCATAAGAGCCCACGTAACTGGTCCACCAGAAATGTAACTGTCTTTTTTTTCTTGTTGAGGTGATCACTGGCCCAAGACAGTTTACATGTTGTTAGATGTGTAGTGCGAGCGTATGATGAGTTGAGTGTGGGTGCGAATGAAGACGCGAATGTGTTTAGGCTCGTATAGATGTAGATCCTGCAACCCATACTCTCACATGCAGTAATCAAGGATGCTTTGACACTGCAGGCATGTTTCAAGACATTTATTGACGGGAACACACATAATATCAACAGGAACAGTCAGTGTAACAAGGTCATGCTGACCTGACATCGATAGGTATACATTTGGCATTCAAAAAGGTAAACATCAGAATAGACGTGCATGGTCAATAGCAAAGTTCTTCAATAATGACAGTTCGTAGCGTCGCCCTTGGCGTCTCTGACTAAACGCGTCAGATGCCTTAGTTACCTTGACACACAGGTGCAACTTGGCACTCCCTGCCAATTGCACATATCAGGCTGTAGTATAATAGCCGGAAGCACAGGCCTCGTCCTAACGTCGGCCGTGTACTTCTGTTAAATAGGTTATCATCAACCCTGCAGTAATACTTATTGTAGATAGAAGTTCCGCCAATCTGCGGCTCCCACAATATATCTTCGTCACTGGATTTCTGGACAATATAAGACTAACAGTCTTGGATGGCTACCTCGAGCACAAATATATAAGTTCTGAAATGGCGGATCAGTGAGCTGCTGTTCACCCTAGGTAATCCTTTACATGTTCTGCCACCGAAAAGCGTAATAATGCATAAAGGTCGGTATTACCTGGTAAATGAATCCTCAGAACTACACAAGGAATTCTGTCGTCATCCCGACGCACAGAGATTCACTGGGGAAAACTGCCATAGCAGTTACTTCGAAGATTCTCCCCGAAAAACAATGGACTCTTGGTCCCTTCAGAAAAACAGGACCTCCCGGCTTCCCGGAAGTATATCTCACTCCCGCTTAAAAAACCTTCCCATAGGCCCACGCCGAACTGTCAACCTCTGACCCTAAAGGTCAAACACAATGAATGAATAAACAAGGGAAGACAACCCCTAATCAACCTGACATCGCAGGTAAAGACACAATTATACTTATGATACAAACATAAGCAAATAACTTGACAGATGACTCCGTCGAAAATGACAGCAACAGTAGTCCAGTAGCTTATGCTGCTGTAGTGATGTGGTAGAGAATTTGCCATACAATGTCAAGCTTTATGAGGTGGTGTTACCAGGTCCTTTCCTTGCTGCCTTTGCCTTCCCTAACTTAAGAACAGAGTCAGGCACCCATTTATAGCTGGGTAGACTGGAGTGTGACGCAAACAGGTTTTTTACCCAGAAACTGGTAACTTTGCTGTGAGGAGCAACCACTCTAGCCTATCTGCCTACTTTTTACCACACATACACACGTCTGAAGTCATGGACGCTTAATAAAAGTTACAGATAAATATTAAACACACAAAGCTTAATACTGCTCATAAGAGACATTCACACATATGTGCTCTCACACAGTCTCTGTCAGAGTCTCACATACTCACTGTTCCTTTCTTTGTCGCTCACTCTCTCTTTCTCTCTCCCTCTCTGATGCAGTACTAGAGGAAGACAAATTGAAATGGTATTACAAAAAATTGATCCTGCAGAACCTGACAGCTACACTGCAGCACTTGTTCAGCATGCCTGGTCAATGACATACATACAAAAATAACTCCTTCTACTCATTTACTGTCATATAGACAGACCTATCCCTGTCATAACATTTTCCAATGTTTCTCTTATGTCTTTGTTGCAAAGGCCATTCTCTTGTTCTGCATTTCACATGGGACCAACTTTCCTGAATGGCATGTTCTGTTTTTCTGTGTGTATGTATATATGTGTGTGTGTTACATATTTTAAATAATGTATGTGGAAGATTATTATATGTCAACCCTGTTCTTCTTCAAGTGACATGCTGACATATGTAATTCATATACTATCAAAACTACTTTCTTTAATCTCATCACTCTTGTTCTGAGTTTTCTGAAGACCTTTTTTACAGAAGACCTTTCATTTTTTTTTTAACCAAGGAAACGTAGATGTGCTAGGTTAGGACAGGTTCTTCCTGACAATATGAATCTCATATATTATAAAATGGCATATGCTTCAGTTCATGCTTAAAACATCCTCATCATATAATAATCTTCCACATCTTCTTTCTTTGATCCTTAGCCGCTGACCGTCAAAGCAGTCAGTGGCCATTACGCCTGGTGGCGTCTTGTAGGGCAACAACAAATTGATTCCACTTTGCTCGGTCGGCGGCCATCCTTCGTACAGTGCCCCAACTCTGGTTCATTCTTTGCATTCAGAAGAAGAAGAAAGAATGCTTAAAACATCCTCATCATGTAAAAGAAATTGCTACTGAAGCCACTGCTGCAAGAACATGGTGCAGGCTTCCTGTAAAGGGACCAGCTGCAGTGATAGCTCCATGCTCTGTATGGAGCACAAAGGAAGATGATGATGATGCTTAAAACACTATGACAGTGACCATAGATGGTTAACCTGTGAATGTCATTCCTGCCATAAAAGCTGTTCTGCTATAGATAATTATGTATATGAAATAGGTCATAACAGTTATTACCATGGGCAGTTGTTTGTGAATCCCCATTCAAAAAATCTGTATGGTCCACTGTCATAGATAGTTTGGTTTGGTTTAGTGTTAAGGACTATCTTCATTGCACACAGACAACTCCATCGGTGCTCTAATCTCCTCTCTTAGATCACACAAGGAGGATCTCAGCACCGGCGAGAATCTCAATGTGTGTATATAGGAATCACTTACTTACTTACTTAGTCGTTCCTCTTCTACCGTGAGGTGTAGAGGTTTGTAAGAGAGAGCGCCATACTATCAGCTGTCTTCCTCTTGGCTTGGTTTCATTCTAGTCCTTGGTGCTTCAAAGATTGTTTAATGTTGTCCTCCCAGCGGACTTTATGTCGTCCTGGGGGTCTGGATCCCTGGCTCTTAGTTTCCCATGCTTGCAGTGGTAGCTGATCTTCTCCCATTCTGCAGACATGGCCAAGCCATCTTAGTAGGGACTGTTCTACTTGGGTCTACAGGGGTTGGGTTTTTAGGCCTTTAGGTCTGACCATGTCTCTTCTTGTAGACGCTGGCAGACGCTGGAGCTGGGTTGGCCATGTCCTCAGAAGGAAAACCGATGCCATCACAAGAACAGCTATGCTATGGACCCCTGAAGGAAAACGAAAGAGAGGCCGACCAAAAACAACTTGGCGGAGGACTGTGGAGGCTGAGATGCAAAGAATGAACCAGAGTTGGGGCACTGTACGAAGGATGGCCGCCGACCGAGCAAAGTGGAATCGATTTGTTGTTGCCCTACAAGACGCCACCAGGCGTAATGGCCACTGACTGCTTTGACGGTCGGCGGCTTAGGATCAAAGAATGTCTCTTCTTGTTATTTCAACCACCTTCCTCAGATACCTTATTTCACACAATCTGTAAATATTTTTGTGGTGGGTAGGTTTCTAATATTTAAATTTTTGCCAAGGCAAAAATCTTCATGATTTCCAACTGATAGCCTACTCTTTATGATAGTGCATCCCTGTTTGTTATAGATTGACTTTCTGTGTGAATCCCATCTTTTTCATAAAAGCTGTGTGTCATATATCTAGATATCTGTTTATTTCAGCTGACAATCCTGGGATAAACCTTTCTGCTGTGTCGCCTTTATTGATGCTACAAAATCCTGGGTCTGATTCAGATATGGGAGAGGACGGGCATGTTCCAGATGAAAAGGAAAGCACACTGAATGTTACGGAGAACCCTGCTGGTACAGGCATCGATGAAGAAAGTGTTGAGGCTGCAGAACAGGCTGAGACTGGAGAAGAGCCACAAGCAGCCAACGAGACTGGTGGGGAGATAAGTAAGTGTGGCATGGTGAGATTTATTGAATATAAAATTATGGGAATTTTTTTTATTTCGTGTTAAACGTATTAATAATTACTTCATAATTAGTCTCTTTGCTCCAAATGCATTGCTTGGTATTCTTTGTGGCTGACAACTAGATACAGTCCTTCATCTTTCATTTTTTCTTCTTTTTTGTTGCTTTTTTATACTTACTTACTTACTTAGTTGTTCCCCTTCTACCGTGAGGTGTAGAGGTTTGGAAGAGAGAGCGCCAGACTATTCTATCGGCTGTCTTCCTCCTGGCCTGGTTCCATTCTAGTCCTCGGTCCTTCAAAGATTGTCTAATGTTGTCCTCCCAGCGGACTCTGGGTCATCCTGGGGGTCTGGATCCTTGGCTCTTTGTTTCCCATGCTTGTCGTGGTAGCCGATCTTCTCCCATTCTGCAGACATGGCCAAACCATCTTAGTTGGGACTGTTCTACTTGGGTCTGTAGGGGGTGGCATTTTAGGCCTTGACGTATCGTCTGGTTGCGTACCATATCTCTTCTTGTTACTTCAACCACCTTCCTCAGATACCTCATTTCTGAGGTTTGGATCTGGCTTTTATGGGTTGTAGTCATTGCCCATGACTCGCATCCATATGTCAAGACTGGGACATAGGTGGAGCGGTATACAGCCATCTTCGTTTTCTTACCAACCTCTCTCTTGCTGAGGAATCCTCGATTTATGGCCTGAAAAAGTCTCCCAGCTGCTGCTTTTCGAGTGGCCAACTCTTCTTTGATGCCTCCCTTTCGGTCTATAATAGCTCCGAGGTATTTAAAGTGGTCAACCTGCTCCAGGACCTGTTCTCCCAGCTTAATCTGATGCCTTCTTTCTTCTCGTGATATCACCATGGATTTTGTTTTGCTTTTTTATTAATGTTTTTATTTTTTTTTAATTTCATCTTTCGAAATCTTTTTTTTTTTAATTGGATTTTTTTTAAATGTTGCTTTTATAATTTTATACCTCAGATAATTATTGAACTTGCAAACATGTCTTAATTTTTTCCCTTCAGCTTAGATTTTGTATTCATGCTTGACATTTAAAATAATGAAAATTATCAGCATAAGTAATTTTCAATTGTAATTAATTTTAAGTATTACTAAACATAAAAGTCTTGCATTATTTTTTACATAGTTTAAACTCAATCAGGGCTGTTATTTTTATAATATTAGTCAGGTCATGATCCATTTGGCTTTATCTTTTGCGTGTTGCCATATTTCATCTCTTTGAATGTTCGAATTTCATTGTTTTATGTTGTCTGTATACAGCTGTCTTATTCCTTCATTTGATTTTCTGTCTGTCTCATTTTCCTAGTCATTATTGGTTACCACTTTCAGAGGTGTACATGGCACAAAGACTCTGTACCTATCATTTAATGTTCACTGCATGCACAACTTTCTTCTCTTATCATATTGTTCATTACCTGAACTCTCATTCAACCAAACCTTGACATTGTGTACCTTCTGTGATAACCAAAAGTACTCTTTGGATATCCTAGTTTTATTTTTCATTTAGGACTTCCCCCAAATTTAGTGATCCCAGTTGAAGTGGGATTTTTTAGAACGTAAACGGCTCCGGGGTCGACCCAGCCTCATGAATTGGGTACCAAAGCAACTCTGGGAAGGTTAAGGTGGCTGGCGTGGTGCTGACCACATCACCCCTAGTGTTGATGGTCAAGAAAATATGGGCCTTACACCATATTCCCAATATGCCTCAATGGATCCCCCTGTTTGGAATTGTCCCCTGAAATCATCACCATCATCATTTCCCTTTTGTTGGTCCTTTTTGAAGCATGGAGTCACCATTGCCACTGTATGCCTTATAGGAAACTTGCACCAAAGCATTCACGTCTGCTGTTAAAATGATGGTCCCTGTAGCAGTATATTTCACATGCACAACCTCATATTAGTCAGGTTTCATTGCATGCTTAAGGAAGCAGTTCTAATAGGAGGGAGAGTGTGTCCATCTTTTGTTTTAAGAGACTAATAGGAGGAAGAGTGTGTCCATCTTTTTTTTTTCCTCAGACCCCTTGGTACATCAGAGGGCGCTGCTTGAAATGGTTGTTTTAAAATATATATAAAAATTGTTAACCTTGATAAGAAGATTCTTCTTATCTTGGACAGTGATGGATCAAGACCACTTCATCAGCTTTATTATTATGTCTATTGGCTTCAGCTGCTTATGAAACGGTTTAGTTAAGAAGAGTGAGAAAATTTGATAGTGACAGCTGCAAGAGTGTGAAGGGCATATGGGAAAAGTTTATGATAAAAAAAACGTGTGTGGAGTTTTTGTACTTTGTGCCATTGTGTTTCATTTATTTATTCATTCATTTTTCCTTTTTACACCCTATGGAGCTTGGAACCTTTGCTGCAGGTGGCCCTCTTGCAGGAAGCCTTCATCAAAGCATTCAGTGCTGGTTCCTGTAGTAATTTGTTTTTACGTGATGAAGTTTCCAGCCCCATGAACAACCTCATAATAGTTTATTATTAAGATGTGCCCGAGGGACCAGTATTCCTATTTTTTCATTGTCTCCTCTTAGACCCCTGGGAACTACACAGAGAAGCTTGAAGTTTACCTTTTACATTTTTTTTTTCTACAGCCTCTGAAGCACCTGAGAAGGAAGCAGGCTTGAATGAAGATACTAAAATTGATAGCAATAAAGCAAATTCTGAGAAAACTGCTGCCAGCAAAGAAGATAAAATAGAGGCCTTGATCAAGCGATTAGGTTACAGACAGATGAGTATGCAGATCTTCAATAAGATGAGGGAGACATTTGGTACTGAGGAATGTGAATTTTGTGGACGTCTATTCTACAGTAAAGGAGATTATGAGCCACACCTTCGAACTCATACAGGTGAGTGTGTGGGTAAAGTCCAACTCCAAACTTTTTTGTAGCTCAAAAACCAGTATATATAGAAACTACAGTCTTACCATCACTTAGAATCCATTACGATCGTGTGGTACTAACAGATTTTCTCTATTTAGCCTGTGTAGCTGTCATGAAGTGGCTTTAAGTTTAGAGTGTGTCTGAGTGTATAGACAAGACCCTAGTATGAGAAAGACTGAGAAGATAGATTTAGATGAGAAATGATAGTGAATATGGACAGATGAGACTATTGGCTTCGAGGGGTGAGAACCGAGATTGACCCTCCCTCGCCACTTGTGACGTATTTGATAGCTATAGACTCACCACCTCTGACACCCTTAAAGGAGATAAGGTTTAACTACGACCACAGACACACTATACAGACAAATATATACGTACAGTATAGTTAAAGAAAGTGACTGATCCAGACTACCGTTTATAGTTTATTTACACCACAAAAATAAGTACATATCAAATAAATAAAGTGCGTGTTCGCACACCTGGAAAAGAACATACAATTAAAATGATTACAAATGGTAAACCCACAATATCACCCTCCCCTCAACCCGCAGGAAAGAAAGTTAAGGGTTAAACAAACGAAGTTACTTGGGGGGGTCTCTAACTTCAGAGCCACCACTACTAACTATCCTAAGGTTACCACTGTCAATGTCCTACTGACGATGACTAAATGAACTGCCTACGCAGCTACAAACGCTGTAGGCGATATACTCGCCACTAACACACACCACTGTCTAGCTGTAGACATAACTAACTGCCTACACCGAAAGCTGATTTGAACTTTTCAAAGTCCTACACAAATCTGCATGACTAATTTATAATTCTGTCTCTGTTCAGTGTCTGTCTGACACTCCTGGTTCCTACTGAGAGGCTTCTCCGCTACACCCCTTCTCTCTCTAGTGCATTTGGAAGGAATTTTGACCCTATCTCCTCCAAACGAATATTGTAGCTGATGACTTGGGTTTTTAGACTGGATACTTGACTCGGAATGTAGCTGCTTCACTACTGACGAATCTTAATTCACTTGCCCGGTTACCCCTCTTTGGGTTTAGGGTCATCGGTATTATTATGACCAAATTTAAACGACAAAACCAGGCCACGCGCCTTTGTTTCGGTGGTGGATATGAGCTTAGAGCTCGGGATTTTTGAGAAATCCGTTCACGCTGAAGAATGCTTCACTGCAATTGAACTGCTTCTTTTTACTGCTGCATACGTACTTGGTGCCAGTAACCACCGCGTCACCAGTGCTCTTCACCTCTGGCGATATCTCGAGCCCTCGGCTCCTGAGATGACAACTTTCAGTTGTAAACTGGAAGGCAGGTTACCCCTCCCAATTGGTGCCGTGAAACTGCTGAAAACAAAACAAATAACAACTAATGTACAACAACTTCCAATAAATCTCAACCATAGCATATAACCACCTAAATAAAGACCGCTCCACTCAATCCCCTACTCAACTATGCACAGCGATAATTAAATATTTATGCCCAAAGTCAGCCTCCCATACAATTCCCTCTTTGATCTGTCTACCCCGTTTCAAAGTAAACATCGGTCTGGTAATAAAACTCCCAGATACAGCTGTCCTAAATCTTTTGTTACGCCCATCTAGCCACGGAGTCACAACAATTCAAACTGAGGGAAACTCCTGTACTAAAATCCTAGCCCTACTTTATTTTTACAGGCTGACTTTTGATGCTCATCACCTTACACAATATAAAACTAGGAAAGATGAACTCCCGTCTCAGTAATATTAATTACATCTCTTGTCTTCTGACTACACAACAATAAAATGCACAATAAAATAATTTACACAAATTACGCTAGCATATTTGTACTGCAAAATTTATAAACAAATCGAGGTTACCTATATATATCTGACCCTCGCAATTACCGTATTGATAAAGCTTAAGGACTTAACCTTCTACAATTAATTTCACAAGTGTATTTACGCTCCAAATATTATAGATCAAAAGATAAGGAAATATTAAGTACCCCCTGTCCTCTGACTATATAACAAAGTAATAGCCCCAATTAATTAAAAATACACAATTACGCCCGTGTATCTACTCTGCCCCTATCATAATCGCATTGCGATTTTCCCAGTCTACCAATTACCTATGACAGAGCGCCCGCGTATCTAAATGCTATACTCACACAGATAATATCACAAAGCTACCCTAACAACCAAAGATCGAACTAGCTTACCCTAGAAAAACATTATATGCACACTTACATTTACAGTTTATCTCTAAGATAGTAATTGATGGCGCTTTCGTTTATATAAAAGTTAATTTAACTCCCTGAAGAGAAACTTACATTATCATGCTAAGGTTCTATTAAGAATCGAATTATAAGTACCACGCTTAATTAAAATATGAACATACCCAATTCGCATTTCGCACTTAAGAGCAGACGAAAATGACTTTGTTTACACGGCTGAATTTCTGGAGGCAAAAGAGACCCGCTAATGATTTACCCTGTTATTTATCCAAGGGATCCCACGCCAGAACCCACGCCCTACGTCATCGCTTGGCATCGCTCTTAAACCAATAATATTCCTGCATTTCATAAACTATTGAAATCCCCCAATGATAACGCAAGCTACTCATGACTCATATTATTACAGCTATCGCGCGTCCAAAAATTGCGTCATTTAAGATAATGTTACGTCGACCGTTTGAGCAAAATTAACTTTAATTCGATCCCAGCGCCAGTTTTAAGTACCTGGGTAGTGCTTTTTCACACCCACCCCCAATTTACCTGGGTAGGTGCGGGTTTTTCAGTTTTATCCTAGCTGAAAAATCTACCCAGCCTAAAATAACTACAACGCCTAGTAAATACAATAAAATGACCGCGATTAATTTAACAAAGGAAATATGACTACTTGTACGCAATTACTTTAGAGAAAAGAAAACTGGTGTGAGTATAAACTTAAACCCTACAGTAATCCCTCCTGAAAACGCAATTAATGACCAAGAGAAGAAGACTAAACTCAATTAGTTATAGAACAAAATTACAGGGAGAAGAAGAATGGTCTCATAACAACATAAATAATTATCTACAGAGGACTAATGGGGCCTATTGAAAAATAAAATCACAGTACCACATCACAGTAGCCATCATTATCTTTCTCCTTGCATGTTCCATCACTGCAACTCCCCATACCAAAGAACTTTCAGTGCTTTTGCAAGTGGTGGTTTTTGTAGCATCTTGTTTTACGTGATGAGGTTGCCAACCAAATGCACAACCTCACATTAGTGTTCTCTTCGGACATGCTTGATGGAACAGTGGTTCTGTCTTTTTTTTTCATTTTCTCCAAGATCACAGGAAATCACACGGACATGGCTTGTGTGATCAGTTCATTTCAGTCTTATTCACTTCAGTCAGCATCTGCATAAATCGTGTTCTAGTGTGAGCCAGAAAGTCACACTCCTTACACTGAGATGCTACTTTCTCATGCTCTACTATAAATCAAGCATGTTGTGGTTCTGAGTTGTTCCCTTATAATGATGTTTTTTTTTTTAAATTGTATTTCTCGTGTATTTTATCTCACAGAGAGTAAATTTCTATCTTCATGTACCATGTATAGTGGTGTAGCTGATCATGTCTCTTCACAACTTCCTGTCTCCAGCTCTGTTTATCAGTTCTGTTGTTAACTGTCTCCAGCTCTGTTTATCAGTTCTGTTGTTAACTGTCTCCAGCTCTGTTTATCAGTTCTGTTGTTAACTGTCTCCAGCTCTGTTTATCAGTTCTGTTGTTAACTGTCTCCAGCTATGTTTATCAGTTCTGTTGTTAACTGTCTCCAGCTCTGTTTATCAGTTCTATTGTTAACTGTCTCCAGCTCTGTTTATCAGTTCTGTTGTTAACTTCTCTCCATGCCATAATGTCAAATTGTCCAGTATCTTCTCTCTTTATTGTACTCAGCCTCTTTTTTTACTTCTGTCTTTCCTGTTGTCATGATATATTCCAGCTTTCTTCTTCACATTACATGCCTAAATAAAGTGGATTGCTTCTTTCTGATTAGAGTAATAAGCGTCATTTGTGCACTGGCATCTCTAGGACATTCTCAATACTCTAGTTAGCTGTCCATGGTATTCTTAACATTTTTCTGTAAAACCATATCTCTTGGGCCTTCAGTGCTTATCTTGTTTGTGTACTATTTGTTCATGATTCACTTCCAGATGATAGGAAACTCTGTACAGAGCGATACAACAGGATGCGATCTGATGATCAGAAAGAGTCCCCCTGTCGATCAAGTGTTTCGGCCCCTTTATCTCCTTTACATTCGAAGGGGATGGGCCCACTTGGGACATGACACCCAAGTGTCAGCCTCCTGTTATTTTGTTCAGAGAATTTAACTCACACCACCTTGGTTGCAGCTTTCAACTTCATTCCTGTTTTTCTGCCAGTTGGAGGCAATTATGAAAGTAACCCTTTGTTGAAAATAAATTACTGTCCTGAATTCCATAGCCCGTTGCAGTTGTTCCACAGCCAGCACGATACCGTTTCTGCAGTTTCACTGAGTCTCTTAAGTGCCCTTGATCTTGGCTGTCCTTTCAAACCCAACAGTTTCAGTAGATCATACATTGAGGCAGCCACTAGACCTCTTTGCACCTACCTCAACAGCCATGACCTTTGCAGTGAACTTGTCATGTCTCAAGTCCGTGACCAGATCATTATTCTTGATCAGTGTGAACGAGTGTTGCTCATCTAATCTGGATTCAAATGGCATGGTCAGCTCAATCATTATAATCTGGTGCGATGATGAGAAATGTAGCATTATATCTGGCCATCTTCGAGATGTTCTGATACTTTCTGGATATGTCCCTCGCCCAGTGTAGCAGGGATTATGTATGAACCTTGATAAAGTTCAGCAGACGCTGTCTATTTGACAGATGCTGAGCCATACACTTGCGTAAATGCCTATGTTACCAGGCTAGTTAATCACTCTACCTGGGGCCGGTGTAAAGTGGAATAGATGTGTGATCGTAATATCAGTACTTCACATTATTTTCACTGGTCAGTCAATTGACATTTAATTCGTTCATCAAGAGCCAACTCAGTAATTTCTAATGTAAAAGCAGCGGTGAACCAAGGCTGTTAAGTTAAGTTTCATAACTTGGAAATTCAACACAAGGCACGAACGAGATAACGATATAAGTTCAATTTCAACTGGGTCAAGACTTCCCAACAAAAGACACTGGTTCTTGGTGTTTCTTTTTATTTTGATTCTTCTGTTATTAAATTGATGTATCTCTTCAATCAGCATGATTTAGTTGGTCATGATGAAATAAACTGTCAGGATATAATATCAGTTCTCTGGCGTTAATAATGCGTCACACCGTCAGTTGACCTTGCAGGAGCATTGCTCATCCTTTACAGGGTCTATATAGTAATTCTTTACGTCAGGGTTGAGTTCAGGTTCATTTTTCATTTGTGTCTTCTGTCCTATAATTCTCCACAGTCAGAATACATAGATAACCTGATCTAAGTGTGGCCCAAGGTTAGCAATGTAATTAAGTTCTAGTGCCGATAATTAAAACTATCATTCGAGATTTACTCACATGGAAATTTAATTATTTGCATTGCTGCTGATTGGTAATTGACATACGAAAATGAAGTCCGTCCTCATCTTCATGGATGGATATGACGTGAGCTTCGGTCTAGAAATAATCGGCACTACCGACCCACACGGTTCTTGTGTCCTGCTGTATCATTTTAATCTCAATTGCCATGAGGGGTATTGGCTGCTCTGAGAACTGTCATGGGAGGAATAATTTCATGCTGCTTCTCTCTCGAGGTCTGGTTCACAAGTGATCTTGTAAAAATACTTTTTTGTATCAGGACAACGCCAGGGGGACACTATTACGAATTTGTTGTTTTTCCGCATGCGTCTGCTAGTGACCAATCAATTACTAGCAAATCTTGTGCCCTTCCGGTATTCTGGCTTGGAGGCTATTTGGTCTATTATTACCCTATGCCCTCATAGCGAAAGTTTAATGGACTTAGGTGGCAGTTCACCTGCTACACCAGGTAGATCTACTGCCATCTCCCAGTAATGTGCATAGTCAAGAATAGATGGTAAACTGCTACTTGGTTTTAGGTGTGCTGAATTTCCTATTGTCAGAAAGTATATATTTGCTCTGTCTGACTCCATATGTTAGGATTGGCTCTATATAACACTGAAGAACTCTCTTTCTTATTTCCATTGACAAAGAGTTATTGCATAAAATACCTTTCATTTTTTGGAGTGCTGCTTTTGCCTAGGCTATTCTACTCTTCTAAATTTCTATATCAGTGCTTTGTTGTTGTTGTCACTCATAGCCTACCTCATTATCCATAATAATTTCAGCTCTTTCTTCTTGCCACTTTATATTACTATAACCTACTAACTTGTGAGCGGTAATGTGATTAGAGTGCTTGCTTCTCAGGGCAAAGTTACTGGGTTCAAAACCAGGTAGTGTCACGCTTCACTTCACCCAGTTGTTAACAGGTGCCTGACTTAGATGAGGCAAAGACAGCAAGAAAGGGATCTGGTCATCAGATGTCATAAAGCTGAGACTTGGTACAGTAAAGTCTCTAAAACTTTACTCCCCTCTGGCAGTATCTGCTATGGTACTACCTTTACCTTTACTAACATGTAATGAGTGTTATTTTATAATGTAATATTGTTATTGTTATGTAATATGTGCACACTTGTATAAACAGTGGCGTTTGGAATGTAATAAAAATGCAGACAGCACTTGTTTTAGCAGCCTAATAGGAGGGAGAGTGTGCCCATCTTTTGTTTTAGCAGACTGATAGATGGAAGAGTGTGTCTACCTTTTGTTTTAGCAGACTAATAGATGGAAGAGTGTGTCTATCTTTTGTTTTAGCAGACTAATAGATGGAAGAGTGTGTCTATCTTTTGTTTTAGCAGACTAATAGATGGAAGAGTGTGTCTATCTTTTGTTTTAGCAGACTAATAGATGGAAGAGTGTGTCTATCTTTTGTTTTAGCAGACTAATAGGAGGGCGGTGGGTCCATCTTTTGTTTTAACAAACTAATAGGAGGGAGGGAGGGTGGGTCCATCTTTTGTTTTAACAGACTAATAGGAGGGAGAGTGTGCCCATCTTTTGTTTTAACAAACTAATAGGAGGGAGGGAGGGTGGGTCCATGTTTTGTGTAAACAGACTAATAGGAGGGAGAGTGTGCCCATCTTTTGTTTTATCAGACTAATAGGAGGGAGAGTGTGTCCATCGACTGTTAGGAGGGAGGGTGTCCATCAATGCCAGTTATCTGTTAAGAAATCAGAATGATAGAGGAAATAAAGGAAAAAACAGAGTGCATGTACTGACAGGCCCACCATTGTTCCTTTCTGTAAAGTGAGAGTCAGCACGTAGTGGCCACATATGGAATGGCTATTCAGTACTGAATCTTCTGCACATGGTGGTTGCCATATAGCATATGTGCCTATTTGTATAAACAGTGGCATGTTGTTGTTGTTGTTTTGATGCGTTGATGGGTGTAGAGCCGGCTCTTATCTTCTGACCATTCTTGCCTCTTCTCATTCCATCTTGTTCTACCCTGTTCAACCTGAAAGTTGGTTATAATTGGGGTATTTAGTGTCATTTTTTTTTCTAGTTTTGTATTCAATTTAAATATCTATTGTCTTTTACGGTTGCTGATTTTTATTTATATTAGTATTTGTCCATTTTATTTTCTCTTTTGTGTTGTTTATAGATAACTATTGTCCTTTACACTTGGTTTTGATTTGTATTGGCATTTGTTCTTTTTGAGTTGTTGCCCTATTTTTTTCTATACCTCGTTGTCTTTCCTTGTCCTATGAGTAGTTAGTTTTTGTTAATGCTTTGTTAGTTCTTGCTGTTTAATTTTTATTTAGTTGGATGTTTTCCCTGAAGTACTAACCTTATATGTTTTCCTTTGTTTTATGTATATATCTTTTAAGTATTGATTGGGCATCTCTTGGGGCATCTATACTTAAAACCTTATCACCTGTTAAGTCTATATTGTGATTTCTATAGTAAGTTTTTAATTCAAGTCTTTGTTGATCATACTTTTTACAGTGGATCAGGTAGTGAGTGGTCTATGTCATTCTCTTCCTGGCATTCTTGGCAGTGTGGTTCTTCTATCATAAAGTATGCTGCACCGAGACGGAGACGCCACAGTTTTTTGTTCGAAGGTATCTTTAATTCTTCTCTGACCTGGCACGTCCTCGTTGGTTCATTTAGCAGTTGGAACGCATGTCTGCCTTTTCTACTTTCCTTCCATGTTGTCTTCCATTCTTCGTTTATAGTTTCCTTCACTTGGCTCTTGATCTCTGACCTTCCCAGTCCTGCTTTTGTATTGTTTTTACTTGTTCTTCCATTCTTGGCGGTCTGGTCTGCCAACTCGTTGCCAGCAATACCTATGTGTGCTGGAACCCACACTAGTCTCACACTACATCCTCTGTTCCCTAGTGATGTATTAATTGCTAGAATTTCTTCCTTTATGTCTGGCCGGCTACATTTACCTGGGTGTTCTAGTGCTTGTAGTGATGATAGTGAGTCTGTAAATATCGTAACCGCTTCTGGTGGGTTATCTTCGATTATTTCTAGACTTTTAAGAATTGCTACCATCTCTGCGGTAAAAATCGATGCTCCTTCCGTTACACTGTAGCTCTTTTTTATTCCCCATTGTGGTATTACAACTCCAGCACCTAGTTGCCCACTATCACCCTTGGATCCATCAGTGTATAGACAGCCAGACTTTGTTTAGTTAGTTGGTCTATGAACTTTCTACTTATCATTTTGGCTTCCTTATCTTCTATGTTTTGTTTGATCTTTTCAGTGAGTGAGTAGTCTATGATTGGTGTTTTTAGTTCCCAGGGTGGTATTTTGCTTCTGTATTTATTACTATTTTCAATTGTGTTTGATAGTTCTTTGAACTGCGTTAGGTCTTCTATAGTTCTCCACCCTGTTGGATATCTATCTTTATTTAAGGGGACGTCCCATACACTTGGTTGGTTTTTGACAAATGCTTTATGTGCTGGGTGGGTCACTTCTTGTGCTACTTTACTCCAATAATTTAATCTTAGTTCTTTCCGTCTTAGACCAAGGGGAGGTATGCCGAGAGCTACTTCTAGAGCTTCTACTGGTGTTGATATAAATGCACCTGTAATGGTTCTCATGGCTGCATTTTGAATCCTGTCCAGTTTTGCTTTGTTAGAAGCTGCAGCTGAGTCATAGACTATGCTGGCATAATCCAGTTTCCCCCTGATGAAGGACTTGTAGAACATAAGCATTATTTTATTGCTGGCCCCCCATCCATTACCTTTTACAATCCTTAGTATATTTGGGGGTCCCCTACAGCTTTCTACCAATTTATCTATATGTTTATTATAATTTAGTTGCTTATCTAAAGTTATGCCCAGAAATCTTGTTGTTGAGGAGGTACATATTTTTTGTCCCTTAATGGTTATATTGATTTTGTTATTTTTTTAAAAATTTCCTTTGCTGAAAATCATACCTACTGTTTTGCTTACATTAATTTGGAAGCCCCAACTTTTCATCCACTCTGAAACTTTGTCTATTTGATTTTGAAGTTTTTTGTAAACGTGGTCCAAGTTTTTTCCAGATCACATTTGCAATGAAGGTGCACTTATACCTGTTAGTGGATTTTATCCAGTAAAGCTAAAGTTCATTAAATCAAGGGCTGAATGTAATTGTGCATGATGTTATTATGCCTTTCTCCTACACTGTAACACAATAAAGACACTGCATCTGGATCTGGGTCTCATCTTTCATTTAATTTGCTCCATTCATTCATTCATTCATTCATTCGTTCGTCACCGTTCACCCCCCCCCCCCCCCCCAAGGAGCATGAGCCTTATGTAAACTGATACCAAGACTTCCTGTCCCGTGCCATCAAGATCTTTCTGTGTCTTCTTCATCCCCTTTCTGTCTGTCTCCAGTTCTCTTCTCCGTGTGTTTCTTAGTCTTCCTCTTTCTCTCTTACCCTGGGGAATCCAGAACAAGGACTGCCTGGTGATGCTTTTTTATCAGGTTTCCTCAATGTGTGCCTGTTACGGTGGTGTTTCAGCTTTTAAGGACATAGAGACTGATGTTGTAGATTAGTAAAAGCAATCATACTGACAACGCGAATGTCTTTGGTTCTGCTATTCAAGACAGACTAAGTCCAAATGATACACCATAACACATATGAGTCCAACGGTGAAAATCAAAGTGCAGCCGGAGACCTGTCCACGGTTTACAATATTTATTAAAGAGACTCCACATTTTTCATGAAATGCATAATAGTTGGATGCATAATCTTCAGTTATCCGTCTGTCTAGTGTCAAAGGCATAACATGCATATATAATCAGTTTTGGCCGTTAAAACTTTTGGTCAGTCCGAACGCGACTGGACCGAAGTACTGCGGCAATAAATCTGACGGCATCATTACAAATATTACATAAATTGGGGGCGATACTTATTGTTAAAGATGTGAACCCTTATGGCAGTTGCATATCAAAGTGGCAGCCAATCTTGAATAACATAGCCACTGTAGAAATACTTGAAAGTCTCCACTACTCCAAAAGGTGCCAACATCTGGAAAGAGTCTGCTAGTTACAACTTTCCCTTTGATTCGTTGTCAGTTTCA
The DNA here is from genome assembly GCA_024509875.1 of Oreohelix idahoensis. NCBI lineage: Eukaryota > Metazoa > Mollusca > Gastropoda > Stylommatophora > Oreohelicidae > Oreohelix > Oreohelix idahoensis. The sequence goes on along the minus strand of JAMPIV010007148.1, from coordinate 24,857 downwards.
GATATTTATACCCCAGCATTTTAGACTTCATTCATTCAGTACTGCCACAGCTTTAGAGAGACTTCTAGCGCAAGTTCTAGAATCACCGTAATAGTAGAGTCTTAGTTTCTCATGGAGAAAATCTTAGAAGTTTGTGTGAAGGTAATATATATATGACTAGTAGTGTCGAGTGATAGAATTGTTAGTTCGAATTATATCTTCACTAGATTGTGTTCAGAGTGATTTACTAGTTTAATCGTCATTATAAATTCTCTAAGTTACTGTGTTACAGTGGATAGCAGAATAAATTATAATTTCTAGCTAAAACTCATTCAGCTATAAATAAATTTAATTAAATTGCTAGTAACCAGTGTCACAGAGGTTTTATGATCATTGAATTGCCTATTTCCTCTTCTTTTTCTTTCACCCGTATCCTCTATTTTATTATCACTCTTTATTTTTTCCTGTATTTTTCGCAATCGTTCGTTTGTGAGAAATAATTTCTTTCCCATTCTCCCTTTGCCGGTTTTGTTTTCTCATTTAGAAACGCAGTAGATGACATAACGTGTCAGAGAGAGAGAGCGTTTAAATGCATTCTATTGCATTAGATGTCAGTGGACGATAGAACGTGTGAATACTCGTCTGGGCAGACAGAGATAGCAGACATGCGTCTGTACTTTTCTCATGTCGCGGGCGTTTCGTCAGGCTAGGTGTCATAACGTCTAGCATTTTCACCTGACACTAACGTTTCTCTCAGAGTGAAGTGTGATATGACACTCACGCAGCGCTCGGGAATGAGACATAGAGTCTGGGTTTTTCCATGACACGCACGCTTCTCGGTCAGTTTGTTAACGTAGGTGCAAAAACTGCCCCTACAGTGCAGACAAGTTGTCTACATTTGCATCTGACACGTAGCACTTCGGCCGTTTCTTAGACGGAGGTGTCAGAGACGCAAAGTGGCAGTTTACGACAGCCTCTTGGAGTTACCGTAAGTGTTAAGAGAAGGGGAGGCTCTTGCATAGTTTTCAGAAATAGCGCACATCTTTGTCTGGTTTTTCATATATACTAGAGAGAGTTAGATTTCATTTTCACTCAGTAACTTCGCAGTCAAGACTAGAACAAGCCTTCGTTCGATTTCTAGAATCTCTGTTAATAGAGATGTCATTTAGTATGATCGTAGTGGTTTAAGTTCTTAGTAGTTCTGTTGAGGTAAATCTTATATTATTTATCTAGTATTTTGTGAGTGTTAAAGTGTTAAATCGCTTATTTCATTTTGCTAGTTAGATTTGTGCAGAGAGTTAAATTATTAAGTCTGTTATATTCTCTAGTCGACGAGTTACAGTGGAAAGCGGAATAAATTATAATTTCTAGCTTAAAATCATGTAGCCATAATGGATTTAATTTAACTGCTAATACGCAGTCGAGAATATTTTAAAACTTACTTATTTTTTTTTTTTTTTTTTCGTTCGCCCGCTAATACTCGAGGCGAAATCTCAGGTTATTATTTTATGTCTAACCTGACATTGATTTTACATGAGTATCCCTTTATTTCTTGTACAGAGACAGGTGTCCCTCGCCATTCAGGCAAATACTCGCCGATTTCGGAGGTACCCATTGCAGCTGGGTCGGCTCAGGAGCCGCCAGTCCCTGGTCGACGACACTCCTTCAAATGTCCTCGCCAGGTCTCGAGTTAATCCAGTCCAAATCCCGGTTGACGAAAAATCCTCAAATGCCGTCGCCCGGGTTTGATCCTGTATCACCCGGTCGCCAGAGCGGTGTTGTAACCACTACGCTAGCGCGGCTCCCTCTTACTTATTAAATGACTGCTACATCTTGAGTATTGACGGAATGCATAGGTATTCCTAATTCAGGATGTTTGATTTTAACTATAACTTATTCCACGGGAAGTGTTAAACTATAAGACAAGCTATGCTTGCAGTTTAAATTATCAGTTATAGTATGTATAATTATTTGATATGTGTTCTTTCCATTTACATATAGTGAAACTGTGGTACCCAAACTTTGCCAGCATTTAGTACAGAGACATACCTGTGAGAAACATAAACAGTTTTTATCTTTTAATCACATGGGTTTACAAGTTAACACCTGTCTGACAGTGCGTGTGTCTTCATAAATAGACAGAGTACAACTCTCACTAACGGGTTTTATTAAAGACTAACTGTTTTATACTGGGCCTTTGAGCCAGATCAGATTTTTCTGCACAAACTCTATGTACAAATTTTAGCCGTTGTGGCAAGTAACATATTAACGTCAGTAACATTCCGACGGAGTTTCGACTAGTGGTGTGGTGACCAAATATAGTCCTTTCCTGAAAGTAGACACCGATCTGACATTCCTCAATTCTAGAAACCTAAGCTATTGACACTGTGCTCGTTGTTAATGTTTCATGCCTGGACAATTTTAATGTGACCTAAACAGACATCCGAAAAATAAGAACACCCAAGGAGTCGTTCCCGGAAGCAGAGAATTCATCCTGTCTTTTTGGAACTGGGGATTTCTTGGTCAAAAGACTGCCCTTGACGAGTCTGTAGGTGAATGTCCTAAAAATTGTATTACCAGAAGTGGCTATCTAAGCTGTGAGTATGAACATGTGCACGGGTGCTCGGCTGAATGAATAAAGTGAATGCAGGACGGAGTGATTTTCTTTATTGTTGTAATTGGGCACCCATTTTGCTATCTTAACTTTCTGTATGCAAGTATTGCTAATCATATTTCCCTTAAAATAGAACAGAGATATCAAGTCTGTCCATACCTTAAGAAGGGGAAATATTAGACCTAATCCTATGTATCCTTGTTTCCTTGGGGGCTATCACTTTCTTCCAACAGGACTGTGGGCATACCTAGAGGGATAAGATCTAACTGTAGGTCTATCATTTCTTGTAGCAATTCCTTGATTTTTATGACTATTTGTTTATGTTTTGATGTAATTTCTATGTGTTGTGAAGAAATTTTAGATGATAATTAAAGTTTCTCTTGAAATTAATCGGCGTGTTGGTCAGCTCGTTCTAGAATATTTATATAATCATTTGTTATAGTTTTTCCACGTCTGTACGTCTAACTGTCATCATATATGTGCGTGCACGTGAGTGGTTAGATATATATATATATATATATATATATATATATATATATATATATATATATATATATATATATATATATATATATATATATATATATGTGTGTGTGTGTGTGTGTTTAGACTGTCTGACTCCTCGAAAGCTGTCGTAGAAGATAGGTGAGAGAGAGAAGATTTCTCGATCTCAGAGACAGCCTCTTAATCACATTCTACCATCTCACTCGTGGAAATCTATTGCTATTACTACTTCTCACTGTGACTATCACTTATTCTAATCTATTCAGAAGGGACCAACCCAAGTTTTAATTCCCCTATCAAAAATCTACGACAGAATGGTTGGCTCGTCTAACGGGATTTTGAACTTTTGAACAGGAAAACGAGACGACAGAATGGTTGGCTCGTCTAACGGGATTTTGAACTTTTGAACAGGAAAACGAGACGACAGAATGGTGGCTCGTTTTTCCGGGAATTGAACTCTAGTCCTGAGCAAATACGAATATCAGCTCGTTTGCAGGATTATTTTTCTTTATTCTGATATAGAGTAAGAGTGTGATGTCTTGTGAGTTTTGTATCTTTTAAAAAATTAACTATCCCCTAGACATATCGATCTGTTTTATGGGCGTGCTGACCACACGGCTAATAATTGTTTTTCCACAGCATTATTGAGCATTATACATTTGGTTTACAGGTTGATTTTGTCGGAATTTATGTTAATTACTGATTTTGTAATACTAAACGCTGGTAAAGTTTTGTGAGTGTATAACATTCACAGGGTTCTGAAGAAGTAGGTGTTTGAGCTAAGCTAAGGAGCGCGATCAGACTATACGTCCTGTAATTGCCTCCCTTACCCTAACTATCTTCAGGGGTGAACTTATAGTGGATTAAAAAAATTAAGGGATTTTTTTTTCTCCTTAAAATTTTTTGCAATAATTATTTTGTTTCCACTGTAGCAACTTATTTTTCAGTAAGTAGTCTTAACTACCATTATTTGGCGTAGTCGTCTGCATTAGGTGCTTTATTGCCGATTAATAGCAGCGATAGTTAGACTCTATATTTTTGGAGGAGGTATCCCAGGTTATAAGGATATCATCTTTTGTTTGGTATTTTTCTCGCAAGTGGTAGGAACCAGTGTATCCTTTTCTTATCTCTTTCTCGTCTAAATCTCAGCCACTGACTTATTATGGCGGAGAGGGCAAAGCTTAGACAGCTCCTCAGGGACGAGGCGAGAGAAGAAGGTTTGGAAGGAGAAGAAGCGAAAGCTTATGTCAGGGACGAACTTGAGAGATATGACGCCGAAAAGAAAGAAGAAGAACTAAGGAGGAAAGAAGAAGCAGCTGAAGCTAAAGAGCAGAAGAAGATTGACGAGGAAATGGAAATTCGCAGGGCGAACGAAAGAGAGAAGGAGAGACAGCATGAGGAAAGAGAGAAGGAGAAGGAGAGACAGCATGAGAAGGAGAGGGAAAAGAGAGAGGAAAGAGAGAAGGAGAGACAGCATGAGAAGGAGAGGGAACAGAGACAGCATGAGTTGGCGCTTAAAACTCTAGAGTTCCAAAGTCGTGGTGCTGCCTCTACCTCCAGCAGTGGAGAGTCTTCTCCTCATTCTTCCTTAACTGATCAAACTAACCCTCAATCTCTTCAACTCAACGCTATGTCCTTTGCTCTTGAATCTTTCCCTTGTCCTAATGAGAAGATTGACACATGGCTAGAAAAATTTGAGAAAATTGCAACCCTGTACGGTTTAGAGAGGTCGCGTTGGTGTATGAAACTTTCCCAGGCCCTTTAAGGTTTTGCTTATGATGTTTATTCTAAACTGGAAAGTGGCCAACAAGACAACTATGACTTGTTGAAGAAAGCTTTGCTTGAGCGCTTTGAAATGAATGCGCGAAAGTTTCTGCAACTGTTTTGCAACAGCAGGAAGGAGAGCTCTGAAACTTTCCAGCAGTTTTCATCTCGTTTGAAGGGATATTTGACAAAGTGCCTTGAGCTATCACAGCTCCCCTCTACCTATGAAGGTCTGGAGGAATTTGTTTTAACAGAACAAATAAAGAACACTGTCTGCTGATACCCGGAGATTTCTAGCTGAGCAGGGGGTAGAAAAGCTCGAAGACATCTTAGAAAAGTCTGAGCGATATCACAATGCGCTGGCTGAACTACCGGCCACAAAACGTAAACCAACAGAAGAGCATTTTCGGAAAAATAATCTAGACCAATCTTCTCATGCTTCTAACCAAAATAACCACAGAGAAACTGGACCTCAAAACCCCCCTCCTGAAAAATCCAAGTTCTACAAAAACAAGTACCCCAACCACAGTAAACAGTCTGATCAACCCAACCGCCCTACATGGCAGCGCAGCCAGAAAGGGCAAGGTGGCAAAGGAAGAACTCCTGAGCACGGGACTAATGATCAGAGTGAGCACACCGAGCCTAAATGCATCGGATGCTTGCTAACAGTCTCGCAAGGTGGAATTATTGACAGTGATTCCCAGCCTGTTGAGGATACACCCTCAACGCGAGGTACTGTTATTATGAACGGTTCTCAAACTTCTTGTTTATTTGACACGGGGCTTTCGTATGGTTGCATTGTTGCCAGAAACCTGGTTAAACCCGGTCAAGAGACAGGAGAGACCGTCCAACTTTGTGGAGTTCGTAAGAGTGATGCACCTACAGCGCTTCCCATCGCACTGGTGGAGATCCACTCCGATTTTGTCAGAGGCGTGATCAAAGCGGCTGTTATGGATGATCCCATCTACCCAGTCATACTTGGTGGTAGATACGTGTCTATTGGGAAACCGGAAGAGCCGATTGTGGCAGCAGTAACTACAAGAGGGTAAACCATGAAGGAACGGGAGCCTGCGCCTAATTTGTTACCCATGGAACTTAAAGAAGCGCAACAAAAGGACCCTACTTTGGCACCCTGCTTTAGGAAACTGCCCATGGCTAAGGAACCCAGACAGCACGGGGACATTTTTTCTAAGGATGGCGTACTTTATCGCAGAACGGGCAAGCCTGACCAAGGTTACAACCAGCTCCTAGTACCGAAACAGTACAGAAGCCAAATCCTAGAAATGGGGCACTCTCTTCCCTTCAGCGGACATATGGGACAGAACGCCACAAACCAACGGATAACCACTCATTATTGGTGGCCAGGAGTAAATACTGATATTATCAGATATGTCAAATCCTGTGCCCAGTGGCAACGTGTACCACCCAAGCAACGGACACCCCCAGTCTCTTTGGGTGAAATGCCAATAGTGGGAACACCATTCGAACGGGTTGTGATCGACATTTTAGGACCCTTAGAAAGGACTAAAAGAAGGAACAGGTTTATCCTGACCTTAGTCGATACATGCACTTTATGGGCAGAAGCTATCCCGCTAACATGCGCAGATGCCAAGCATGTCGCAGAAGCCCTCGTGCAGATTTTCACTCGGTTGGGATTCCCTCAGCAAGTGTTGACGGATAACGGATCCCCATACCGAAACCTTTTGATGGATGAGATCGTGAAGATCTTGAGGACCCAACACATCTACACAAAGCCTTATACTCCGGCCGGAAATGGGCTCGTGGAACATGTTAACGGAAACCTCAACATGATGTTAAGTAAACTGGCACAAGTGAAACCTGAAGATTGGGATTGTTGCATTCCGGCAGCTTTATTTGGCTACAGAGAATCTCCTCATACTTCCACAGGATTTCCGCCAGCTACGCTTTTATTTGGCAGACCTATCAAGGGGCCGCTTGAAGCCTTACTTTGGTCGCTGACAGACCAGAAGGCTAATGAGACAGTCATCTCAGCAAGTAAATACGTATCGGATTTAAAGGAAAGGTTGAAACTAGGATGGGACCTAGCAACGACCAACTTTAAGCGAGCATGCACAAAGCACGCTAACCGATACAGGAAAGTCGCGAAAGAAAGAGAACTGGAAGCAGGAGAGAAAGTTTTGGTGTTACTCCCTACCGGAAACAACCAACTGAGGATTGGATGGCAAGGGCCGTTTACCGTCCTGAAAAAGATTTCTAAGGCTAACTACCAGATCTCTATTCAAGGAAAGGAAAAGGTTTTCCATTTAAATCTGTTAAAGAGATACTTGGAAAAACCAGTGCCGACCTCCGACCATCTCCTGACGATCGCCAAAACTGACGAAGATGACGATAGTGGCAGGGAAATTCCTCTGCGCACACACGAAATCTTTGAAAAATGTCAGACGCGGCGACACTCTTTCAAGCGCGCATGGGAGACATTCCAGAGAGAAAAAACTTTGGGTGGAGACGTGAGTAGGAATTGGAGAGAGATGGAGGGGGGAGATGAGAGGGAAGAAGACAGACACCCTGGAACTACGGATATAGGAAATTTAATTCCATAACGTAGACATGGAGTGCTTCCATATCTTAAAGGGGGAACGTTCTGTCACAGAGGTTTTTTTTTTATTTTTTTTTTTTTTTGCGTTCGCCCGCTAATACTCGAGGCGAAATCTCAGGTTATTATTTTATGTCTAACCTGACATTGATTTTACGTGAGTATCCCTTTATTTCTTGTACAGAGACAGGTGTCCCTCGCCATTCAGGCAAATACTCGCCGATTTCGGAGGTACCCATTGCAGCTGGGTCGGCTCAGGAGCCGCCAGTCCCTGGTCGACGACACTCCTTCAAATGTCCTCGCCAGGTCTCGAGTTAATCCAGTCCAAATCCCGGTCGACGAAAAATCCTCAAATGCCGTCGCCCGGGTTTGATCCTGTATCACCCGGTCGCCAGAGCGGTGTTGTAACCACTACGCTAGCGTGGCTCCCACAGAGGTTTTATGATCATTGAATTGCCTATTTCCTCTTCTTTTTCTTTCACCCGTATCCTCTATTTTATTATCACTCTTTATTTTTTCCTGTATTTTTCGCATTCGTTCGTTTGCGAGAAATAATTTCTTTCCCATTCTCCCTTTGCCGGTTTCGTTTTCTCATTTAGAAATGCAGTAGATGACATAACGTGTCAGAGAGAGAGAGCGTTTAAATGCATTCTATTGCATTAGATGTCAGTGGACGATAGAACGTGTGAATACTCATCTGGGCAGACAGAGATAGCAGACATGCGTCTGTACTTTTCTCATATCGTGGGCGTTTCGTCAGGCTAGGTGTCATAACGTCTAGCATTTTCACCTGACACTAACGTTTCTCTCAGAGTGAAGTGTGATATGACACTCACGCAGCGCTCAGGAATGAGACATAGAGTCTGGGTTTTTCCATGACATGCACGCTTCTCGGTCAGTTTGTTAACGTAGGTGCAAAAACTGCCCCTGCAGTGCAGACAAGTTGTCTACATTTGCATCTGACACGTAGCGCTTTGGCCGTTTCTTAGACGGAGGTGTCAGAGACGCAAAGTGGCAGTTTACGACAGCCTCTTGGAGTTACCGTAAGTGTTAAGAGAAGGGGAGGCTATTGCGTAGTTTTCGGAAATAGCGCACATCTTTGTCTGGTTTTTCATATATACTAGAGAGAGTTAGATTTCATTTTCACTCAGTAACTTCGCAGTCAAGACTAGAACAAGCCTTCGTTCGATTTCTAGAATCTCTGTTAATAGAGATGTCATTTAGTATGATCGTAGTGGTTTAAGTTCTTAGTAGTTCTGTGTTGAGGTAAATCTTATATTATTTATCTAGTATTTTGTGAGTGTTAAAGTGTTAAATTGCTTATTTCATTTTGCTAGTTAGATTTGTGCAGAGAGTTAACACATTAACTACCGCAAGCCGCTGTCAGCGGCTCACAAAATAAACACATTTGGACCGCAAGCCGCTCAGAGCGCGAATCTAATTTTAGTATTAAAACGAATGAAAAATGTACTGAAACACTTTCTAATCTGGTTCGAGATTTTAAGTTGCCACCGGAAAACAAATTCCCAAAGCATGGTTGTTGTAGAACACTGGAAAATTGATATTATGTTTGTAAAGGGCAATTTTTACTATCTTGCAATATAATACATTTATATTCTTATTATGTTCGCAAATATTTTGGAAGCAAAGTATTTCCTTTTTAAGTGCTTAAGGAGAAGTCATTTTTGGGTTGCTTCCCTTGAAAATAGTTCTGTCATCTTCGATCGGACTCCGCAGACGACTCTAGGCCTACTGCGATTTATTCTGTGGCTGGGTAGGAATAGATTGTTCTTGCTTCAGTATATCTATGGCCTGAATTTATACGTAGTGTTTGTATGAGTAGGACGAGTCTGTCTTATATATGGATATCTTTGCATTTCTAAGTCGAACTAATTTGGTTGTCGCTAGAAAAGGTCAAAGGCTATGCAGCGGAAGTATCGCTAGCAAAGGGGGTGATCCATGGCTGTCATCCTGTGAGGATGCCGAGTTTTGTTGTAGCAGGCTTTTTGCCGAAATAGTGATCTATATATGGATGGGGAAAAGTGATAATCATTTAGACATGTTGTATGTACTTTACCCCAGTGTTTATTCTCTTTTGCCAAGGAATGGCAAAGTTATATTTCGCATAAAAAGGTAAAACCACAATTTATTATGAACTTGGGCTTCGCCATCGTTGTTGATAAGCAGATGCACAGTGGTACTTTTAAAAAGAATATCCATTCAAAGGAAGAAGACATTCCTATGTATCAGCACTGGATTGTATGATATTATTCAATTACCTCTATGAGAGAAGCTATGAAGAAATGAGGACATTTAATGAATGACTAATTTTGGTCTATATTCTATAGTGAGTGAAGCTCACGAGAGAGAGAACAGCCATGTTGAAATTCATATACTTTGTATTTATCGAGTGAGAAAAAGGGATGCCTGTACTATCGCTCGATGAACCAAGAGATCACTGCTACATGTGAGAACCCATGTCTGGGATTCCTATATTATGAAATATATATATATTGAACTTTACGTGAAGGAATATTCGCTAGACGAGGTTAGGTCTAGGAGCCTTCCTATATATTGGTTATGGTCTGACGTGCCCAGTCAGTAAAGCCAGATGATTTACATGATGGAACGCTGAATGCTTATTTACGAATGCTCCATTATGATATTTGCCAAGCATGAATGCTAACTTAAGATGATATTCCTGTGATCAACATTATGCTGTCTATGTCGACATTTGTTCCTGTAACCATACACGTACTGTCCAAGTGTGCGTCCCATTAAATGTTATAAAAAGACCACCGTAGTTCCAGTACTTCTTGAATTCGAACAGTGTGAGTATGAGTGATGTACTACCAACCTGTCAACTCTATCGAATCATTCTACCATTCGCGTACTGACATTCAGATACACACTCATTGTTTACACTCACATTCTTGTCGGAGCCTCATCACGTTCCAGGACAAGATGACCTGTATGACCAAAACTGTGCTGGGTTTGATGAGTTGACAATCGTTACACTTTACTACACCAGTCCCAACATCTACATTTATCCACTGGTGGACATTCACATCATTTAGCAAATAAAGCATGATTCAACAACTAGTAGCCAGTATGAGTTAACAACTACACAAAGAAAGAGTTTAACAACTGGTGTGCCAGCTTCCTGGGTCAACCTGCACAGTGACCATATTGAGAAGTAAACTACTGAGACCAGACGTTCCTTGGGGTCTGTTACGACACACAAATACATCAACAGTACAACTCTACAGTGATGTCAGCGTGACCTGTCCTGTCGAGAGTATGCAGTAACTAGGTCAGGGTTTGTTGACATTTGGTTCGTTGGACATTTGCCATACAACTGACAGTGTTACACAGCAAGCTTGGTTGAAACATAGAACATTACACATCAGGACTGGAGAATATTTGACAGTGTTTGCGAAAGAAAATGTTATTGAACTGAGAAGTCCTACATTGATTGTTATCATTCAAATCAACGATGGAGCTTCTATTTCTGTGTTGAATTTAAAATAATTAGACCAGAAGTATTTGTTTAATAAAGTACCACAGTACTGTACTATTAGGCAGTGTAACTGAGCCTTCATTCCAACACATTCTTTCTGCAACACTCTATTTACATCATATTGCCATACTATTTATGCATTTATGTATTTATGTTTAAATATTTATATGTGATATTTGTTTGTATCCAGCGGGTTGTTGTTTCGGTTGGGCGGTGTCACACAGCAGAGTATCCCACGTAATAGAGGGTCTGATGTGTGCGTTTCTATAGGTGCAATTTTCTTGATTGAAAATTTGCTGCGACAGCTGTTGCTATTAGTGTTAGCTGTGAAGACTGTACTCATTGTTGTTTTTGTAATATTCCTCTGTTCTTTAGTTTGTTTTGATTTGTTTGTAATTTGTTGGTCTACCCTATTCTATCTTTCAGTTCTATTCTCAATTTATATTTATATACTGTGGCGTTATTTGTATTTGTTATCCTCTTGCGGTTTATCTTTTATTGTTTTTCCCATTTGATTTATTTCATTTCCGCAAATGTTTTCATGTTCTTCTGTATAACTGTTTTGTTTTGTGCCTGATCGACATACACTATTTAAAATATAGTTGATCATATAAATTGATGTACAAGAATCAACTGATAGTTAATTGCTATTACTAAAGGTACACAGTTGATGATATAAAACACTATTTCTGGTGCACTGCACTTATATTATAGAGTGAACCAGCAACTTATAGCTGTTATTATATAAGGATTTATACAAGACCTTTGTAAGGCTTGTTTCCCACAGTGATTGGGATAGTTAAGTACTATTTTTCACAGGTTACAAAGTTATCATACAAGGTCTTTGATTAAGACTAAGAAAGTGAATTTATTTACTTTTGCAAATTACTGATCTTATTAGACAAGATGTCTACATTAGATTATTTTATCACACAAGGCAGGGCTCTTGATAAGACTGGTCAGCAATTAGAAGAATGGGCAGTTGCTCAATATGACAAAGCATTGGCTGCTGAAGAAAGAAAAGCATTGATTGAAGAAAAGAAATTAGAAGCTGAGGAAAGAAAATTACAAAGAGAGGATGAACAAAAGAAATTGCAGATACAGACTGATGAAAAAAGATTCCAGATGGAAATGGAAAAAGAGAAAAGAAAAGATGAAGCTGCTGCTGAAGAGAAAAAATTACAGGCTGCTGCAGAAGAGAGAAAATTACAAGCTGAAGCTCAAGAAAAAAAAGCAATAAGAGAACATGAACACCAAAAAGAACTTTTAGCATTTGAGTTAGAAAAGTTAAAGTTAACAAACATAAGTAATGTTAATCAAGCATCTAGTGGTAATGGTAAACCCTTTACTTACAAGGTCAAGGTACCAGCGTTCAACCCTTCCAGTGATGACATAACATTCTGGCTAAATAGATTTGAACGCTCGTGTCGAGCACATAATGTGGACAAATCACAATATGCTAACCAGTTATCAGAAAATCTGAAAGGTGATTCTCTGACTAGTTTAAGTTTGGTTGAAGAGGCTGACAAAGATAACTATGATGTTATTAGGGCAGCCTTATTAAAGAAGTATCAGTTGTCTGAAGAGGGTTATCGGAAGTTGTTTAAGACAATGGTGCCTGAGGCAGGTGTAGAATTCTCAGAATTCATTGCAAGGACACGTCTTACATTTGATCGTTGGATTGAGCTATCCAAAACAGAAAAGACTTATGAAGCCCTTATGGACTTGATACTCAGAGACAAGATTATGTCAAGTATAAATAAACCTTTCCTCGAATTCTTACATGAGCGTAAACCTAAGTCTCTAAAAGAAATGGAACAGTATTGTACCCAATACGTCACTGCACATCCGGACGTAGCTATTAGCAACAGTAAGGTTAAAGAAGGTATGCCAGTTGCTTCTGCAACACCATACAACCCTAATCACTCTCACAAATTCCAAGGACCTCAAAATAGGTTTAATAAAAAAGGTAACTATTACAGTTATCAGAACCAAGGTAACCAATCATTTCAGGGTTCTTCTTCGAATACCTGGAGAAGAGCTGACAGCCCTCGATTCAGGGGTGGTCATAATTACAGGAACTTTCGCAAAGGAAGTCATTCTAGAAACTATCCAAGTTTTCCTTCATGGAGACAACAGGATCATAATTACCGAGATACTCATTATAATGAATATGATGATAGTAACCAAAGGAGCTATGATTCAAACCCGAGTAGAGGTTATAATAGTGGAAACAATGATAAGTACAGAGGCAATAATAACAGAGGTAGAGCACAATTCAAAAAACATAAAGCTCATTACCAGGCGAACTCTGCACAGCAAGAGTCCCACGAAGCCTATAAACAAAATAAAGATAATGATGACTCTAATAATATGGCATGTGCCGCTTTTGATTTTGGGAGAGCATCTCAGTGCCCCCAATGCAAAACATTATTTGAGCCAACCACAGTGTCTACTTTAAGCTGTGGCCATCCTCTTCCCGCTCTTCCTGCGTCAATCGCGCATGATGGGAGAGGTTCTCTTGTCTTACACAAAGGTTTAGTAAATGACAATCCAGTCTCAGTACTTTTTGATTCTGGATGCACAACTATTGGGGTTAGGCAGTCACTCATAGATCCTTCTCATTCTACAGGCAAAGTAGTCAAATGCGTAACATTTGGCGGCACCATAGAGAAATACTCTACCGCTATCATTAGGATTGCTACTCCTTTCTTCACAGGAGATGTACACGCATGTCTTTTGCCGAATCCGATCGCTGATCTTATCATCGGTCGCATTCACGGAGTCAAAGAATGCACTCCGGAGCAAATTTCCGTTTGGGAAAATCAAAATATGCAATCTGCTAATGCGGTAGTCACTAGAGCTCAAGCTCTCAATATGCCTGAAACTTCATCTGTTGAAGATAATGAAGTGCATAACCAAGATGATCCCTTGGTAATTTCTCGTGACTCGTTTATAAAACAACAAGAAGAAGATCCGACTCTTAAGAAATTCTTCACTCTTGTAACGAAAGGTGATCCGAATAAAGATTCAAATTGTAAATCTTGGATTACAATGAAGAATGGCGTACTTGTACGTATGGTGCAAGACTCCACTAAGTCAAGTCATTCTCAGATTCTTGTACCCAAGAATTTGAGAGTTAAGATCTTACAACATGCACACGACTCTCAGTGTGCTGGTCACATGGGTTTTTCCCGTACAAAGTCAAGAGTTCTTGCGGCTTTCTTTTGGCCTTTTGTGAACAAGGACATACGGATCTATTGTCGATCCTGTAAAGTATGTCAAGAAGTCAAATCCAAAGGTCCTCGTCATGCTGCGCCTATTCAGGCTGCAGATATTCCTATTCGTCCATTCCAGAAAATGGCGATAGACATCATTGGTCCATTCAAGATCAAATCTGCTAGAGGACATCAGTTTATCTTAACGTGTGTAGACATGTGCACACGTTGGCCAGAGGCTATCCCTCTAAAGAGCATTACTACCGCTGACATTGCAGATGCTCTTTGGCTTATATTTTCTCGGCTGGGATTCCCCGGAGAAATATTATCAGATCATGGCACCCAACTGATATCGGATACCATGTCTCAAGTAATGTCTACTCTACAGATAGAGAGATCTTTGAGTAGCATCTATCATCCTATGTCCAATGGGATGGTCGAGCGACTAAATAGAACACTTAAGAACTTATTAGGGAAGATAACTGAGGATCATCCTCAAGATTGGGATAGGGTTTTACCCGCGGCCCTCTTCGCGTACAGAGAGGTCCCCAATGAACATACAGGGTTTTCTCCCTTTGAACTTGTCTTTGGCGCGCGACCGCGCGGCCCAATGTCTTTGCTGCATGATCTTATAACAGCTGACAATATTGACGATGACACAAAATCTTCTTACGAGTATGTCATCGCGCTGAGACAGAAGATTATCGAAGCATGCAAATTGGCAACGTCCTCTTCTGAATTTGCTAAGCAGAAGGCAAGACAATTTGCTAATAAGAAGAGAACTTTACGACAACTTTGTCCTGGTGACAAAGCATTTGTTTTGCTACCTTGTCGTGAAAATAGACTCCTTATTAGTTGGAAAGGTCCGTACGATATAATATCGAAAATTTCAGATGTTGACTACATCGTCGATATTAACGGGAAGCATAAAACCTTCCACATCAATATGCTTACGGAGTTCCATGAACGTCCTGACTATCTACAGCCTATTTTCCAGGCAACGGACGATTCTCATGTCAAACATGGTCATTACTCATCACTGTCTGTAATACAGGATGAGGAAACAAGTTTTTCGGATGTTAATCTTCCGCTTCCAATGATCCCACTTCATTCTAGTGAATCATGGAAAGACGTTACTGTTTCTCCTGATTTGTCTCTAGGAGAACGGCGACAAGTTTCGTCTATGTTACAAACATTTCAGGATGTCCTCACTGACATCCCTGGACAAACTCATGTCATTGAGCATGACATTGTTCTAACTGAACATACTCCAATTAGGGTTAGGCCTTATCCTATCCCTATACATTTCCAAACACAGGTTGAAAAGGAGTTGGATGAAATGATAGATTTACAAATAATCGAACCATCCACTTCTGCATATTCTTCGCCGATGGTTATTGTTCGAAAAAAAGACAATAACATACGTCTTTGCGTTGACTATCGCAAATTGAATCAAGTTACGAAGTTCGATGCTGAACCTATGCCTTTACTAGAAGAGTTACTTACTCGTCTTTCTAAATCGCATTTTTTCACTAAACTTGATTTGTCTAAAGGATATTGGCAAGTTCCATTATCCGAACGCGCCAAACCTCTTACCGCTTTCTCTACTCCCAGAGGCCTTTTCCAATGGAATTTTATGCCTTTCGGCCTTATGAACGCACCAGCTACATTTGTACGCATGATGCGTCGAATCCTATCGTATCGGTCAGATGTCATTGCTTATCTAGACGACATCTGTCTTTTCAGCGATACTTGGGAAGATCACTATTCAGGGTTAGTTGAATTATTATCAACTCTGCGTGAGTATAACCTGACAGCAAAACCATCTAAAGCTTGTATTGGCTTTAGCGAAATTGCTTTCTTAGGCCATCGAGTAGGTCACGGTTTCTTGAAGACAGAAGACCATAATATCACTAAGATACTTAACATCTCTATCCCTAGGACTAAAAAGCAAGTGCGAAGTCTTTTAGGTCTCATACAATTTTATGGACGTTTCATTCCGAATCTGTCCTCTATCATGGCACCTCTCTCTACACTATTAAAGAAAGGGTCGCCTAACATGGTTCACTGGTCTCATGAATGCCAATCTTCACTAGAGAAGATCAAAACTATGTTTTCATCACCACCTATTTTAGTGTTACCTACAACAGATAAGACATTTGTTCTTCGTAGTGACGCTTCATCCACTGGGATTGGAGCGGCACTAATGCAAGAGTACTCTGGAACTCTGCATCCTGTAATGTACATATCCAGAAAACTTAATGCTGCAGAAAGGAATTACTCGGTTTTAGACCGTGAATTATTGGCAATGGTTTGGTCAATTCTCAAACTCCAAAGATTCCTTCTGGGCGCGCATTTCGTAGTGGAAACTGACCAAAAAGCTCTTACGGCTATCCAAAGTAAAAACTTGAAGAGCTCGAGATCAACTCGATACGCAATCGCTCTTCAACCTTTTCATTTTTCGGTACGTGTGGTGAAGTGGGAAGTTATAAATACTTATAGGGAACTTAGTGTACTGACTGAGATCAGCTGTGAAGGTATCTATATCTATTAAGAGTAGTGTATTATAGATAACCTTACTTGCTACCACATATCTATATATCTCAGTCAGAATTATTCTGGAATAGTGTGATGCTACGTTATGTGTCTAGGGTATGAGTATGGTGAAGTGTAAGTCACAACAACAGACAGATAAACAATTTAATTTAATCCACTACTCTTGACAACACTGTGACACTCACATACATATAACACTCTACAAAGATATCTTAAAAGAGTCACTGATGAACTTTCAAATAACAATATGTATTCATTACTGGCATGAATGAATATGTGTCCTGATTCAACTACAAGGGAACCAGGAATCACAATCAATTTAAATTACAAGTTATGTACAGAATGTATTTAATATGAATATTGTAGTGACATATATTATTACAAATGTTCTATGTGTGTCAGTTGTGTAGTAGTAAAATGAGGTAATACTGGTTTTGTTTTGTTCAAGCTCTGTTGGTATTTGTCATCATGACTTCAATAGTTTGTCTTTAGGGACTAGTATTGGAGATGTTCACAGTTCCTGATTTTAAGACAAGTAAATTCCCCTCTGAATGTTATTTTTATAAAGTTATTTCAAGATGAGGGGACATAATGTTGAGCTCAGCTGGCCAACTCTGCTTATCTTGAGTGATGGCGGCAGGAAAGGACTCCTCTGCTCGAATTCTCCTCTGGGCTCAGGAGACACCTCACTGATAGCTAAAAGGACCAAGGAGTATGCTGTCCGACTCTGGATTCAGCAAATCTCTGACCAGATGCTGCTCAGTACCATCAAGACCACTGTCCCACAATTTCATGGAAATAAACACAGATACGTTGATTAGCAATGAATTCTGGCACAAACTGGCACAAATTCCCATCTGCTTATGTTCCAGGCTTTTATTTAACACAAATATGAGCTGGCTTCAACGCACTAGTGCTTTATCAAGCTTCTTTGAACAAGTGGTCTCGAACTAGCGCTCCCAAGTGTGTATATCAGCGAGACTGGCCAATGAGCGACGTTTCGACAAGTGTTTGAAAAAATGTTATCTTTTCCCGTCTCCCCTAACAACCAAGATAGTATTTATAGCCCGACCAATCGTGGTTAGGCTTTCATTTGTTGCGCTCCAATCAATTTGGAGTTTACATGGTAGGCTATTTCTGTAACGTAAATTTTTTTCAAACACGTTAAAAAAAAATCTTATGAGCAGAAATGATTTTCTGCTGTCAGGCACCCCCAATATTTTATTTTGGGTATAATTTATTAATTCCTGGACTATTTGCGTAACGTTTTACATATTATTTGTCAGCAAGCCCTAAGGAACCCAAAATACTAATTTAAAGGAGCTACGTGGCTGCGTTCAAAATATGCAATTTCTTCTACCTCCTGTTTCGAAGATGTGCTGTCTGGGTACTGTTATGTTTTCAACCGTAAACCCATCTAATGTTGTCTTTTCTAATAAGAGTTTTTTATGATTTATAAACCTAACTCTGGGAAAGGGTAGTGTATTTTATCACTGTCCGTCTGAAAAAAAATTAGTGCATGTAGACTTACACGCGTGATGGCAGCATTTGTGTATCGCGCGACGCGTGTTGCATGCGTTCCTGATTTCAGCCCTCCCCTCTCTCTTTATCCTTTTGTCCATCTGTTCGTTCGTTTTGGTAACGCAGTATAATTAATGTTAGGATTAATTTAGGTCATTACGCAGTACGTCTCAATGTTTTTCCAAGAAATACAGCACACGTTTCATTGAAGAAGGCGGGTAATAATACAGTAAGCTTTACTATCCACGTGAAAGCGTTACAATTTGCAGACGAAGCAGAAAACAAGGGGGATTTCGAGTACATTCTTTGTGACAGCACTGTTATTTTACCATTGCTCTTCTCTTTATTAATTTTATTTGTTAGGCTTCATATTTACCTAATAATTTATATATGTGGATTAGAATATTTCATGACACCTCCCCTCTTAAAACAGACATTATATGTCAGTCCTTTATTCTATATACAAATAGAGAAATTTATTATTATTTCTGGGGTTTACGGTGATTCTCATCACACGGATGGCGGCTTAAAAAATCCGCTCCCAGATTGGTTTTTCCAGATATATACTCAATGCTAAAATTATATGGAGCCAGAAGCAAAGACAATCGGAGTAACCTAGAGTTCTCATGCTTAGCCTGTGCTAAAAACGATAAAGGTTTGTGGTCAGTTTGCAACTTAAATGCCTTCCCATATAGATAAATATTGAATTTCTTTATTGCCCATATTACTGCAAGACATTCTTTTTCGCTAGTTGAGTAGTTGATTTCAGCTTTATTCAACTTTCTGCTAGCATATGCCACTGGGCTTAATTCCCCATCCAATGCATCTGATTTCTGTAGTAAAGTTGCACCTAACCCAATATTACTTGCATCCGTCCTTACTATGAATTCTTGACTTAAGTCAGGTAATTTCAAAATGGGTTTACTTGTGAGCTTTTCCTTCAATTCTTGGTAAGTCATTTCACATTGTGGTGTCCATGTAATGCGATCTGGATGTCCTTTACGTGTCAATTCAGTTAACGGTGCACATATGGAATTAAAGTTTTTGATATACTTCTGGTAGAAACCACATAATGAGACAAAGGATCTCACGTCCTTCTTGGTTTGTGGTCTCGGGGCTTTCTGTAGTTTCTCTAAATTCTTTGGGTCAGGGGTCATGTTTCCCTGATAAACTGTGTGTCCCAAAAATTCCAATTCTTTACATCCAACGCAACATTTGGTTGGTCGGGCTGTTAAATTTGCCTCCCTAAGTCGATCAAACAGCATGTTCAGAGAGTCAATGTGTTCCTCAAATGTTTCTGTTGCTATAAGGATATCATCCATAAAATTTGTTATACAGGGATTATTCAGAGGATCCAATAATTTTCTCATCATTCTAGAGAAGACACTAGGCGCATTCTTCAATCCAAATGGCAATCTATTAAACTCATAGTGTCCTTCTGAGGTACTAAAAGCTAGGTATGGTCTAACCTCAGGCTTTACTGGAATCTGATAGTATCCTTTACTCAGATCCACTTTTGAGAAATATTTAGCTTTATTTAGTCTGGCAAACAGCTGATTTGTATCCGGCAATGGATCCACCTGTCCTTCTGTAATAGCATTCAGTCTCCTGTAATCTATACAGAGTCTATGTTCTCCAGAGGGCTTCCTTAAGAGTACAACACCGGAACTATACGAAGACTCACTGTGCGAAATAATTCCTTCCTTCAACAGATAGTCTATTAGTTTCATATCATATTCCAATAGGTTTGTATGCCCTGGTCGGTCTGTTAACACCTCTGCATGATTATTTAGAACCTGTTGCACTCTCTCTTTCTGAGTTTTCGTTAAATGTGTACTGATTTTCACCTGTGCTGCTGTCTCACAGGGGTGTAATGGATATTCAAATGATGAAAGTGGTTCCTTTTTCATCTCCATGGCGATGGACAAGGTCAACAAGTGTGTCTCTTCCTGATGTTCTCTTTCCAAATATTTCTTCAGGAGATTCACATGATAGATTTTTTCTTTCCCCTTCTTATCTATCTTATAATTTGTTCTAGACACCTTCTCTAGAACTGTATATGGACCCTGCCATCCAATTTGTAACTTATTCTGACTCCCGGGCAAAAGAAGCAGTACTTTCTCTCCCACAGCCAAATTTCTGTCTTTCGCCTTCCTGTTATAATAGGCAGCATGTTTCTTCCTGGCTTGTTTCAAATTTTCATTGGCAAGTTTCCAGCCAGTTTTTAACCGAGTGGTCAGCTCATTCACATATTGGTATGAAGATGTAATGTTTTCCTCTGCCTTTTCATCAGTCCACGTTCTTAACAAAGCTACATATGGACCTTTAATTGTGTGGACCTATTTGTCCATGCACCGGTATGGTCTCTTCCACTCGAAGCTTTATAGTGATGATTTTTCCTCCCAGAATTATCATTCACAAAACGACCGCTACCAATTTTTCTTTTGGGGCTTTCTCCCCACTTAAAATTCTTGATGAGAGATTTCCTCTCTACATCCTCTTCCTCCAGTTTGTTTAAGTCCGATTGAGGGATTTTCGGCTTATCCTGGGGTAAGACATCTTTTTGCACTCTCCGCATAGTGGCCATTGTAAAACAGTTAAGTGAAGCTTGTCCGTGAAAAGGGGCTTCCCATTCCATTTGGTCCACTTTATCAAATCTATTTTTCTTTTTATTATCAGGCCTAATTTTGCCCCGTGGCGTGTCCAGGTCCTGATCCATGTTCCCACTTGTGGGTGTTCCCTCATGTGCTATGCTACACCTTTCTACAAAATTCTCAATGTCCCATCTTGCTTTGGGCCAATAATAATTGTGAGCCACCTTTTGAATGATGGTACCTATTTTCTCATGGTCCCCATCTGGTTTCACATGTAGGCTCCTTATTAAGTCTGTCCTATATCTTTTTGGAAGAACCAGCTGTCCGTGACCATTGGATCTAGCTCCAGTCTTCCTATACATCAACTTGTTTTTCATGTAAAAATCTCCCTTGCCTGGAGTTGTATGACAAGTTGACAATTTTCTGAAACAAGGCTTGAGTGTTTTATCCCCAGCCTGTGCCTTCCTCATCTCTTCTGGAGTGGTATCTAACATAATATCCTCCTCCTGTCTTGAGGTCGACCTGACCTGAAGGGTTGCCATATACACAGGTTTCCTTCTGCAACGGTCAGTGTCATGATTGTCCATCTGACAATTTTTACACCACCTTTTTCCTTGGTTGAAAGATTTTCTTTCATCATATTTCCTTTCATCGAATTGTGGGAATTTATTTTTATTTTCATACCGTGGCCTATCAAATTGGTGCTTACCTTTATTTTGATCCCTAGGATCAAATTTATTAAAGTTCTGTGGTGCCCTAAAGTTATCCACCTGTTTCTTTTTATTACCTGTTACCTCTGCTTGAGCTGCTTGATACCTTTCAGCAACATTTAGCAACTCACCCAGCCTCTCTGCACCTTGTTCCATGAGAAACTTTCTCAGGTCTGGAGCCATGGACTCTCTTAGTTGCTCTATAAGGACCATTTCCTTAAGATCTTGGGTTTTCCCCAGAGAAGTCCATTTCTCCAAGTATGTCTCTATTCGTGCAGAGAACTGGTGATAGGTTTCACCTGACAGTAGTTTAGCATTCCTAAATTTTTTCCTATAAAATTCTGCATTCTTTTCATACCTTAACAAAAGAGCCTGCTTTAGCATGTCATAATTTTCCTGATCACCTCTGCTCATTTTTGCAAAAACTTCATAAGCTGCCCCACGAAGTCCCTGAGATAACTTTAAGCTCCACCTTTCTCTCTCTAACCCATACGTGGTAGCTAATAGTTCATACCTATTTATATAGCTCTCAATATCATCGTCTTTCTCAACAAAATGATCTAAATGAAAATTCATAGCTGAGGTTGAGGCTCCTTGAGTAACCGTAGCATCAGAGGCAAAGGGACTGGCACCATTTTCAGGAGCATGGCCTTGAAACTCAAACTCCCTTAGTCGTAACTCATGTTCCCTTTGTAATTTCTTCTCCTCCTTTTCTGCTTCCCTCTCTGCAGCTAATTTCTTCTCTTCTCTTTCTGCAGCTAATTTCTTCTCTTCTCTTTCTGCAGCTTGTCTTCTTTCCTCGGCTTCCAATGCTTTAGCCTCTTTGTCAGCCTCAATCTGCAACCTCTTAGTCTCAGCCTCAGCTTGCAACCTCTTAGTCTCAGCCTCAGCTTCAAATTGTAACTTCTTAATTTCCCTTTCAGCCTCTAACCTTCTTTCGGCTTCTTTTTCTAATCTTCTTTCTTCGCGTTCAATAAATTTGTCACATTCCGTTGTGACATAGGCAACCATAACTTGCCCATCTAATCCTAACTCTTTTGCAGTCTGAACCGCAGCAGATCGAAATTTGGCCAGGTCCGCCATTGTCTATCAGGTAAATTTATACAATGTCTAACCAACAATTCAATCTCTAATGGACAACACAGGCACCGTGAGCTCAACCTTATTTAATTCCACCCAAGGATACCTTTTAATTCTTATATTCCCTGAAGTGAATTACCCCCAATATTTTTAATAGGGAAAGATTCAAAATCCCAAGAGCGAGACCCCAATATATGTGGTGAAGTGGGATGTTATAAATATTTATAGGGGACTTAGTGTACTGACTGAGATCAGCTGTGAAGGTATCTATATCTATTAAGAGTAGTGTATTATAGATAACCTTACTTGCTACCACATATCTATATATCTCAGTCAGAATTATTCTGGAATAGTGTGATGCTACGTTATGTGTCTAGGGTATGTGTATGATGAAGTGTAAGTCACAACAACAGACAGATAAACAATTTAATTTAATCCACTACTCTTGACAACACTGTGACACTCACATACATATAACACTCTACAAAGATATCTTAAAAGAGTCACTGATAACTTTCAAATAACAATATGTATTCATTACTGGCATGAATGAATATGTGTCCTGATTCAACTACAAGGGAACCAGGAATCACAATCAATTTAAATTACAAGTTATGTACAGAATGTATTTAATATGAATATTGTAGTGACATATATTATTACAAATGTTCTATGTGTGTCAGTTGTGTAGTAGTAAAATGAGGTAATACTGGTTTTGTTTTGTTCAAGCTCTGTTGGTATTTGTCATCATGACTTCAATAGTTTGTCTTTTGGGACTAGTATTGGAGATGTTCTCAGTTCCTGATATTAAGACAATTAAATTCCCCTCTGAATGTTATTTTTATAAAGTCATTTCAAGATGAGGGGACATAATGTTGAGCTCAGCTGGCCAAATCAGCTTATCTTGCGTGATGGCGGCAGGAAAGGACTCCTCTGCTCGAATTCTCCTCTGGGCTCTGGAGACACCTCACTGATAGCTAAAAGGACCAAGGAGTATGCTGTCCGACACTGGATTCAGCAAAGCTCTGACCAGGTGCTGCTCAGTACCATCAAGACCACTGTCCCACAATTTCATGGAAATAAACACAGATACGTTGATTAGCAATGAATTCTGGCACAAACGGGCACAAATTCCGTTCTGCCTATGTTCCAGGCTTTTATTTTAGCAAAAATGTGAGCTGGCTTCAACGTACTGTCGCTTTATCAAGCTTATTTGAATTAGTGGTCTCGAACTAACGCTCCCAAGTGTGTATATCAGCGAGACTGGCCAATGAGCCACGTTTCGACAAGTGTTTGAAAAAATGTTATCTTTTCCCGTCTCCCCTAACAACCAAGATAGTATTTATAGCCCGACCAATCGTGGTTAGGCTTTCATTTGTTGCGCTCCAATCAATTTGGAGTTTACATGGTAGGCTATTTCTGTAACGTAAATTTTTTCAAACACGTTAAAAAAAATCTTATGAGCAGAAATGATTTTATGCTGTCAGGCACCCCCCAATATTTTATTTTGGGTATAATTTATTAATTCCTGGACTATTTGCGTAACGTTTTACATATTATTTGTCAGCAAGCCCTAAGGAACCCAAAAATACTAATTTAAAGGAGCTACGTGGCTGCATTCAAAATATGCAATTTCTTCTACCTCCTGTTTCGAAGATGTGCTGTCTGGGTACTGTTATGTGTTCAAACGTAAACCCATCTAATGTTATCTTTTCTAATAAGAGTTTGTTATGATTTATAAACCTAACTCTGGGAAAGGGTAGTGTATTTTATCACTGTCCGTCTGAAAAAAAATTAGTGCATGTAGACTTACACGCGTGATGGTAGTAATTGTGTATCGCGCGAAGCGGGTTTAGTGTTCGGCTTTCTGCCTCTCCCTTCTCTTTTTATCCTTTAGTCCATCTGTTCGTTCGTTTTGGTAACGCAGTATAATTAATGTTAGGGTTAATTTAGGTCATTACGCAGTACGTCTCAATGCTTTTCCAAGAAATACAGCACACGTTTCATTGAAGAAGGCGGGTAATAATACAGTAAGCTTTACTATCAACGTGAAAGCGTTACAATTTGCAGACGAAGCAGAAAACAAGGGGGATTTCGAGTACATTCTTTGTGACAGCACTGTCATTTTACCATTGCTCTTTTCTTTATTATATGTATTTATTAGGCTTTATATTTACCTAATAATTTATATATGTGGATTAGAATATTTCATGACAGTACGA
>JAMPIV010007147.1:0-92652 GCA_024509875.1 Oreohelix idahoensis | reverse complement strand
CGTGTCTGTTAATTCGTAATCCACATTTATATGTTATGGTATTTTAATTAGAGTTGAAGTAGTATGAAGTAGGGAATCATCTGGATAAAGGTATATTTACATCGAGAAATCGTTTTCCTCATCCTGTATTTTACTGAACAGTGATGGGAGTTACTGTCCATGTTGGACTGGAAAATCGTCCGTTGCCTGGAAAACAGGTTGTAAATAATCAGGACGTTCATGGAATTCCGTGAGCATGTTGCTGTGGAAGGTTTTACGCTTCCCGTCAATATCGACGATATAGTCAACATCGGAAACTTTTGATATTATATCGTACGGACCTTTCCAAGAAATGAGAAGTCTATTTTCCCTACAAGGTAGCAAGACAAATGCTTTGTCACCAGGACAAAGTTGTCGTAAGCATCTCTTCTTATTGGCAAATTGCCTTGCCTTCTGTTTCGCGAATTCAGAAGAAGAAGTTGCTAATTTGCATGCTTCGATAATCTTTTGTCTAAGTGCGATGACATATTCATAAGAGGATTTTGTGTCATCGACAATATATTTTCGCGCCAAAGACAAGTTCAAAGGGAGAAAATCCTGTATGTTCGTTGGCGACCTCTCTATATGCAAAGAGAGCCGCGGGTAAAACCCTATCCCAATCCTGAGGATGATCTTCCGTTATCTTACCTAGTAGGTTTTTCAGAGTTCTATTTAAACGTTCCACCATCCCATTGGACATAGGATGATAAATACTACTCAGCGATCTCTCTATCTTCAGAGTCGACATTACTTGAGACATGGTATCCGATATGAGTTGGGTACCATGGTCGGATAATATTTCTGCTGGAAAACCCCAGACGAGAAAATATTAACCAAAGAGCATCTGCGACATCAGCAGTAGTTATGCTCTTTAGAGGAACAGCCTCCGGCCAACGTGTGCACATATCAACACACGTCAAAATAAATTGGTGTCCTCTAGCAGACTTTATCTTAAATGGACCAATGATGTCTATCGCCATTTTTTGAAATGGCCGAATGGGAATGTCTGCAGCCTGAATAGGTGCATCATGGCGTGGACCTCTGGATTTAATCTCTTGACATACTTTACAAGATCGACAATAGATTCTTATGTCCTTATTCACAGCAGGCCAAAAGAAAGATTGAAGAACTCTAGCTTTAGTACGGGAAAAACCCATATGTCCAGCACACTGCGAATCATGAGCGTGCTGTAAGATTTTAACTCTCATATTTTTAGGCACAAGGATTTGAGAATGAATGGACTTAGCGGAGTCTTGTACCATACGTACAAGTACGCCATTCTTCATCGTAATCCAAGATTTACGATTAGTATCCTTATTCGGATCACCTTTTGTTGCCAGAGTAAAGAATTTCTTTAGAGTAGGATCATCTTCCTGCTGTTTGATAAAGGAATCGTGGGAAATCTCCAAGGGATCATCTCGGATCTGCGCATCATTATCTTCAGAATGTGAAGATTGTGGCATATTAAGAGCTTGAGCCCTAGTGATTACTGCATTAGCCGATTGCATATTAACATTTTCCCAATTAGAAATTTGCTGTGGAGTGCATTCTTTCACCCCGTGAATGCGACCGATGATAAGATCAGCGATCGGATTCGGCAAGAGACATGCTTGCACCTCTCCTGTAAAGAAAGGCGTAGCAATATTGATAATGGCAGTGGAGTACTTCTCCAATGTGCCACCAAATGTTACACATTTGACTATATTGCCTGTAGCTCGAGAAGGATTTACGAGTGATTGCCTCACTCCAATGGTAGTGCACCCGAATCGAAAAGAATTGATACCGGAGTACCATCTATTAGGCCCCTATTAAAGACAAGAGCACCCCTTCCATTATGCGCAATTGACGCATGGAGAGCGGGAAGCGGGTGACCGCAGCTTAAAGTAGACACTGTGGTTGGATCGAATAATGTTTTGCATTGCGAACACTCAGATGCTCTAGCAAAATCGAAAGCGGAATTTGCTACACTGTTGGAGTCTTTTTTATCATTATTCTGATTATCGGTGTCGTGGAACTCCTGTTGTGCAGAGTTAGCCTGGTAATACGATTTACCATGTCTTTTGTGTTGTGATCTACCTCGGTTATAATTGTCTCTATAATTATCATTTTGCCTTGTTATAGCCCCTATTTGGGTTTGAATCATAACATTCATGATCATAATCATCATGCTCATTATATTGAGTATCCCTGTAATATTGTTTCTTTTGTCTCCATGAAGCACTTGGGTAGTTCCTATAGCTACTCCCTTTCCGAGAATTTCTAACATTATGGGTACCCCTCGCGTGTCGAGGACTATCAGCCCGATTCCAGTTCTTCAAAGAAGAACTCTGATTTGAGCGGTTATCTTGGTTTTGATACTTATTCCAATTAACCTTTTTATCAAATTTATTTTTAGCTCCTTGGAATTTGTGTGAGTAATTCTGATTATATTCTGTTGCCGAAGCAACTGGCATACTCTCTTTAATGTTAGAGTTACTAAGAATCATGTCAGGGTGTGCCGTGGCATACTGGTCACAATATTCTTCCATTTGCTTTATTGTACCAGGTTTACGCTCATGTAAGAACTCTAGGAATGATTTATTTACAGAAGACATGACCTTGTCTCTTAGCAATAAATCCGTAAGACCATCAAATGTTTTCTCTGTTTTGGATAATTCAATCCATCGTGAAAGTGTAATTCGTGCTTTTGAGATGAAATCTGAGAATTCTACACCTACCTCAGGTCTCATTGTTTTAAACAAAAGACGATAACCTTCTTCCGACAGCTGATATCTCTTTATCAAAGCTGCCCTAACAGCATCATAATTATCTTTGTCGGCCTCTTCAACAAAATATAACTTACTCAGAGACTCCCCTTTTAGAATTTCAGACAACTGATTCACATACTGTGATTTGTCAACATTATGAGATCGACAAGCCCGTTCAAATCTAGAAAGCCAAAATGTTATGGCATCACTGGTAGGGTTAAACGCTGGTACCTTGACCTTGTACACAAAGGGTTTACCATTACCACCAGATGCCTGATTAACATTACTCATACATGTCAATTTTAATTTCTCTAATTCAAACTCATGTTCTCTTATTGCTTTTCTCTCTTCAGCTTCTCTATCTAATTTTTTTTTGTTCTGCAGCAGCAGCAGCTTCTAATTTTTTCTGTTCTGCAGCAGCATCTAATTTTTTCTGTTCTGCAGCAGCAGCAACTTCTAGTTTTTTCTGTTCTGCAGCAGCAGCAACTTCTAGTTTTTTCTGTTCTGCCTCAAATCTCCTTTCCTCCACTTGCATCTGCAATTTCTTAAGTTCAGCAGCAGTATCAGCTTCTTTTTCTAATCTTTTTTCTTCAGCTAGAGCTTTCCTTTCTTCTGCAGCAGCTTTTTTTTTTTCTATTTGAAGTTTTCTCTCCTCAGCCGCAGCTTTTTTTTCCTCAGCAGCAGCTTTTCTTTCTTCAACAGCAGCAGCAGTTTTTTTCTCTTCTGCAGCTAATGCTTTGTCATATTGAGCAACAGCCCATTGTTCTAAGTCTTTTCCAGTCTTATCAAGAGATTTTCCTTGTGCAATGAAATAATCTAATGTAGACATATTGTCTTCTTAAATCAGAAACCTGAAAAAGTAAATAAATTACCCTATTTCACTTTAATGGGAGACAAGTCTATACCATAGACTTAGTCTTAGTCCAAACTTGTATGGTTTATAATAACCAATGATAACTTGAGTACCTGTGGACAACAATAACTGTATCTCAAATACTGTGGGGACAAGCCTTACAAAGGTCTTGTATACCTCAATGTAATCAAAGATCACTTGAGTACCTGTGGAAAAAATATTTCCCTTTACCAATCACTTGGGGAGACAAGCCTTACAAAGGTCTTGTACATTTTGTTTTATAACAATAACAATCATAAAGTACTGATCTGTACTATACTATCAGTGTATACCACTATACGTCATATGTCAACTAAAGACATTACAAAGGACAAACAAGAAAAGACAATATGAACACATTTGCAGAGATCAAATTAAATTAAATAGGAGAAATGAAAAAAAAATGATCACAGAAACCGTGATGATAACTGCAATAAGATAACAAGACAAATAACGCCACAGTGTATAAACATAAGGGTGTAAAAAACTGAAATGAAAGAAAAGATGAGACCTACAATTATACAAACAAATCAAACAAAACTAAGGAACACAAAATTATTAACAAAAACAACGAAGAAAAGAACACCTCATCACAACTAACAGAAATAGCAGCAAATTGTTGCTAACAAATTTCCAATTAAGAAAATGTGTACCTATAGAATACTAGTACCAGACCAATGTCACTCGGCATACCTTGTACTAGTCACACAGAACATAAACTAATTTAATACATAACAAATAACATGTAAGCATAAATAGCATATAGCATACAATATAAATTATGTCATGAATGGAATGTGTTGCAGGTATAGTGTTGTAAAGCAGGCACAGTTTATTTTAATACTAATAACTTGCCACTTTATTCAGTAATAGATTTAATTTTAAACTATTACACTGTCAATTTTTCTCTGTTGAGCATATGAAGAATAGATGAAACTATGCACTTTATGTTCAACAACACTGTGATTCTTCTGTACGTTGAGAAATGTCAACAATACTGCTTCAGATATTTTTCTTACATACACTTGATGTCAAAAACTGTCAACTAATCCTGTACTATACTTACTGGATACCACTGTCTGTGTAATACCTGTAACAGCGAAAAAAACTGTCAACAAGCGCTGACCTAGATCTACAGCAAATACAGGTCAAGTATGTCAATAGATACCAATCCTACAAGGGTACTGCAGGACTGTCAAGCTGACAAAAGCCGCTCGACTGTATAATACAGGTCAAGCTGACATCGACTGTATAGCTGTCCTACTGGTGTTGATGTGGTCAAACAAATGTTCTTTCAGCTGTAAACTGTGATTCTCAACACAAAACTGCGTAAGCTGGACCCAGGAATCTGGCTCGCCACTGTAAAGTTTCTTTTCTTCTTTCCACTCTGTAAAGTGTCAGTCTGTATGCTCTGTAAGGAAGAGTGGTGTGTTGTTGAGATCAGGCATGCTCCAGTCTACCCAGCTGTAAATGGGTAACTCACCCTAGTCCTGAGTTAGGGAAGGCAAAGGCTCCAGGGGAAGCAGGCCCTAAACTTGGTCACTTCAACCGACGCAGGATGGTGTATGTATGGAGTAGAAATGTAGAGTGTGATTGACGCGAATTGTGTACTGTTCGTGTGCTGACCAATATAACCACTCATACACTTGTGTCTACAAGGCACCAATGCAGACTGCTGGAATCTTTGTTTACTCAATTTATTCAGACGTACACACTGGGACATACGAGTACATCATGGTATGTTGACATATCAATTTGTAGGTATACATAGCAGATCTGAAGTCATGACACATTCAGAAATAATGGGCAGTACATCAAAAGTTCAATGTCATGATATATTATGGCCGCATCCCCTATCTGACTAAACGCGTCAGTGAAGGCAGATCGGTAAATAACTAAAGTTACTTGACGTCCATAGTTTGTAGTATATATTATGAAACCACGAAAGGGGGGGGGTTTCTAGCAAGATTGAGATCTCCCTGTCACTGTCCGATAATAGGATAAATAATCTGTTCTCTTGGCAGTGATCAAAACATATGATGACCGAAATCTAACATGGCTGCCTCCCTGAGTTGTCGTTCACTCATTCATAGGAAGGAGAATATAAGCCAGAGTTAATTTATAATGGGTATATAAATGATTTCATAAATGTTTCCATACAGCTCTACGGTGATCAGGTTAATTCACGTAGCCATAACCGCTGTAGGAAAGTCTGTCATCTTCGTCGATACAAAACACGACCCTAGCGATACGAAGCACAATGTTTCCATCTAGGTCGAATCGACATGAGATCATCAAAATAGGGTCTGGCAATACATGGAGTCCGAATTATACATTGTACCGTACCTTAGGAGAGTCTCTAACATAAACTATAGTAGAGATACCATCTCCTTTAGAAGAAAACCACTTCATGAATCATATTTCCTTAAGAATCTACCAGCCCTTTGAAAAGTGCGTACCCGCCATTATCACGGTACATCGGAACTCATCACGACTTGTCAAGACAACTCATACTTCCGCTAGACTGGAATAACAAGAATCTAGTCCCTCCTACCCATCCAAAATATACAATATAGGACTGATTCTACTTGTACTAATAATATGTAATACATATGAATTCAGGCCATAAACACAATAAGCAAATTAATATATTTTCTGGCCCTAAAAAATAAGTACAAACGTAAGCGCAATATCCTTGCGCCGGATCAATATCCAGAACGATTACTCCTATAATCAAAAGTGTGAATCAAACATGGATTATCTCGCTTTCCCCATAGACAGCATTTTCATACACAAATGAATGAATGGCTATATCTTTTCCATATTAAATAGCCATATCGATTTTTTTAAATATGTGCGTCAAAATATGCACGCAACAGTACAATTTACGTTTTTTTTTTTATATTTTGTTATGGTTTGTTTATAATGCAATTTTCACTAAATCGGTCACAATCAACATGCATAACAAATTACAGAAATCAAAAGTAGAAAACCTGCAGAAAATGGATATCAAAGTTTTGTTTTGGTTTCATGCGTCAAACATTAATTATTGAAACATTAAATTGCAAGTCCACATTTATTACCTTAAAATAACACACCCAATTGTCCCCAAAAACATGAGAGCTAACAATTATCTCAATCATACATCACGATGGTCATGTAAAAATGAGTATGGGCATGAGTAAAACGAAATGTTCAATTTAATAGATAAATAGGTGTATTTAATAAATACATCTATTAAATGATTTCCACACTCTGTTAATTCTGTCAATCTCAAGCAACAACTGCCATAATTTGCTCTAGCCCCAAAATTTCGCTCAATTATCATTCACACTTCCTTTTTTTTATAGGATGAATCTGTACATTCACAGATGGAGAAATTTGTAAGAAATGAGTTTCCATTATAAATTTTAATTGTGAAGTTATATTTTTAATACCGCTGGCGCGTCTTTCAATTTTCAATCGTCTCTGTTTTCTCTCCTGTGCCCACGTAGGAACTACTGTTTCCTTCATGGCTATTGCTAATTCTTTGGATATTCTAACTCTACTTTCAATGCCTGCTTTCCTGCAAATTTCCTGACGTGACGTTTCTGAACAGCGTTGTAGTTCATGTGCCTGCTGCAGGTCTAATGAATCAGTTGATGTTCCAGCAATATGTTTTCTAACAGTGTGGAGCAATTGAGATCGCTTACGTTTTGTTGGCGTTCTGGTGACTGATGTTTCTCTTCTATGTTTAATTAGATTTTGTAGTACAATAGGTTGTCCTCTGGTTTTGCATTTTATGATATTACTTTTTGCTGTTTCTAGTTTTTTTCTAACAATGGATGTGAATAGGGGTTCTTCCTTTTGTGTTAGTGGTTGTGAAGGTGGCTTAGCAAGTAACTGTTGTACTGTGATGTCGCTTTGAAGACAGGCGAGGTGGATGTACTTGTCGTATGTATAACTGACTTGGTAGGTGTAGATGTGGCAACAAAAACTGGCATGCTAGGGTGAGTAGTGTTATCCACCTCCAAATGAATAATGGTATCGCCTTTAATGTGAGCTGGCACATCAACTTCCAGTTGAACAATATCATCACTAATGTGGGCAGGTACATCAACCTCCTACTGTACAGAGCTATCCTGACTACAGCTAATTGACTGACTACAAACTAACTGACTGACTACAGCTAAATGACTGACTAGACATGGAGGGGTCAGAAAGAACATCACAGGGGATAGAGCAGCTTTTTGTTTTTAAAACACCAAAAGATGTCTTTGCAACATAATTGCACAGTTGACATTCACTTATAGTTAAATTATGGTTTTAGTCTTTCCAGATGTGCTGACTGTTTTCCGATAGTAACTTGGCTGTTTCAAGACACTTCTCATTATGCCTCCTTTTTTGAGTTTTGTATTCGTAAGTAACACTTCTTACAAAATATAGTCGAATGCTGTGTGGGTTTATCATCTGATACGTTAATTCCATACACAAAGAACAGATCATTAACGTAATTAGAACAGTTCAGTGCTTTCTGAATTGAACGTGTTGTTTTGGAAGTTAATGCTCTCTTGCCACAGGCTCTGCACAGTGCACTGGCACAATTCATATGATGCAAAACAGTATGTTCCATTTCTTTGTTATGTAGTTGTAGTGGTGTTTGATGGTATTGTATGATGGTGATATTACTAATTGTAATTGTATGAGGCCAGCTGTGAAGGCTCCTGAGATAAAATGTAGTTGTGAATTGTCAGAAGGCCTTTCTTGCTACCACTACGACCTCACACTTAATTTTTTTTAATGAATGTGGCTACGTAAAGTGTCTAGGGTTATGATATGTAGGGTGGTGTAATAGGTTATAGATATCCCCACAGATATTTAACAAGACTAATAAGATTAATAAATATTACAACACACTGAACTAACTCACGTGTGTAAAATTTCTTGATAGAATTATATTACATTTATTTTGTTCTGGATCAATTTTTTAGAGTGACCAGAACTTAAAAGGATTTAGAGATTATGAAAGAAATGCATGGAATATTATATCATAAATGCAATAGTGTACATATATATGTACTATACTAGTTAGTTTTATTAAAATGTTCTAGTAGTCATCTACTTGGGAGGATATTTAATGTTTGTGCTGTTGGGGTGGCCTCATCACACCTGTCTATATTGACTACACAGTGTCCAGAAAATGGTGGGAATTTTTATGGGGTATTAGTAACTAAACGGCGTTGGTGAATGTCCAGCAGACCAGAGGCTCACTCATCTTGTAGTTGTAGCTCTGGTGCTGAAATCAGGTGGTCCCACCTCTCCGTGCTGGCGGGCAATAATGGTGGTCTCTGTCACAAGTACTGCACAGATACACTCGAGTAAAGTCACCAACTGAATAGACACTGCTTGGTTGACAACAGAAACTCACAGCTCTGCAATCAAAGTATGGGCCATGTGTCAAAATCTATTCTCTACCCACGTCTGGACACAACACTGACACAACAACCACATCATACAGACAGGTCAGATCTCTCTGACCAAACAGCACATTTACCATGGTGGTTTTACATCAGATAGATCCTCCCAGACTATAGATTCTGAAAAATATTTATTAGTTTTCTGCCCTAAAAGAGGATAGGTAATATGTTTCATTATTCTCAACACTTGATCTGTCTTGCCTAACCCTTGCTGGAGTTTATGTATATTGTTGGTCCCTAGACCCTGACTAGGGCGGGGGGTCTAGAGCAAATCCCTACTTGTTTGTAAGGCTAGATTTCGATATGGCAGTATCAAATCACTCGAACATGAAACAATATTCAAAATATATAAGGAAATAATTTCAATCTTACCAGATTATGAATAAATAACACAGAATTGCTAGCAAAACTCAGCTGAGCTGCTGGCTATAGTATGGCGTCCCTAAACTTCTTACACTTTCTTTCATATGGAAATCACCACACTTTAAAATCTGTGTCTATCACTGAACAACTATTGAGAAATGACCCCAAATCCGCGTCTAAGCGCCGACAATATGCTTGTCTGTGGCCAATCACTGCCTAGGTTTATTTGAATTTCAAATTTCCTACACTAAAGTCATTTCAGTCATGCTTCAGTCAAGTATGGATGTTTATCTGTTAGTCTGTCCGTCTCTACTTGTGTTTCTACAAAATGTACTTGATTTTTGAACCAACCTTTCTCTCCCCTCCAAAATTTTGTCGTTAAAAGTTATTTTTAGACACAGCCACCACAATATCCCCTCTCCTCCATACCAAGTAGATTTGAACACCTGCGTCTCGAGGTCGTGTTTTTTTTTTTTTTCAAATAGCGACACTTTTTATTCAATACAGTTCGTCGCTGATGTGAACAACACTGTCTTTTGTCATTATCTTCAATATTATCTATCCGTCTGTAAAATTAAGAACATATTTGTTCACTGCTCAGAATGGGTCATCCGGCCAGCTAATTTTTATATTCCTAACATTAATATTAAGAAAAAAGTACTTTTTAAATTTTGTAATATTTCGAACATCTGCGTTTTAGCCGCTGAATTCAAATCAAGGGCTTGGTATTGCAAAAGCGTCCAATAAATGACTGTGGCGTAACATATCTATGGTCCCTTCTGTCGAGTTGCTTACTTTTTATGTCAACTTGGGAAACGTGACTTTTCTCCGTTTCCCCCCCAATTGCGTCTCCTTAGCCTTTCTAGTCTCACGCAATCTTTCCAGTCATATTTTTTTCCTTTTCGATCCGCCGTTCCCCTCCTGTCTAGCAAGTCAATTATTATGGAGGATGATGACCCGCGGTCTAGGCGATCATGTACTATTCGCAGCCTACGCATTATGTTTTTATCCTTAAATGTTATCTTTGGAGGTATTTTACCGTTGTATCTCTGTCAATTTCACTACACATCTCCCCACTTGAAAACATGCCTATGGCAAGTTCCAAAACCAGCGATACACATAGGTAAAATTACTCCTCACGTCTGCCACTACTCTAATTTTGATCACAGGGGTGCCGACTGAGGAAATCTGCACCGACATTCAATTTGCCTGGGATATATTGGATACTAAACTGATAAGGTTGAAGCAACAAAGACCACCTCAGCAATCTTGCGTTTTCATGCTTAGCCTGAGACAAGAACACGAGAGGCTGATGGTCCGTCTCCACCACAAAAGTCCTACCATACAGATAGATTTGAAACTTCTTTATTGCCCAGATTAATGCTAAACATTCCTTTTCGCTTGTGGAGTATCCTTGTTCCGCTTTATTCAATTTGCGGCTTGCATAAGCGACTGGTTTAAGTTCCCCATCAGGTGAAGATGATCTTGCAACAAAGCCCCTCCGAGTCCTACATTACTTGCATCGGTTCTTAAGACAAAGTCCTGTGTCAAATCAGGCAGTTTGAGAATAGGCTTGCTAGTGAGTTTTTCTTTTAACTCTTGGAACGCTAGTTCACATTGTGCAGTCCAAATAATTTTATCTGGAAGTCCCTTGCGAGTCAGATCAGTCAGAGGAGCACAAATAGCGTTAAAATTCTTGATGTATTTCTGATAAAATCCGCATAACGACACAAATGATCGCACGTCCTTTTTTGTTTGCGGCCTAGGTGCTCTCTGCAGTTTTTCCAAATTCTTAGGATCAGGGGTCATATTACCCTGATATACAGTGTGTCCCAAGAATTCCAACTCTTTGCATCCAATACAACATTTTGTTGGCCTAGCAGTTAAGTTCGCCTCCCGAAGTCTATCAAACAACATCTCCAGAGCTTCAATGTGTTCTTCAAATGTCTCGGTGGCGACGAGAATATCATCCATGAAATTCGTGATACATGGGTTATTCAGGGGATCCAACAATTTTTCGCATCATCCTTGAAAACACACTCGGAGCATTTTTCAGTCCGAATGGTAGCATATTGAATTCATAATGTCCATCCGAAGTGCTAAAAGCCAATAAGGTCTCACTTCAGGCTTCACTGGGATCTGGTAATAGCCTTTACTAAGATCCACCTTTGAAAAGTATTTTGCCTTGTTCAGTCTGGCAAATAACTGTTTTGTGTCTGGTAATGGATCCACTTGTCCTTCTGTGACAGCATTCAGTTTCCTGTAATCTATGCACAGTCTGTGTTCCCCAGACGGTTTTCTAAACAAAACGACACTAGAACTAAAAGATGATTCACTGTGCGAAATAATCCCCTCCTTCAACAAATACTCTATTTCTTCCTTCAATGCCTTCTCCTTCGCGAACGGAATAGAATAGGCTCTCATACAGATTGGGTTTGAGTCTACCAGTTTCATGTCATACTGTAGCAAATTTGTATGGCCTGGTTTATCTGTTAATACATCTGTATGTTCCTCCAGAACTTGTTGAACTCTCTCCCTCTGGTTTTTAGTCAGGTGCTTACTGACTTTTACCTGTGCTGCTGTTTCACAAGGATGTAATGGGTATTCATGTGAGGTGAGTGGTTCTTTTTGCATCTGGGTTGCAATAGCTAAGGTCAATAAGGGGGTGCTTTCCTGGAGTGGTCTGTCCAGATACTTCTTTAACAGGTTTACATGATAAACTTTTTCCTTCCCCTTTTTGTCAATTTTATAGTTTGTTCTAGACACCTTCTAGAACCGTATATGGACCTTGCCAACCAATTTGTAATTTATTCTGGCTTCCGGGTAGTAGAAGCAGCACCTTCTCTCCGACTGCCAGTTCCCTGTCCTTTGCCTTCCTATTAAAATATGCTGCATGTTTCTTCCTGGCTTGTTTCAAATTATCATTTGCCAGTTTCCATCCAGCTTTCAAACGAGTGGTCAGTTCGTTCACGTATTGATACGATGAGGTAACAGTCTCTTCCGCCTTCTCATCTGTCCAGGTCCTTAATAAAGTTACATCTGGATCTTTAATTTATCATACTCATTTTTCATGGAACCCGTCTGGTCCCGTCCCTTAGAAGCTTTATAATGAGGACTTTTCTTCCTAGAATCATCACTCACAAATCGACCACTACCAATTTTTCTCTGGGTTTTGTCTCCCCACTTTAGATTGCTTATGAGAGATCTTCGCTCTCTTGTCTGTTCTTCCAGTTTATATAAGTCTGACCGAGGGATTGTCATCTTATCCTGGGTAAAATTTCTTCTTCGTACTCTTCGCATAGTGGCCATGTTAATCCATTCAAGTGAAGACTGGGTGTGAAAAGGGGGCTCCCATTCCACTTTGCCTACCCGAGTATAATTAGTTTTCCTTTCAGACCTACAGTTGCCCCGTGGCGTTTCTAGGTCCTGCACATATTTTCCCTTTGTGGGTGTTCCCTCATGAAATACGCCACATGCTTCTACAAAGTTTTCAACATCGACATTTACGTCGGGCCAATAGTATTTTCGAGCAATCTTTTGGCAGATGGTACCGACTTTCTCATGGTCACCATCTTTTCCAACATGTAAGCTCCTTATTAAGTTTGCCCTATATATCTTGGGAAGAACTAACTGTCCGTGACCAGTGGACCTAGTTTCTGTCTTCCTGTATAATAGTTTGTTCTTCATGAAATATTCCCCCTTGCTCGGAGGTGTGTGGCATTTGGGCAATTTTTTAAAACAGGGCTTGAGTGTCCTATCCTCAGCCTGCGCCTTCCTCATCTCCTCTGGATGAGCATTTATAGGTTCACCTTCTTCCTCCTTCTTCTGTGACCTGGTCTGCACTGTCGCCATGATCACAGGTTTCTCGGGATTCCCTAAGAAGACGTATCTACACCCCAATATCAGAGGGTAGATTGGTTCATCTATCACTGCTGCTCTGATTTCTCCTTCCACATAGCGAGTTTTCACCGTTATCCTTGCGATGGGAAGTGTCATGAGTGGTATGTCCTTAGTCGCCCCTTGTATTTCCACTGTTTCTGTGGTATACTGACTTGGGTCCACTAGGCTAGACTTCACAACTGAATCATAATCCAAACCTGTAGCATAAAGGCACCTTATGGTGACCCCATTACAAATAACATCCTCACAAACTGGGGGGTGATAAGGTTCCTGTTGTCCATTAGGATTAACCTTTAATCTTTGCGTCCCCGACTTCATTGCAGCAATGTTTGAAGGTTTCCTTCTACAAAATTCGGTGTTATGGTTATCCTTCTTGCACATTTACACCATCTTTTTCCTTGGTTCAACGGTTTTCTTTCATTGAACTTTTGGTCATTGAACTGTGAGTTTTCTGTCGCGATAGTCATTTCTTGGCCGCTCAAAGTTTGTCCTACCTTTATTTCCCTGCTCTCTATTATCAAATTTATTAAATTGCTGTGGAGCTTTAAAATTGTCTATGTGCTTCTTTTTAGCACCACTTACCTCTGCCTGGGCTGCCTGATACCTCTCAGCAACATTTAAAATTTCCCCCAACTTCTCTGCACCTTGTTCCATGAGAAATTGTCTCATGTCTGGAGCCATGGACTCTCTCAATTGCTCAATCATGATCATTTCTTTAAGATCTTGGGTCTTCCCCAGAGCCGTCCATTTCTCCAAATAGGTTTCTAGTCTAGCAGAGAATTGGTGGTATGTCTCCCCAGACAACAGTTTGGCATTTCTAAATTTCTTACGATAAAATTCACCATTCTTCTCGTACCTTAATAACAAAGCCTGCTTTAACATGTCATAATTGTCTTGGTCTTCCCTGTTCATTTTAGCAAATACTTCATAAGAAGTACCCCTCAATCCCTGTGATAGCTTTAAGCTCCACCTCTCTCTCTCTAACCCATATGTAGTAGCTAATAACTCAAAACGTCCTAGGTACCCCTCTATGTCATCGTCTTTTTCAACAAAATGGTCTAAATGAAACCCCATAGCTGAGTTTGAGGCTCCCAGACTGGGCGTAGCATCTGAGGCAAAAGGGCTGGCACCATTTTCAGGAGCACCTTGTAATTCCAGCTCCCTTAGTCGTAATTCGTGCTCCCTTTGCAACCTTCTATCTTCTGCCTCCCTTTCGGCCTTTTTATCTTCTGCCTCCCTTTCGGCCTTTTTATCTTCTGCCTCCCTTTGCTGTCGTTTTTCTTCTGCCTCAATCTGCAGCCTCTTAATTTCTCTATCAGCCTCCATTTGTAACCTCTTCTCTTCAGCTACCTTTCTATCTTCCCTTTCAATATATTTATCACATTCAGTCGTTACGTATTGAATTAAAATTTGACCATCCATTCCCATCTCCTTCGCGGTGAGCACAGCAGCTGATCTAAATTTTGCCAGCTCCGCCATACTTTTTAGACAATATAATAATATACAAGATAAATCTCTAACCAGTAAATACACTAAGTACTTCTTATGACTATAGTCTAACTAATTCTAACTAACCAGTTAACTAATTAATTAATTACTGGCTGTGAAGATTCACCAACTTTTATCTGCAGGGACACTTTTAATTTTAAAGGGAATTTTACAATTTTGTTCCCCTACTTTTATTTCTCCCACCATGAGATCCTAATATTACTGTTGGGCTAATTATCCCTGGACAAGACCCCAATTTATGTAGTGGTGTTTGATGGTATTGTATGATGGTGATATTACTAAATGTAATTGTATGAGGCCAGCTGTGAAGGCTCCTGAGATAAAATGTAGTTGTGAATTGTCAGAAGGCCTTTCTTGCTACCACTACGACCTCACACTTAATTTTTTTTTAATGAATGTGGCTACGTAAAGTGTCTAGGGTTATGTTATGTAGTGTGGTGTAATAGGTTATAGATATACCCACAGATATTTAACAAGACTAATAATATTAATAAATGTTAAAATACACTGAACTAACTCACGTGTGTAAAATTTGTTGATAGAATTATATTACATTTATTTTGTTCTGGATCAATTTTTTAGGGTGACCAGAACTTAAAAGGATTTAGAGATTATGAAAGAAATGCATGGAATATTATATCATAAATGCAATAGTGTACATATATATGTACTATACTAGTTAGTTTTATTAAAATGTTCTAGTAGTCATCTACTTGGGAGGATAGTTAATGTTTGTGCTGTTGGGGTGGCCTCATCACACCTGTCTATATTGACTACACAGTGTCCAGAAAATGGTGGGAATTTTTATGGGGTATTAGTAACTAAATGGCGTTGGTGAATGTCCAGCAGACCAGAGGCTCACTCATCTTGTAGTTGTAGCTCTGGTGCTGAAATCAGGTGGTCCCACCTCTCCGTGCTGGCGGGCAATAATGGTGGTCTCTGTCACAAGTACTGCACAGATACACTCGAGTAAAGTCACCAACTGAATAGACACTGCTTGGTTGACAACAGAAACTCACAGCTCTGCAATCAAAGTATGGGCCATGTGTCAAAATCTATTCTCTACCCACGTCTGGACACAACACTGACACAACAACACATCATACAGACAGGTCAGATCTCTCTGACCAAACAGCACATTTACCATGGTGGTTTTACATCAGATAGATCCTCCCAGACTATAGATTCTGAAAAAATATTTATTAGTTTTCTGCCCTAAAAGAGGATAGGTAATATGTTTCATTATTCTCAACACTTGATCTGTCTTGCCTAACCCTTGCTGGAGTTTATGTATATTGTTGGTCCCTAGACCCTGACTAGGGCGGGGGGTCTAGAGCAAATCCCTACTTGTTTGTAAGGCTAGATTTCGATATGGCAGTATCAAATCACTCGAACATGAAACAATATTCAAAATATATAAGGAAATAATTTCAATCTTACCAGATTATGAATAAATAACACAGAATTGCTAGCAAAACTCAGCTGAGCTGCTGGCTATAGTATGGCGTCCCTAAACTTCTTACACTTTCTTTCATATGGAAATCACCACACTTTAAATCTGTGTCTATCACTGAACAACTATTGAGAAATGACCCCAAATCCGCGTCTAAGCGCCGACAATATGCTTGTCTGTGGCCAATCACTGCCTAGGTTTATTTGAATTTCAAATTTCCTACACTAAAGTCATTTCAGTCATGCTTCAGTCAAGTATGGATGTTTATCTGTTAGTCTGTCCGTCTCTACTTGTGTTTCTACAAAATGTACTTGATTTTTGAACCAACCTTTCTCTCCCCTCCAAAATTTTGTCGTTAAAAGTTATTTTTAGACACAGCCACCACAATATCCCCTCTCCTCCATACCAAGTAGATTTGAACACCTGCGTCTCGAGGTCGTGTTTTTTTTTTTTTTCAAATAGCGACACTTTTTATTCAATACAGTTCGTCGCTGATGTGAACAACACTGTCTTTTGTCATTATCTTCAATATTATCTATCCGTCTGTAAAATTAAGAACATATTTGTTCACTGCTCAGAATGGGTCATCCGGCCAGCTAATTTTTATATTCCTAACATTAATATTAAGAAAAAAGTACTTTTTAAATTTTGTAATATTTCGAACATCTGCGTTTTAGCCGCTGAATTCAAATCAAGGGCTTGGTATTGCAAAAGCGTCCAATAAATGACTGTGGCGTAACATATCTATGGTCCCTTCTGTCGAGTTGCTTACTTTTTATGTCAACTTGGGAAACGTGACTTTTCTCCGTTTCCCCCCCAATTGCGTCTCCTTAGCCTTTCTAGTCTCACGCAATCTTTCCAGTCATATTTTTTTCCTTTTCGACAGTTGTACTCTGAATTTCACTTTAGCAGCCGTTGTGTGCACAGGATTCTCTACCAAAGAACACTAATGGAACAGTCCTTATCTCACACACAATTTAAAAAAAAATTCATATTATAAATACAAGATTAACAAGACTTGAAAGATAGAACAAAGTATGTGGAAGTAATCTATCTATAGATTTACATGTTTTCTGACGCTTATATACGTAGCTAAATATCATTATAAATTAATGAAAATGCAAAAACAGATGGTGCTTTACAAAAAGTTATTTTTGTACAACCTTATTTAAGATTTGTGAGTATCAGGAATGCGTTTACAGTAATTTAAATGCTATAAAATATGGTGACAATATGTTTGTTCTTGTAATGCCAAACTCACAAAATTGACTACCACTTATTCTCAAGATATGAAACCAAAAAAAAAGTATGTGGAAATAATCTTTAGCTTCCCTTCGAGAAGTCTTTATAATTATAAACTCAAACGAATGGGCCGATTTTTAGATATTAAATTAATAAAAAGATTACTTAATTTATGAATTTCCTCAAATGATGACGCTGTTTTCAAAAGTCTGTAACTCCGTCAAAACTAATTTCAAACAAATAAAAATGCAATCAAAAATAGAGCAGAGAACAAAGTTATTGTACACAAAAGAATTTTAGCGCTGTGTTTATCCAGAACGAGTGTGTAATGATTTATATTTTACAGATTTTACACACACAACAGCTGATTTTCCCCGCCAAAAACTTAAATAGTCTTTTACGGTGCACACGAAAATTTTATACCCGGTGTCAGAATTCCGGTCACCGAAACTAAAAGAGCGCTCTCGTATAGGGCACAAACAGCCGTGCTGTATGTGTGTGGTTCAGTAGCAAACATGAGGCAAAACCTAGATATTGCTCCACCA
Organism: Oreohelix idahoensis; assembly: GCA_024509875.1. NCBI lineage: Eukaryota > Metazoa > Mollusca > Gastropoda > Stylommatophora > Oreohelicidae > Oreohelix > Oreohelix idahoensis. The sequence continues at coordinate 74,527 of JAMPIV010007147.1, read as the reverse complement.
TGTAAAAAACTTGTCGGAGAGGAGTATAACTGCATAGGATTGCCAAATAGTACTATGACACCTATCTTATTGTATAGAAGGAATTAATGCTGGAATTGCAGAGGCGTTGTAACCATTAGGGAGAGGAATACTGGTGTATATTGTTACATGAGAAGCTAGCAGTTGACCTACAGCGCTGAACTCGGTGTTTGTTATGTCTTGTGCTTCAGTGTGGAAATAGATTATAAATTAGTTCTGAAGTAGGAGGTACAACCTTCTTATTTCAGGGACCGTGGTACTGAAGTAGTAGAGCAGCACCTGGTCTGAGTTTTGCTGAATCCAGAGGCTGGTAGCATACTCCTTGTTCAAGATATCTACCAGTGTTGTTTTTCAAGATAACTGAGAAGCAAGCGAGCAGAGGAGACAGTTTTCCTGCCGCCCACACAGAAGATAAGATTTCGTTGGCCAGAGCAGCTCAATCTTGTGTACCCCCCTCTAAAATTGACTATACATTAAATCAAGAGGGACAGTTATTTGGTTTCAAATAAAAGAAACTGTGAACCTTTCCAATATTATTTCCACCAGTATCAAACACATGAAGTCATGATGACAAACAACAACCTAGCTTTAAAAGCCAGTATTACCTCATAGTACTACATCACTACTTACACACATATTGTAATAATATTATATGTCAGGACAAAGATCCTATGTATAAATTGTATATATACAACTTGTGATTACATTTGATTGTGATTCCTGATTCACTCTGTAGTTGAATCAGGATATCTAATATTGAAAGGAATTAATACATATTTTTAAAAGTTAACACTTGACTCATTTAAGATAGTCTTATAGAGTGTTCTATGTATGTGCGTATCACAGTGTTGTAAAGTGTTGTGAATTTTAAATAAAGTATTTATCTGTCTGTTGTTGTTGTGACTTACACTTCATCATTATCATAACCCTAGACATTCAACGTAGTCATCACAATAGCCCAGAATAAGTCTGACTGAGGTCTAAATGTGGTAGCAAAGTAAGGTCATCTGTAACACACTACACCTATTAGATACAGATACCTTCACAGCTGATCTCAGTCAGTACACTAAGTCCCCTATAAATATTTATATAATCCCACTTTACCACATATATTGGGGTCTCGCTCCCGGGATTTTGAATCTTCTCCTATTATATATATTGGGGGTAATTCACTTCAGGGAATAATAAAAATTTAAAAGGTATCCTTGGGTGGAAAATAAATAAGGTTGAGCTCTCAGTGCTTGTGGTTGTCCTTAGATAATTAGTTATAGATTGAATTGTTTAGTTAGACATTGTATAAATTTGCCTGTTAGAAAATGGCCGACCTGGCAAAATTTCGATCTGCTGCTATGCAGGCTGCTAAAGAGTTTGGAATGGACGGGCAAGTTATGATTGCTTATGTCACTACTGAATGTGACAAATTTATTGAACGCGAAGAAAAAAGATTAGAAAAAGAGGCTGAAAGAAAGTTAGAGGCTGAAAAAGAAATTAAGAGGTTGCAGATTGAGGCTGACAAAGAGGCTAAGGCATTGGAGGCAGATAGGGAGATTAAAAGGCTCCAATTAGAAGAAAAGAGATTAGCTGCAGAAAGGGAAGCAGAGGAAAGAAGGCAAGCTACAGAAAGAGAAGAAAAGAGATTAGCTGCAGAAAGAGAAGCAGAGGAAAGAAGGCAAGCTACAGAAAGAGAAGAGAAGAGATTACAGAGGGAAGCAGGAAAGGAGGAGAAGAGATTACAAAGGGAACATGAGTTACGACTAAGGGAGTTTGAGTTTCAAGGCCATGCTCCTGAAAATGGTGCCAGTCCCTTTACCTCTGATGCCTCTGCTAGTCAGGGAGCCTCAACCGCAGCTATGAACTTTCATTTAGATCATTTTGTTGAGAAAGAAGATGATATCGAGAGCTATCTAAATAGATATGAACTATTAGCTACCACGTATGGGTTAGAGAGAGAAAGGTGGAGCTTAAAGTTATCACAAGGGCTTCGTGGTACAGCTTATGAAGTTTTTGCCAAAATGAGCAGAGATGATCAAGAAAATTATGACATGCTAAAGCAGGCTCTTTTGTTAAGATATGAAAAGAATGGAGAATTTTATAGAAAAAAATTTAGGAATGCTAAACTACTGTCAGGTGAGACATATCACCAGTTCTCTGCACGGTTAGAGACCTACTTGGAGAAATGGACGGCTCTGGGGAAAACCCAAGATCTTAAGGAAATGATCCTTATAGAACAATTAAGAGAGTCCATGGCTCCAGACCTGAGAAAGTTTCTCATGGAACAAGGTGCAGAGAGGCTGGGTGAGTTACTAAATGTTGCTGAAAGGTATCAGGCAGCTCAGGCAGAGGTAACAGGTAATAAAAAGAAACAGGTAGATAATTTTAAGGCACCACAAAACTTTAATACGTTTGATCCTAGAGATCAGAACAAAGGTAAGCACCAGTTTGATAGGCCACGGTATGACAATAAAAATAAAACCCCACAATTCGATGAAAGGAAATTTGATGAAAGAAAATCTTTCAACCAAAAAAGGAGGTGGTGTAAAAATTGTCAGATGAACAATCATGACACTGACCGTTGCAGAAGGAATCCTATAGTAATGGCCACCCTTCAGGTCAGGTCGACCTCTAGACAGGAGGAGGATATTATGATAAATACCACTCCAGAAGAGATGAGGAAGGCACAGGCTGGGGATAAGACCCTCAAGCCTTGTTTTAGAAGATTGTCCAAGTGTCACACACCTTCAAGAAAAGGAGACTTCTATATGAAGAACAAACTGATATACCGGAAGACTGGAACTAGATCCAAAGGTCAGGGACAGCTAGTACTTCCAAAAAGGTATAGGGCAGACTTAATAAGGAGCTTACATGTGAAACAAGATGGGGACCATGAGAAAATAGGTACCATCATTCAAAAGGTAGCTCAGAATTATTATTGGCCCAAGGCAAGGTGGGACATTGAAAATTTTGTAGAGAGATGTGGCATGGCACATGAGGGAACACCCACAAGTGGGAATAGTGATCAGGATCTCTACACGCCACAGGGCAAACGTAGGCCTGACACTGAAAAGAAAAATAAATTTAATAAAGTGGACCAAGTGGAATGGGAAGCCCCTTTTCACGGACAAGCTTCAATTGACTGTTTTACAATGGCCACGATGCAGCGAGTGCAAAAAGATGTCTTACCCCAGGATAAGCCGAAAATCCCTCAATCGGACTTATGTAAACTGGAGGAAGAAGATGTAGAGAGGAAATCTCTCATCAAGAATTCTAAGTGGGGAGAGAGCCCCACGAGAAAAATTGGTAGCGGTCGTTTTGTGCAGGATGATTCTGGAAAGAAAAATCATCAATACAGTGCTTCTAGTGGAAGAGACCCTACCAGTGCATGGAAAAATAGACAAGACAGCTAAAGACAGAGATTTGGCTGTGGGAGAGAAGGTACTGCTTCTTCTACCCGGTAGTCAGAATAAGTTACAAATTGGATGGCAAGGTCCATATACAGTTCTAGAGAAGGTGTCTAGAACAAATTATAAGATAGATAAGAAGGGGAAAGAAAAAATCTATCATGTGAATCTCCTGAAGAAATATTTGGAAAGAGAAAATCAGGAAGAGACACACTTGTTGACCTTGTCTATTGCAATGGAGATGAAAAAGGAACCACTTTCATCATTTGAATATCCATTACACCCCTGTGAGACAGCGGCACAGGTGAAAATCAGTACACTTTTAACGAAAAATCAGAAGGAGAGAGTGCAACAGGTTCTAGATGATCATACAGAGGTGTTAACGGACCGACCGGGGCATACAAACTTATTGGAATATGATATGAAACTGATAGACCCCACACCTGTCTGTATGAAAGCCTATTCGATTCCTTTTGCTAAGGAGAAAGCCTTGAAGGAAGAGATAGACTATTTGTTGAATTAAGGAAACCCTCTGGAGAACATAGACTCTGTATAGATTACAGGAGACTGAATGCTATCAAAGAAAGTCAGGTGGATCCATTGCCGGATACAAATCAGTTGTTTGCCAGGCTAAATAAAGCTAAATATTTCTCAAAAGTGGATCTGAGCAAAGGATACTATCAGATTCCAGTAAAGCCTGAGATCAGACCAATTGTTGGCTGGGAACATTTCGGAGGAGCAGAGTGTCTCCCTTGCTGCCTTTTTTGAATTGAGGATAGTCCGAGTGTTTATTAAGGCTGATGACAAAATTATTGGATCCACTACACCACTCAGTTATCACCATATAGATCAACTCCTCATAACGTACAATTTGAGGAACATCTAATCTTCTCTGGACATGTCGTTGAGCAGACTCAGAGAAAAGAAATGGTGAATCTTGATTACTAAGCAGTAGTAAGACAAGCAGTAACACTTGCAGCTGTTCAGTAACATATCTGAAATGGATTCTTGGATTGCAGAGGTCTGGGGCAGATTTCTCGAGTCGTACCTACTTTGAATTGACCCACCTGCATTAATCCATGATAAAAATAAAATTAGCGAAACGGTGATGCTGATTTTCTAAGCCGCCATCCGTGTGATGAGAATCACAGTGCTCACCAGGAATAATATTAAATTTCTCTATGTGTATATAGAATTATAGACTGACATGTGATGTCTGTTTTAAGTGGGGAGAATTTGTCGTGAAACATTCTAATCCACATATATAAATTAGAAAGTAAATGTAAAGCCTAACGAAGTAATTCAATAAAGGAAAGAAGAATGGTAAAAGAACAGTGCGGTCACAATAGCGTACGCCTGTATTATAGAACGTCATACTAGCTAAACAAGAAAACCTCTTTTTATGCTTCGTCTGCATAATTGTAACGCTTTCACGTTTGCTAGTAAAGCCTACTGCATCAACTACACGCGTTTCAAACAATAAAACTGGTACTGTGTTTCTTAGAAAACCTTGAGATACGCACACTGCTTAATGACCTAGATTTAATATTACATTAATGTCATTATATACACTACACAACGAAAAGACAGACGAGCTTAGAAAAGAGAGAGAGAGATGTACGGAGGAACGCATGCAATGCTACCGCGTCGTCTCGCGATGCCACCCCACGCGAAAGGCATGCAGGCTTGATTTTTTTCAAATAAACAGTGACAAAAAACACTACCAATACGAGGTAAGGTTTTGCTTTAGGGGAAATGAGGCCACCACGTTAGATACGATTTGATTGGCTAGAATAATATGTAAGGCGAAACATGATTAGTCGACTGCAAATACTATTTTTGGTTGTTAATGGAAACGGTAGGAAGGGTAAATTTTTTCAAAGGCTTTTGTAAACATGGTCTCATTGGCTAGACCATTTGATATAGTCAATTAGAAGCGTCTGTTCAGGGCCACTTTTTGAAAATAAACTTATTGAGAAGCAAGTGCGTTGAGAACCAGCTCATATATTTCTAATAAAAGCCTGGGACAGAGGCAGATCGGAATTGTGCCATAACTCATCGCCAGTCAACGTACTTGTTTAATATCTCCATGAATTGTGGTAAGCTTGACATATTTGATATCTTTTAGATGAAAATTGAATGTGAATTGATAATTTATGTCTATGTGTGTGGTTCAGTAGCAAACATGAGGCAAAGCCTAGATATTGCTCCACCATGTAAAAAACTTGTCGGAGAGGAGTATAACTGCATAGGATTGCCAAATAGTACTATGACACCTATCTTATTGTATAGAAGGAATTAATGCTGGAATTGCAGAGGCGTTGTAACCATTAGGGAGAGGAATACTGGTGTATATTGTTACATGAGAAGCTAGCAGTTGACCTACAGCGCTGAACTCGGTGTTTGTTATGTCTTGTGCTTCAGTGTGGAAATAGATTATAAATTAGTTCTGAAGTAGGAGGTACAACCTTCTTATTTCAGGGACCGTGGTACTGAAGTAGTAGAGCAGCACCTGGTCTGAGTTTTGCTGAATCCAGAGGCTGGTAGCATACTCCTTGTTCAAGATATCTACCAGTGTTGTTTTTCAAGATAACTGAGAAGCAAGCGAGCAGAGGAGACAGCTTTCCTGCCGCCCACACAGAAGATAAGATTTCGTTGGCCAGAGCAGCTCAATCTTGTGTACCTCCCCTCCCCCTCTAAAATTGACTATACATTAAATCAAGAGGGACAGTTATTTGGTTTCACATAAAAGAAACTGTGAACCTTTCCAATATTATTTCCACCAGTATCAAACACATGAAGTCATGATGACAAACAACAACCTAGCTTTAAAAGCCAGTATTACCTCATAGTACTACATCACTACTTACACACATATTGTAATAATATTATATGTCAGGACAAAGATCCTATGTATAAATTGTGTATATACAACTTGTGATTACATTTGATTGTGATTCCTGATTCACTCTGTAGTTGAATCAGGATATCTAATATTGAAAGGAATTAATACATATTTTTAAAAGTTAACACTTGACTCATTTAAGATAGTCTTATAGAGTGTTCTATGTATGTGCGTATCACAGTGTTGTAAAGTGTTGTGGATTTTAAATAAAGTATTTATCTGTCTGTTGTTGTTGTGACTTACACTTCATCATTATCATAACCCTAGACATTCAACGTAGTCATCACAATAGCCCAGAATAAGTCTGACTGAGGTCTAAATGTGGTAGCAAAGTAAGGTCATCTGTAACACACTACACCTATTAGATACAGATACCTTCACAGCTGATCTCAGTCAGTACACTAAGTCCCCTATAAATATTTATATAATCCCACTTTACCACAACAAGTACCTAAACAAATTAAACTTCTCCCATAAGCCTAATTGCCACAACTGTGCCCATCCATATGTAGATGACCTGCTCCATACAAAACAGTTCAGCGTGTGCTCACTTGCCCAGGACTCTCCATAGAAAATAGAAAGCTACTACCAGGCTCTCTACAAATTCTTCAACTTGGCGTTGGCTGTGAAAAAAGGACGAGCCCAGCAGCCCTAGTTAAACAGCAGCAACAACAACAGAAACCACTGATCCATCACAAAAACCTAGGGAGCGTTGTCTCATGATTGCAGCGAGTTAAAAAAATATTTACATCATCCACCCACTTATATACCTGTTCACTCCTCCTCATAAAGCTGGATCTAGTATAGTGAACTCTCTAACACTTTACTTCCATGCATTAGTATATATAAGTAACTAGCTATGCATTTACCTTTTTATGAACTTAAGTTTTATAGTGTGCCGTGAAATTATGAAGGACACTTAAGTGTGCCGTGAAGCAAAAAAGGTTGCGGGGCACTGTTTAGAACCTGGCTGCGCCCTAGTCGTAGGCTAAACGGGATATTTTACTTCTTAAAATAAAGTAACAAAAATTGCTTTTTGCTAGCCTTGTGATCGAAGTCTTTGTGGAGACGAACTAATGTCTATTTTTCTCACTTTGTGGGGGAGGGAGAGACAGAGAGAGAGAGTGAGAGAGAGAGAGAGAGAGAGAGAGAGAGAGAGAGAGAGAGCAGTCAACACTTTTGAACTGGGGGGAAATAAGGGAAGAGATTGAAATGAGGATAAACAACTCGGAAATATATTTTCTTTCCTCTTTATTAGTACGAGTATTGTGTTGACGAAATATATTTTCATTAAGAAAATCTTTTCTCACATTTCCCGTCACAACAACTGTGTGCAGTCTGTGGGCGTGTGTATGTTTGTGCATGATTTATTACGTCTATTTCTTCATGACAACGGTTTGCCATCTTCGGAGAATTAAATCGCACTGCGCACAACCATCGCGTCGATTTTTTTTAAACATCTGTACCTAGTTTTATCGACTACGGCACAAAGTCACCACTTACACGTTTATCTCTTGGAGCGATACGACTTTAGCAGAATCGATTTACTCATTTTATGATAATCCTCTTGAAATGACATTTCCTGATGTAGTCGATGTTTTACTGAAAACGAAAATAATATTAATGAATACGCCATATCCAGAATCGCTAACCTTCAGATTGGCAGACGACACAATTTTTTCAACAGCAGTTACCCTGTCGGGTTCTTTTTCAAGATAGGTGAAGTGTCCCATGTCAAAAATTTACTTTAAAAAAAAAGAAAGCGGATGGCTCCTGTATCAGCCATGTACCTTCTCCGCTTCGAAGATCAGGTGTAATGTATCTCCAACTTGTCTCTTGGCTGTACGGGATCCATAGCATAGCACTTCTGGTCATGGTATCAGAGTTTCTTCTGAGGTCATAACCAACCCAATTCCAGCGTCTACCCTCTATGTTAGTGTGCGTGTCTTATTGATTACTCCGAGTTAGCAATTCTTGGTTGGTGATGGTATTCGGCCAAGAAATTTTCCTTGGACGGGTTGTATAGAAAGAAGACATTTTGGACATTTCCTACTGATACTGTCCATCATCACCTACCACACAGAAATTACTCAACTTTCAAATACTCTTAATTTGGTGCTTGACCTGTACTGGGAAAATTGCCAGTTTATTCACATTGGCAAATGCTGCTCTGGCCTTATTCATTCTGCTGTTGATTTCTTAGCTTCATCTGCTATCTATGCTTCCCAGGTTTATAAATGTCTTTTAGCTTCTTGTTTCGTATTTAATGGGTGCAGGATTTCTTACAGTAAGTGCCATTCCTTCTGCCTTCTAGAGATTAATGTCCATTCCATCTTACTAACTGGGCATCTTCAGATTAGTTCTGCATGGATAACTGAACAGCTTGGAGATCAACATTTTGTCAATGACCTGTCTCTGCAGTTTCATAACTATAACCAGGTGTGAGTCAAAATATAAATACATATGAGAGGTCACAGAAAGTGGGTCTAAGAATACCCAGGGAAAAGACAGAGATCATGAGAATAATTGCAGGAAATCATAACAAGATAGCACTTGAAGAAGTACTCCTACAAGATGTGTAATAATACATATATTTTGGCAGCAATACAGACAAAGAAGTAAGAAACATACTGTAGTAGGTTGCAGCCAAGAAATATGAGGGGTCTATACAACAGCACAAAGAAGCTAATAGAAATACAAGCAAACAAATGGCCTCATCAAAGACAAGAATGGAATATTGGTTAGCAATATACACAGCAAATGAAGAGGGTGACAGAATATTTTGAGGAACTTCTCAATAGACCAGGTCCACGAAATCCCCTAGACATCCAGCCAGCAGAAATGAAGCTACCAAGGTACATTGATTTCCTTTGGCTGCATCTGCCTCTGTCTCTGTTGCCATCTCAGAATGTTTCCTCTTGTTTCTTTTGATACTTCTTCTTACCTCTTTCTTCGCTTCTGTGTACACTTCTTGAGCTTTGGCTTTGGAACTTCTGGTTTTGTTTCTGTTTAAATCTGCTTTCTTGTTTTTTTTCTGTCTTTTATCTGATTGTTATCCATGTTTTGTGCTGGCATTCTTTTTTTCCCAGTACTTCTTCACATGTCTTATTCCATAAAGTTGGATCTGCTACCAGTGGTCTTCTGTATTCGCTACATCTTCCAGCTGTTAGAGCACTTGGTATTTGTTGGATATTGTAACTGTAAATTTGTTTCTTGATTTCTTAGATATTCTGCATGAAACTTTGTCTGTAGCTTAGCACTGTTGTATATCTCCTGACATTTATTTTTACCTTGGCTATCAGAAGATGGTAATCTGATGCCACATCTGCTTTACATCATGCAATGATCTAAACTTCTTATTGGTGCATATATGATCAGTCTGATTTTCTGTTCTATGGTCTGGTGACATCCTTGCTGCATTGTGTATTCTTTTATGTGGAAACACACTTCTCCCTTTAGCCAATTGATTTGAAGCACAGAAGTTTGTGAATAGTTCCCATTTTCGTTCATTGTTCTTAACTCCCGTTTTCATATGAGTGGACCTGATGACTAGAATCAAGCAAGTGCAAGTGCCAGTGAACCAAGAGATGAGAAGATGCTGGAGTTGGATAGGACACACATTGAGGAAACTTGCTATTAGCATTACCAGGCAGTCCTTGTTCTGGAATCCTCAGGGTAAGAGAGTTGCAGGGCGACCAAGGAACACATGGAGAAGAGAACTGGAGACAGACATTAAGTGGTGAAAAAGACCTTGAGTTGAAGGCACGAGACAGGAAGATGTGTCATAAGTTTGTTGAAGGCCTATGCTCCTTGGGGAGCTGAAATGTAAAGTGATGATGATGATGAATATAGACATAGTTGGAGAGACAGACACTGATATTAAAATAAGAATGCTGAAGGCATATGGAGCTTTGGTTACATTGGGAAATACACGGAGATCAAAATAAATCTTGTCCAGTATAAAAATAAAAATGTTCAGCTCAAATGTCAAGTCAGTCATATTGTATTTTTTTTAAACTTGGGGGAAAAACAACGAGTTCTAGACTTTCATATTTGGGTGCTTGTATACAACAGGTGTATTGAAATGGTACAAGATCACAAATCTGGAATTAATGACAAGAACCAGAAGGGTACCAGTGGAATAAGAGATGAGAAGAAGACACTGGAGATGGATAGGATATACACGGAGGAAACCTGTTGATAATGTTACAAGACAGTCCTTGTTCTGGAACCTCCTGGGCAAGAGAGGCAGAGGGAGACAGAAAAACAAACAGAGAAGAGAACTTGCGACAGAAATTAAAGGGATGAAAAGTCATAAAAAGACCTTGAGCTGATGCCACAGGACAGGAGGAATTGGCCTGTGTTAGTTGAAGGACTATGCTCCTTTGGCAGCTGAGGGATAATTATGTTGATAATATTAATGTTAAATGGGCTGGGGACAATTCATATCCTTATGTTACACCTCATATTCCTATATATAGATTTCTCTTTCTAGTATTTAACTGATTCCGTACGCAAGATCTTTTAAAAGACGCAATGGCCGACCGCCTTGTCCGCAAGATCTTTTAAAAGATGCTGATTTATTTCGTTGTTTCTTTCTATTCTGATATTTTATACTGCCCGGAATTTATCTCGAACAGAAGTAAACACAAAACTGGGCAAATTTCAACAAGCTTCAACATCTTTTATTTGCGTTTGAAGGGATTTTTTCACATTTATCTTCATCTTTAATCGTGTTTTGTTGTATCGCCATAATGGCCGAAAACACACAGGATATGTTACTAATATGTGAACAGTGAACAAACTGTGTGATCAAGCACAACTTTCTTACTTTTTCTGTGTTTCTAAATGGATTACCTGCACAAAGAGAGCAGTGAAACTGTATTGTGATAACAATTTATGTTACAAGCCTTACGTAAGTCGAAGATTTTTGTTCAAAATTTCAAGTTATCTTTTTTCCATGTACATGTTATCTGTTATAACATAAACATAACATAACATTAGCTAGAAAGGCATATGGATTTATATTGTTCATCCAATGTACTTTAATTTGATATATAATATGTTATACTTAACGCATGATTAGACACACATATTGTCAGTAAACGTAAATTATGTATGTGCAAATTTTTGGGGCTTAAAAATAATTCCATCCAGAGCTGAAAATAATTACGTACTGAATCAGTTAAGTGGCTTTTGTTAGAATTTTCCTTATTTTGAAAAAAAAAAATGTGCAGTCATTTTGTTTTCACATTGATTCATTGCCACCTTTGGAATATATGGTACATGGTGAGGTGCCAGTTTCTTCCACAATGGCCAGCTTTTCATGTCTTGAAACTCCTCGTATTTGTTACACACTGCTGTTCTTCTTCATTAATTCTTGGTCTTTTCAGATTTTTCTGCCTCACTCACTATCTCAGTCTTTATGCACCAGGGATGGACATTGCATTAAGTAGGATTTCTTCTGATTTACTCAGTTTAGTCATGTGTTGACCAGGGTGTGACACCCACTTTACACAGCCATATTTGTATTCATTAACTTTTGAAAGAGAGGGGAACCAAGCAGGATTCTGACTATCTGTTAAGGATATGACTATCACTCCATATTGTACTGTCCATCTGTTATTACCCTACACCTTCATGGGTCATGTATGTTTCACTCAAATAACAAATTGTCAATCCATATCTTTGCAGGAAAATGTTCAGAAGGCCTTTGCTGTATCAGAAATTTATTCACAGACACTTGACAAACATCTGAAGTTCTACGTTGAAGATATTAATTTTGATCTCAATAAGATTCGTGATCCAGCTAGTAAGTATCTGCATGTATCATTGCATAGACAAATGCTTTGCCGTGCAGACACCCAGTTTTGATTAATTAATTCATTCTTTTAAATCACAAGACCTATTCAAAATGCCTTCAAATATTTTCAAATACTACTACTGTTAATGGTGATAAGAATGAACTACTTTTAATTCCTGTTTATGGCAATCAGTGTGTTTTACGTTTTATTGAAATTATCTGGAATAACCATCATGGAAAACAAGAATTATGCCAGAGACCAGATAGTGTTTTTAATAGTTTCTTTATCAGTGATAATTGCCCTAGAGGTCCATAAGATTTAAAGAACAGCTTGTCAGAAGCACTAATGGAAACCAGCTATAAAATCAACAAAGTGAAAGTGCTGCCTCTGCAAGGTAAATGGAAATGAGAAGTCTGATAGGCTTGCCCAAGAAGGAGGAAGCCAAATTTAAACTAAACACAGTGTAAAATGTATAGAGATAAAAGCAGTATCCAAAAATAACTTCAAAGAAATTTTTTTTACAGAGAACACTCAGAGTCAGATATAAAATAAACAATTTTTTTTCAGAGAACACTCAGAGTTGAGACAGATCGACAACTTTATTTCTCTCATAACGGCTACCCAAAGAGCAGCTCTACACCCCAGGGTAGAAGTAGTAGTAGACAAAGAATCACTTTGGAAATTGATGAAGCATTATGGAGTCCCCCCTGAAAATCATTAAATAAAGAAACATGAAGACATGAAATGCAGAATTATTCTTGAATGAGAACCTACAAAACTGTTTGAGATAAAATCTAGAGTGCTGCAGGGGTGACTCTTGACACCATTTCTCTTCTTAGTAGTTATAGATTGGTTAATGAAAACATCCAGCGAAAATGGAATTCAGTGGACTGACTAAGCTTGATGATCTAGACTTTGCAGACGACCTTGCTCTTCTGTCACATAACCTTAACCAAATGCAAGACAAAACAAAAATACTCAGAGCTCACAGCAAGTGGGTCTGAAATTACACAGAGAAAAGACAAAGATAATGAGTAAAATTTAAAATGTTATTATGAGGATAGAAATAAATACAGCACACAGTAACAAGATAGCACTTGGAGAAACACCCAAACAAGATGTAGAATCATACATATATCCTTAATTTATTTACTTATATATCATGGCAGCACTATAACATTTGGAGGCACAGACAGTGATATCAAAATATAGATATAAAAGGCAAGAGGAGTTTGGGAAATACATGGAAATTAAAAGAAGTCGAGTCCGACACACAAAAATAAGAATCTTCAACTCAGATGTCAAATCAATACTGTTGTGTAGCTGTGAAACATGGAGAACAACAAAAACAACAACCATGAAGTTGCTGACTTTCATTACTGGTAGTGTTCAAAGAATAGAAGAACTGAAATGGAATGACGAGGTCACCCATATCGAACTGATGACAACAAGCAGACAAGTGCTAGTGGAAAAAGAGGTGAGAAGAAAATGCTGGAGATGGATAGTGCTTACATTATGAAACCTGTTGATAGCATTATCAGACAGTCATTGTTCAGGAGTCCCCAGGGTATGAGAATCAGACATACCATGAAAAACACATGGAGGAAAGAACTGGAGACAGAAATGAAAATGATGAGGAAGAAATAGAAAGACCTTGAACTGACGGCATGTGACAGATTGACTCGGCATACATGCGTTGAAGGCTTATGTTCCTTGGGGAACTGAAGGGTTATGAATGAATGCTTGCAGTATGTCTGTATGATTGGTATGCTAGTATATCAGCTATATATCTGATTATACACTAACCTATCTCTGTGTTTGCTGCATTAACATCTTTTTCAAGTGCTATGTCAGATGTTGTAGGTGATCATATATCTCCACAACTTCCTGTTACAAGTGTTGTAAGTTCTATTGTTGACTTCTTTCCATGCACAATGTCAAACTGTCCAGTATTTTCTCCCTTTGTTATCTTCTATCTACATTTCTTTCAGTCTTTTCTATTGTCACAGTTCCAGCATTCCTCTTATCATAACATGTCCATAAGACTAGCAGGGATGAATATATGAGTGGATGCATCCAGCGTGCATACAACCAGCTCGCTACAGGAGCAGTTAACATTTATATCCTTTAACATTTGCTGAGGGAAACTAGGCACCTGTGGGTTTGCCCAGAGTGCAGTGGTGTTGATTATAATAAATATTAGCAGTAACTATAACATAACATGCCCAAAGACAGTAAAATGCTCCCTCCTGTTACAAGTCATAAGCTTCCTGTAGGATAGAATGTGCACAGGCTACTTTCTGGACATCCCCATTGCTCATTTTAGCTGGTATTCTTTACTATCTTTCAAGGCAACATCTTTTTGACTCCCAGGGATTTTCTAACTCATTTAATAATTGTCTATGACTCACTTCCATATGTCAAGATTGGCTCTATATAACACAGAGGAAGTTTATTTCTTACTACCTTAGATGAAGATTTGTTGCATTAAATATTGTTCATTTTAGTGAATGCTGCTTTTGCCTGGGCTATTCCACTCTGCATTTCTGAACAAAAATATGTTTGCTATGTACCATGCTGTTTATAGTATTTCATTGTATCTGCTATATATCTGTCTGCATATCCCTTAAAATATCATATACTTGCTACATATCTATCCTACAGTTTGTCAGTATGCCCTTCTCCATTATGTATGTTTGTGTACTTGCCTGTTTGCCAGTGTGAGTAAATGTCTATGCATGTGTGAAAAACTATAGTTGGCAACTGAAAATAACATATATTGTCTGAAACACATAATTACAACACTGACCCAACAGTACAGAGGTTGTATTTAAAAAAAAAAAACCTGGCTTCTTTTTCTTTTCTGTTTTGCAGAGCCACTTGGACAAGATGGTAAGTCCTGATTGGTGAAACAGTTCTTCATCCACCACCATACACTTCATCTTTTCTTCCTGTGAAATGAAAACAAAATCTTTTAAAAACGCTTCTTTAATTTGCTCTCTGTCAGCATGTCTGATGAGTCTGTGAAATGTGATAAAATATTCAGTGTATTGTAAAATAATGTTTCATGTTCAAATTGAAAAAGTCATTCTCCAGTTGTTATAAGAAGAAGAACACATAATAAAACTATAAACTGCAAATCACAGAATGCATGTGTTAAAAAAAAAACAACTGCTAATACTGATAGTCCACTTGTTTGCCACTGTGTTTGTTCCACCACTGCTAGCGCTGCTTCCTTTACTTCACATGAGTGAGATTCTTCATTTCTGTAGATCTCTCTATCTCTCTGCCCCTCTTTCTGTCGATCTCTCTGTCTGTCTCTGTCTGTCTCTGTCTGTCTCTGTCTGTCTCTGTCTGTCTCTGTCTGTCTGTCTCTCTCTCTCTCTCTCTCTCTCTCTCTCTCTCTCTCTCTCTCTCTCTCTCTCTTTGTATGAATTCATATTTAGAAACAACAAAGCTACTTTCAAGAACATCTCATATTGAGTGCCAGTGTGGAATTTAACAGCTAGTTATTACATCTTTTAAATATAGATGGAACCAAAAGTGTATATAATGCAAAAGTAACTGCAAACACACAAGTGGATGATATCATTGATGAAATAAAACACATGAAGATGGAGATGGTTGGAGTTGTAAATAAGAATATTTGAAACAGACAACATTATCATCTTTGTTCTCTGTACCCCTCTGGAGTCCCAGTAACACAGGTGAACACATGATTTACACATATGTATGCAGCTGGCCCTCAAAAAGCCTACACTAATGCATTCAAGTGCTGCTGCAGTGGTAGATTAGCACTATGTTTTAGGTAATGAGGTCGACATTCCCATGCACAAATTCATATTACTTGTATCTTGTGGCATGCCTGAGGAAGCAGTAATCCTAGTCTTTCTTCATCTCCTCAGAGAGACCTTTGGATGTACATGGAGCAGATAGCCTTATATGATCCTTGAATGGAACCTTTTAGGGAAATGTTTAGAATTAATGCATCATATAGTATTTAAATTGAACTTTTTGAAAGATGCCATTATGTGGTCCTGAAAGTGAAACTTTTAAAACCTTTTTATAATGGATATTTCATTGAAATTGAACCTACTGAGGTTTAAAACAAATACCATCATAAGATCCTGAAAATCAACCTTTTAGGAAACATGAGTGAACTAAGGAAGATGGAAAAGAATTGTAAAGCAGAAGTGGGAAAGATGTGGTCAAAATATAGGTCAAAGTTGTGAAAGCATGTCAGTGCCTCCTGGGCTGTTACTAAGTGTTTATTTGGCGCTCTAGCATATCAGTTTGTTAGACAGCAGAGTATCTTATGTATAATTGCCATATTTTAAAAAAAAAATTGGCGACATTACAATATGAATATTAATCAGAATGCATAGAATAGCAGGAAATGGAGGCCTGGGGAACAAACTTGTGTCTCCTCTAATATATCCAGACGATTAACAAAATAGAGCACACAGGAAAAGAAAGGAGGAGGACAATCACTCGGAAGGCATAAACTAGAAGCTGATGATGGACCTTTATTTTGAGACAACAGCCAGCTTAATAATTGGAGAGTCTTCTTCTTCTTCATTCACCCTCCAATGTCACTTGAGTAAGTTCAAAGAAAGCAGTGGTCAGCCTGAGGCTGTTGATATCTCCATAGATTTTCTCCAGGAATGGTACTGGTGATGGCCATATGCATTTTCTCTGTTCCTCATAAAGTGGGCACCTTTGAAGCAGATGTTCGGCAGTCATTTTATCGGTGCCACTGTCACACTCATCAGTAGTTCCTATCTTTAATTTGTTGAATAGATGGTATCTCAATCTGTTATGACCTGTGCGAAGTCTAAAGATTATAACTTGTTCACTTCTGTTGAGCTGGTAGTATGTATCATTTTTTTAATGGTCTGGATGCTCGGCTTCACACTTGTTCCTGTATCTGCGCTTGGTGAAACCCTTGGCCTCCTCATAAGTTATATTTGTGTCAAGTTGAGGAAGCTTTCCCCCTTCCTTTGTCAATCTGTCAGCCTCTTCATTTCCAAGGATGTTGCAGTGAGAGGGGATCCACTGTATCACGGCTCTTTTGTATTGCTGACATAGTCTGTGAAGTGTTACTCTTAGGTCATCCAGTTCAGCATTACTTTGACTTTTCAGCGTTGTAATTACTGACATCACATCTGAGAAGATAGCTACTGGTCTCTCTGAGCTTTCTTCTGTCATTATAATTAGAGGGTGAAACAAAAAGAATGGTAAAGAAAACACTTTTAACTTTAAAACAAACTCCACGAAGAGAGGAGACATCAAAACAGACAAAGAAGAGAACTCGAGACATAAATCAGAATGTCAGGGACATATTGAAAGAATTGGAACAGCCTGTCTGTCCAGAACAGGACAGCTTTGGTAGATCTAACTGAAAGCAGTGGACTGTAAGAGAGTAGGGAGAAGAGCAAGTATCAGAATAATAAGATATTAATTCAAATTGCCACATAAATAACCATCACAAGAGCACATGAATGCTTTGGGGCAGGCTTCCTGCAAGGGGATCAGCTGCTGTGATAGCTCCATGCTCTATACGGAGCAGAAAGGGAAATGTGATGGTGGTAATGACAGAGAAGGTAACAAAATCAAACAAGCCAAGTTTCTTTCTTGATGTGGTAGTGAAGCCTTCCAGGGAGGAGTGGCATCTTTTTATGGAAAGTAAAAAACGTGGCTACAGTGGAAAAAGAGTACTTTTACAGGAGCTTTAATTCATGGAGCATATCTGGATTCATCCTTATATGACCACCAGCTGTGCACAATACTACAATATACATATGTGGAAGTGAACCTCTGTCTATGAGGCTAATTACACCCTCATTGACTCTTAAAATCATTCACACGCTTCCAGGGATTCCCCCTGTGGTTAAACTTCTTGAGAACTCAGCATTGCACACTAATCTTGGAGAAGTCACTTGTGCACCAGACGAAATTCTCTGGCTTTTTGACCTGATTGACTGCATGCAGGAGGATCTCAATATGGACCCAGTGATAGGCAGGGAAGCTGAGAAGTGGCTCTGTGCAGGACGTGACAATTGCTTTGGAGAGCCCAGAACCAGAGGACAGTATTAAAATATAGTTCTGCATAGTTGAAGAGCCCCCTTGGATGGTGGGGAATGCACAGTATGCATGCGCTTCTTACTCCTAACTTGGAACCAGATGTGATGATCCTTTAAATGAAAGCCAAGCTGGAGAAACTGGAGCTCATGACTTCAACTCAGCACATTTCAGAATGGCATAAAAGCCACAGGAAAAGCCTAGATCTACAGTGTAGATAATACCAAGGAGTCTTCAGCTTGGTATTGGCTGCACAAGAGCAAGAAGCTCAGCAGCCCTAGTTAAACAACAACAACAGGAGCATAAACAGTTTTCACAGCTTAACATGATTTACTGGAACTTGCAACTATCTGTCCCCATTCACTGTGCAGTAGTCTTTTTAGTGACATTAAATTTAGTCTGTGATATTTCATCTCTTAGATCCAGTCCTTTTTACTGGTCTTCTTTACAAATACCACCAGCAGCACAAGATGGCTGTGAAAATCATCGACCGATTACCTCTGGGCCTGTTTCTCATCGACTCAAGAGAACTGAAAAAGCTTCTTATCCCAGCCCCTATCCAATGTCTGAAGGTGGGATAAAATGTTTTGTGCTTGCAATGTTATGCTGTTCTATTAATGTTAGGCTGTTCTAGAATGTTACGCTGTTGTTGATCAGAATCAACATTATTGCTTTCTGGGGAAACCCTTAGGTGCTCAGTCTCCCTCAGATAAAAATGTAATGCCAATAAAGAAGTTCATTATTTTGTTTTAAATCTTAATTTTTTTGTCGTGAAAAAGTTAATTGACAGGAAAGCACATAATTACATATTTATGCTACAAATGCAATAACAAACCAGACTAGAAATCTATTGAAATATCAACAAAGTATTTACATATGGAGCAGAAAGATATATTATATAACATGTATGTACATGTGTGAATATTTGTTTTTATTTATATGAGCAGCTAATAAAGGACAACATTGCATTATATAAATCTGGCTAAATTGCAGTACACAAATTAGAAGAAAAGAGCATGATTTAGGGTAGTAAAAGGGGAAATAGAACTATTCTGTGCAAATGTAAATAAAAATATCTCATTTTTGCAGACACCAGTTCACTGTAATGGATATTGAGACACTAATAAAGACGTAAAATATGGGAAAAAAATTTGATTACAAATCTGTGGAACAATAGAGGATGTCAGCTAGACAGTAATCAATACAGCTAGAAATTAAAGAAAGTAGAGACAGTGGAAATACAGGAAATGTGCATGTCATTGTTCAAGGTATTAAACAAACCAAAAAAAAAAAAAAAAAAGCACGCTACAATTGTATCATTTTGGCACAGGAAGACTGAAAGAGAAATAGGAACATAAGGTCATCACTGTCAGCTACAACTAGCTTGATTACTCAAACATTCAAATGCCACATTGAAAGGAACACAACAAATGATTATTCAGTGAATAATTATATTAGGATATGATAGGAAACTCTTTACAGAGCGATACAACAGGAAGCAATCTGATCATCAGAAGAAGTCCCCCCGTCCGACAAGTGTTTTGGCCCTACATTAAACCTGTGCTATGAAAGGAAGAAAAGGACAACAATAAAGCATAGTTGTAGAACTATCAGCTTAGCTACCAGACAACAACTAATAATACAAGAAGAGATTACATTAATAAAAATGTTATAAAATAGAAAAAATGTCTGAACCAGACCATTCTTGGAATACATAAAAGACATAGGTAATAAAGTGGTTTGACATTTATTCAGAATTCAAACTCTGAATCTTGCGCCTAATACGCTAGATTAACAAGACATTACAACACAAGGAAGATCATGACACATGTCTGAGTCAGCATTATGACTGAAGGTATATAGATGAAATCATTTAACAATCTTATATAGATAAAGTCATTTAACAATCTGATATAAATGAAGTTCATTTAACAATCTCGTATAGATGAAGTCATTTAACCATCTTACAAGTTACTCTAAAAGCAAAAGAGCACTTTAAAAAAATTCAAAAATATGATGCTTGATTGTGATCATGAAATATGATGCTTGATTGTGATCATGAAATATGATGCTTAATTGTGATCATGAAAGAAGAACAGAAGATATAAAACTATAAGGAAGTATGGATATGTTTAACCTCTGGTAAAGAGAGTCAAGAGACTGATATCTTCATACTACCTTAATATAGAAGACTCATGGAAAGAACAGAAAGGATAAAGCAATATAATAATAATAAATTCTTTAAGCGCCAAACACGGCGCATAAGGCAGAAACCAGTGCTCTCCAGGTTGTTCGTTGTGACGCCACTCCTCTTAGCTCTTGCACATTATTTAGGCCCAACGTACTTCCTTCTCTTATTATTGTTCTTAAGTGTTTCTTTTGGTCTTCCTTTTTTCCGCTTACCCTCAGGAACCCAAGTGATGCCTGTAGTGGTATTCTGTTGTTTTGCATTCGTAGGACGTGACCGATATATGANCATCGTCTTTTCCTTATAAGTCGGAGACATATTTCTNCCTAGAGTCTTCTCTTATTTGTCGATTAGTCTTGAATTCTTTCCAACTGATGTTCATGAGTTTTCTAAAGACATTTGTTCTCGAATGTATTCAGCTTGTTCTCCAATGATTTTGTTATTTTCCAACTCTCACAGCCGTATGTTAACACTGAGATAACATTTGAATTAAACAGACGAAGCTTGGTATGTATATTCAATGATCGTAAATTTCCAAATGTTAGATAATCTATTGAAGGCGCTAGCTGCCAAAGCAATTCTAGTATGGATTTCTCTTGTTGTGTCACCATCCTGAGTCATTTTACTGCCTAAATAATTGAAACTTTCAACTTTCTGTAGTTTTTCCCCGTTCAAGATGATATCAAAGGTCTCGTTAGAAAAGTTCATAGCTTTAGTTTTAGAATATATGGGCACACAGAATAGACACTGACATAAATGTGGGCCCAATACAGGACGTCTGCAAGTCTTAGATGAAATATGCTCCTAAAAAGGTAATGGGTGGAGAATGACTGCAGTAAATCCTAATATAATGACAACTTCAAAACTGTTGATCACTTTACAGACAACTCATTGTTTACACAGAGTTAATGTTATTCTTGCCGATTTTTAGGAATTTGACTTCTGTTTATATGCCTGTCTCAAAGTTACATATTTGGGAAATTCCAGAAAAATGTAGAAAGTTACCAACCCAACACACTGTACTGTTATCATGTAGTCACCTGTGTATTACTGGGGCTCCAGAGGGGAACACTGTGCCCTACTATCATAGAAGATGACTAAGGAAGATTGAGCAAAGGGATGGCTTCTCTATACCATAGAAACTTTTAGCCAAGAAAACTCTGACAACATGGAGCAGTTATTGAAAAAAAAAAATTTAAAAAAAGCAACTCCATCACCCAAAACAGGAAATTTCCTCCATAAAGGAGGCTTATGACACATTTCAGAGATAACTAAAAGGTGTCTGGTTTGCTGACTTGCTTTTTTTTATTCTAAGAAATTTCCAGGACCTGGAATGTTTGAAGACAAAATAAACAAGTGAAAATTGCACATGTGCCCAAAATACCAAACTAAAACGTAAGAATAAAAGTCTCCCCATCCCTGCCCATATGTCTGTCATTGAATTTTGAGTTATAGGCCTAGATGTCATTCTCTGTTGTTCAACACTAGGCAGCAGAAACATTTTATGAACATAACACTGATATTGATGAAGACATTTTGTGCTACACTAACCATTCTTAAACAGGAGTTGGGGTTCGGAGTGGCTAAGAGGTATGCCATCTGCCTCTAATTCAAAAGGTACTGGGTTCGGTTTCCAATACAGGGAATATATTTGATGGACATTTTTTCAGAAACAGTGGATGCTAATGATATCATACTCCCCCCTGATCTTCTGAGTAGTGAAATTGGATGCCTCGCCTTCTCAGATAAGGGTGAAAAAATAGGAGGTCTCGTGCAAACTGTGCATGTTAAAAATCCATCAACTGTTGGAAATTGTAAAGAGTAAGCCAAAGGTTGCTGCCATGGAAAAATTTACAAAATTAGGAAAACCTACCCGCCACAAAAATATTTATAGAATATGTGATTCCTGTATACACACATTGGGATTCTTACTGGTGCTATGGACTTTGTGCATTGTGCAAAGATCCTCTTTGTGTGATCTGAGGGAAGATATAGTATCCAGTTATAAGTAGTTGGTAGTGTTCACTTTACAATACAACCACAACTGTTGTATTTTAGTCTGTGAATCAATGGGCATAGCTAAAGGCTGGCCCATAACTATTTACAAGATAGTTCATGAGCTAGTTATACCAGTTTCAATCTCTGACCTTGCCCATGTAGTGGTCTATTGGAACATAGGACTACAGTTGCTACACTCCACTTATTTCTATCTTGGGCCATCTTCTGTGCAGCTCACAATGTTCTAATGGATGTGGCTTCTATCTTGCATAACACTGCATATTCTCTTTAGTCTCCCCACTCTTTTCTTTCATTGTGGAATCTAGCTCAGGGCATACCTGGTTATAGTGTACTGAATGGTTGATTTCTTAGGGTATTTACTACCTATCTCTACTTTCTTTAATTTCTAGCTGTATTGATTACTGTCTAGCTCTCTTCTCTCCATGTGTGTTTTTAACTGGATTTTGTTTTACATCTGGCCATCTGATATGGAGGATGTGATGGAGGCATCTATAACTGCTAGCACTACTTTGAAAACATTCACACTTATGCCGTTGTACATATATAGAAAAGAGATACATTAGGATTAATAATCAACATATTTCTGTGACAATACTGTTCACAGAATATTCATGCCTTGCTACCGACTATAGCTCGCCAAGGAACAAACAATATTCTTCATGTCATTGAAGATGGTCAGGAAAGGCTTACTCATGCTCCTAGCACCACTAACGAGTATGTTAGCTATCTACAGTTCTTGGATGAGTTTCAGTCGAAGGCAAGTAAAATACATATTGCTTTGAACCAGAGATATGAACAATGTTTGAGATTCAAAAGTTCTTCTCATTTGTCTTGTGCTGTTATCACTTTTTACATGTGTCTGACATGTCCATTGTTGGTCAGTATGCCTTTTTTTATTTATTTTTCTCCTTCCTTCTCTTCCTGTGTACTCTATTTTGTGAATTGACTGGATACACATGTAAATCGAAACACACAACAACAAAAAATCATCAGCAGAATTAATGAACAGAATTGTGTACAGGAAGTTATGGAGACATGGTCAGCATCACAGTCAACACATTTCTTGAAGAAGATGATTAAGAAGGATGATAATAATATTAAGATTGATACCTTGTGCTAGTACTTGCATCAGCAGACATTTTCAACTGGTATATATCTCTGAATGAAGACTATTCTTTAGAAACCCAAACATTGGTACAAATTGACATTTTTGGACATATTATTCATTTCAGGTTGACACAATTGAGCTGAATTCAATTGTGATCAAAGATCTATACAGTATTATTGATGATTTTACTATTGGGAAACCCCCAGAAGATGCTGTTGTTGCTCAGGTAAGACATACAGTGAAGCAGTTAGGTTATTCTCATAATTTGAATGTAACTGCCTTTCTGGGTATTGAAAAAAAAAAACTTGCAATCTTCATGCTCATTGTATGCCATTATTATTAAGTTTTGTTCATTTGCTTTTATATTGTGAAAAAGAGGGGGGGGAGAGAAGAATGTGAAGAAGAATGAATGAGAAATAGCTTTGGGACTAACATTTAACTAAGAAGGCAAATGTAGAACTACAGTTACACGCATAGTGATAGTAGGCTTGAAGCAACATACCATTAATCAGTTCAGTATAAAAACAGCAAAAAATTATAAACATCATTGCATCAGACTTGAAATTTTAAAAAGCCCTAAATAAAACTGCAGACTCCAGCAAAATAACATCTCCATTAGAAACTTCTGTGACTAGTCATCATTAACAACTGCTGATTTAGTCAAAAGCTACTTGCATCATTCAGGAGCATCGATCATCATCCACCACTGGTAAGAGAAGCAGCTATTGGTATCACTAATAACTACTGTTAAAAAAAAAATAAAGGAACAAAATATTTGATCAACAAGACGTTGTTAATCTTCATAATAACTCACAAACAAAATATTTTACCTAGTCCCTTGAGACGACAATCTACAACAGCAAAAACATGATTGACCGAGCACTTTCAGGCCGTGATGCTTTGTTAGATAAATTTAACAAGTGTGCACAGGCAGACGCACTGGAGTACTTGGCTGAAGCCAAAGCAGTCAATGAAGAGATGCAGGTTGGTGAGATCAAAACTTGTTCATTTTTATTCTTGTAGCAATCATTATCCTCATCATAAATTCCACTCGAGCAATTAACACCAATCTTTTAAAAATCCCATTAACCATTTTCCCATTTTCATTTCTTATCATTCTTTCCCTCTACCCTTCTTCAGCATTATCATCTGCATCCAGGCTGCACTGACTGAACATCACATGACAAACTTATTCTACTTCAGTGCTTGTCAGCTGGTTTACACATACAGTTGCTGGCAATCATGTTTGTAATTTATGTGAAACACTTAGATGCTTTACTTGGATTGAGTTGTATGTGAAATAAAAGACTGTAAAAAAAACTGTAGTTTATGTTTCGGTGTGTCAGTTGTTTAGATTTACTAGAACTATTTACAGAATCTCACATGCTTTCCAGCATCTTATGTGGCTAAATACTCCAGCTGAGACATTTCACCATCAAATTCAGAGGCAGTTCTAAAGCTACTCTTTATGCACATATTTCTGTTGTTGACCTTCAGCTTCGTTTTACCACGGTGTTGGCACTGTAGTCTTCTGTTTAAGACTACTAAATGCTCATAGAGATATTAATGTGTATAATTTTAATATGAGTTACCATGATTGTAATCCTTGTTTTTGATGTCGGCACACAGCTTCCCACTAGAAGTTGTAATAAATTGATTTAATAAAAAAAAAAATAATAAATAAAAGAAGTTGCTTTTTTTAAAAGTGCTACAGTCTGTTGAATCGCCTAGCAAGTCTAATTCTAATGATAAAGTGATGTTGCTATGTGCACATAGGGTGTCTGAATTACTTACATTTGCATTTCTTTTCTTTCTGATTGTCTGGATTGTGTTTAAGTTTTCTAAATGCTAATGTATTCATTCTTGTGAATGCTGCTCATTTTATGTTTTTTACTCACACTAGAGTTTCATTACTGTTCTTACCAAACAGAAGTTGCAGTTACAACTGCTTGGAAGTATAAAGTTCTCTCTTCATCTGAGCACCTTAATAATCTTGAGGCTACCGCGGTGGTTGGTCCCTTTCTGTGTGAAGGTACTTCATGTGCTGTGTTTTACCTAATGAGGTTATCAGCCCATGCATAATTGCTTCTTATAATAGGTATGACGGAGTAGATGTTTTATTCTGTCCTTGCCTTTTCAGAGACCCATTTGAAAACTCTGCAAGTTTAGAAGCATGCATTTGTAGAAAATATGCAAAGAATCTGACATGTCTATCTTATTGTTTTCCAGAACCCGATTCTTATGGACCCCAAGGCGCCAAAGCAGGAAGTGAGAGAAATGCTGGACAACTTACTTGCCAGAATTGCAGAAACACAGGAGAAGGCCAAGACACTGAGAGACAGACAAAAAGAGTTAAAGGTACTTTGGAGAATCCTTTGTTAGCTGACCTCACACAATCAGAGCATGTGATATATCTGTTTTAAAGATAATTAAAAGATAAAAGCAACAAACAAAAAACAACTTTAATTTGATTTTTAAAATGTCAATTTTAAGCTACTTATATTACATTCAACTTTAGCTTCCCTTCAGTTGAATGTTATAGGTTCTTCTTCTTCAATTACCATGACTGTTCCTGTGGTTAAGGTATAGGTTATGTGTATTTAAAAAAAAAAAATACCTGAATTACATTTGAAACTACTGACTTATTTAAAAACATCAATATGACGCTCAATGTCAGAGCTCACTTTCTCAGAGTTTGACATTTACAATAGACCATCTTCAAACAAGTATAATTTTTCACACTATTTATTTACTCTTTTTTGTTCATTTGAAAGCATTCACCTGTTCAGAAATGTCAGTTTGTTGTATAATGTAAAATATGGTTCTCTCAGAATGTGACATTTCAGATATACATATATATATATAAAACACATCTTTCTTATAAATACCAGTATCTCAAGGTGCTGATTGGTTGCACATTTCTGTCATGTTGCAGCGCATATAAGTGTTATTTTAAATTATATAATACAAGCAATAAAAGGGAACAATTTTTTGGAGACACAGCATCAGAACAGGCAACCTCATATCCATTAAGCCTGCCATAGTTCAAAACAAACATGAAAACAGTTTATTACCCCCCCCAAAAAAAAAGTGCAGTTTGATTTCTCTTCCATTTTAATTTTGCCTGATAGGCAGAAACAGTGGTTGTTTCGGTTCGTGATTCTTTGAAAGTGTTTCTTTGTTGGTGCTATATTTCACTGCAGTTGTCAAGTATTTATGCAGTTATTTTCTTTCTGATATAATAAAAATATACTCTTTCAAAAAACATAAATATAGCTTATTTATCATTTACTACACTAGGGCTTTTCTTTGTCATTTTTTTTTACAATAGCAGATTTCCCTGCTATTTCGCAAGAGTATCTTGATTGATTTTTTTGTCCATGCATAGTAAAACTGGTGTTTGACTTTTGCATGGGATACCCTGTTCAACCCCATGTGGATTATATTTTGGGTATATAGTGTTCTTTTATTCTATATAGCATTTTTCTATTGGATGTTTGTCCTTCACAAGAGTAGGGTTTGTAGCTTGCTTTTCACAGGATCAGAATGCCAGAGACAATATGAGATGCAAGTGTGCTCTAAAAAAAAATGAACATAAAATCTTAGATGAAGATAATAACTAAGTATCCTGACATGCAGGACACATTTTTTACTCTATAATAAAACTTTCTGAATAGAATCCAGTCCGATTGAGCTCAGAATAAATTTTAGTATTCTCTTTGTTTGGAACCCCATTTGTCAAAGGGCCTCCTGCATTATGGAGTCTGCAGGTACCACTGATTTTGTACAAAGCAAGTAAATAGATAAGACTGACACTGTTATTTTAAATATTTTTTTTTACAGTACACTGCCACCTTCTGGTAATGAATAAATCAAAATTGTAATTTCTTGAAGAAAGAGTCATTTTGAATTTGCTTGAAGTCAATACATGTCTAATGTAGAAATATCTTAAATAATACATTAAACAACATGATTGATCAGATAAAAAAATAGAGTTGGAGATAGTTATGGCCGGTATTAAGAAATCAGAAATACAGATGGTCATGTATGGCTATGAAATGAAATAATCAAGAGAAAAAGAAAAGGAAAATCTTTGAGGAAGCATGGAGAAGAATCAGTGAGAGAGAGAGAGAAAAGAGCAAACAGATAAAAAAAAAGACCAGGAATGAGCAGGGCTTTTTGCACAAAGCAGGTCAAAGGAAAAATGGTTAGTGTTTAAAACTCCAGAGAGAACTAAGATAAAAGAAGGGAAAAAAGACACTCTACGATGAAATGACGTGTCAAATAGGCAAAACGGTAAAGGATCACCATTACACGCCCATTGAAGCATACTGGGAATATGGTGTTAGGCCCATTTTTAAATAGCCTCAAGCTGACCACTGCTTTCTTTGAACATATTCAGGTTGACATCTGAGAGTGTACAAAGAAGAAGAAGGCCCATATTTTCTTGACCATCGGTGTACTAGGGGTGATGTGGTCAGTATCACGCCAGTTGCCTTAACCTTCCCAGAGTTGCTCTGGTACCCAATTCATGAGGCTGGATCGACCCCGGAGTCATTTGCGGTCTAAAAAATCCCACCTCAGCTGGGGGAT
This sequence comes from Oreohelix idahoensis, assembly GCA_024509875.1. Classification (NCBI taxonomy): domain Eukaryota; kingdom Metazoa; phylum Mollusca; class Gastropoda; order Stylommatophora; family Oreohelicidae; genus Oreohelix; species Oreohelix idahoensis. The sequence goes on along the minus strand of JAMPIV010007147.1, from coordinate 46,413 downwards.
CAAACCATGGACCACTGAGCTAGGAAGCCAGTGCACTAACCACTGTGCTACTGCGGTTTCGTATCAAATAGGTTGTCAATAAATGATCAGTTAATACTGCATATTTGGAGAATTTAGATTTATAAATAGCAGGGCAAGGTCATGCTGTCTCCCCTTTGAAGGTCAGTTGCACTGTTATATGGTTAGAAAAACACGGAAAAAATATTCTTCGTTCGTCCTGAAAAGGACGGTTGCATTGTGTCTGTTTACAGTGAAGCAACGATATTTGCACCTTTCGGCCGACACATCCGACTTCAGCACGGCATTTTTGGGACTGAGTTAGCCTTCCCTCTTAGATCCCTACTCACTCAGCCAGACTGCAGTGATGCAGCCTGTTTCCAGGACCACCACTTGGAGGTGGAGTAGGGTCTTGGTCAGCTCTGGTTTGCTGACCCTGACGCAAGCAGTCTAGCTATGTGTCGCTAACTGCATTCATCACTGTTGACGCGTCTGAGGTCCCTGCTTCCATTTGACAGTATAGTAACAAATACAAAGAGTATTTTTGCTCAGCATGCTCGAAAAACATATCTCCAACTGAATATGAAACAGGATCTCTTATTCTTGAAGTGTGCATTATATCAGTTTCTCTTTCTGTTCAGCACATGACTTACTGTGCAAACATAGATGGTGTCCTGAGAATATATGATGTTATATATAAATTGTTAAACCTAGCTTTGGACCTTGATTATAACTGCTTTCAGCAGCCCTTAGCTAAGCATAACACACCCGCAAATAGTAGAAGTTAAATAATTATTTAGACATATACCATAAAGCTCACCTTCGTACAGATTACCTTATGCTTTCACATGACAGTGCCTTTCTTCCATTGCAGACAAAGCATAACTAGGTACTATCTAGAATTTACCTATGTTACAACAATCCTGTTACTTTTGTTTGAGTGAATTTAATTGGATTCTACTCGTTTCTGTTTGTACAGGTGGAAGTTATCAAGCTAGATTACCTGGATGACACACAGCATGAGTTAAAACTTCGTGACTCAATGTGGTCATCCATTGATGAGTGGGATGCCATTGTTGAAAAATGGACTGAGGTAGATATTCTCAAATGTTTTATACTCTCTCTTCCTCACTCTCTGTCTGCCTGTCTCTCTTTCCTTCCTCACTTCTTCTATGTATCAATAATACGTTACAGAAGCTCAAGGATTCAGACACCTGAGAAGAATGTTCGCAGAGAATGAACAGAAACAAGGTGACACAAGGCTAAAAACAGTTATTTACAAACTAATGTTGCTACTTGGGACCTGTACGTATGGAAACAAAGCAACAGTGGATAAATAACACACCAGCTTTTGTCTGTTGTAATGTAAGGGGGAAGTTGGTCTAAGATAAATGTTAATTATAATAAGTTACTGACATTAAATACAGTTGTTTCTGCTTCAAATTTGTGCAGTGTAATTCATAGCTAGCATCTTATGGAGAAAACATAGATGGAGAAACAAATGAACTTTTGTAAATTAGTTTTATAACTCTTGTCTTGTATATTGAATATTATCACATTGTAGCTTTGCAGCTGAGGCGGTTTAGATCAGCTATTAATATTGGTGGTTAAGAGATCTTGGAAAAAAAACTTGATTTGAGAAGTTAAAGATGGAAGGTCAAAATAGATATTTAAAATACTTCAAACATGTCACAAAGTATAAAAGTCTTATTTAAAATGAAGGGAATGTTTCAAGGCAAACTATAGCAGTAGAATGATAGAGATAACATTGGTGAAGAAACAACAAAAGATTAATGTGAAGTAGTTTGCCAGACTGCACCAGGCAAGAGATTGAAAATATTTAAAGTGAGTTGTAGGAAATTTTTGATGTCGAGATCAGCACTTGGTTATATCTAATCCAATCTCATTGGTGCGCACATAAGACTTGCATCATTGTAACAGACACCATTGAAGTTTCATACTGACCCTTTGACTCCCAAGACTCATGGGAATGTAAACCACTTAGAACTGACAATGTCAGATATGCTTATGGGGAAGTCTGTTAGGCTTCTCACAGCTTCTTCTGGGGAGGTAGAGGTAGTGCTTATCTTTCATGTGTGGAGATTGTTTTTAATCAGTGGAAAATTATTCAGCAGCATTTATTGACTTTAGTTACATATAATTTCTTCCATCACGCAAATTTTAATATGACACATATACTATCTTCCATCAGACAAATTTTAATAATGCAACATGTAATATCTTCCATCAGACGAATTTTAATAATGCAACATGTAATATCTTCCATCAGGAAAATTTTAATACCCTCGATCCTGAGGAAGTGACTATGACAACTGTGAAATACATGAAGACCATACAGACTCTAGAGAAAGGTCTGCCCCAAAATGATGTTGTTGGTGTGCTGAAAAAGAAGGTAGAGGTCATGCGAGACAGGGTAGGTGAACACATTTATATTCATTGTAGAGTAAGTATTTAGTGTTAAGATGGTGTGAGACACTATTTGCTTCTCTGCCTTTTGGCTAAGATCACAGTGTTGTGTGAGTCATGGTAAATGAACAGTTATTAAAGGTCATAGGAAGGTAGAGCCCAGTGTAGCTCCCAGTAGTCTCTGAAGAGAGAAAGAATGAGTAGGACTACTACACCCTCAGACAATGTTGTACAAGGGGATTTGAATGATGTCCCACAGAAACCACCACTGTAAGAGCCTGTAACTGCTTTGTGCTGGCTTCCTGTGGGACCAGCAGCAGCGGTGGTTCAATGCTCAATAAAGATTTCAAAGGAAAAGGATGATGATGATGATAGTAAGTAGACCAACTTTGTGTGTTATTATTACTTAAAGTTGAGATTATGTGTGATGAGTAATCAGTAGCTGCAGGATGATGTCCAGACTACAGGTCGCAGAGAATGCTTTTATCAGCTACTAAAGAGACTTTGTCACCCGTGTGTTACCGGGGCCCGAAAGGGGAGCAAAGAATAGTAACACTGCACCCTACCACGCATGTCGTAAAAAGCGACTAAGGAGGGTATGGGCATGGGGCTGTTTACCCCATCCCGTAAAAACTTCGCACAGTGGGCTGATCACCTGCTTGCCAACCAATCTGATTACGGAAACAATGATAGATTGTTTGATCTGTTTTTGTTCCACAAAGACGCCACTAGGCGTGGTGGAAACAGCGATAGATTGATCAATTTGTTGTTGCCCTAAGACGCCACTAGGCGTACTGGCCACATACTGCTTTGCCGGTTGATGGCTAAGGATGGAAGAAGAAGAAGAAAGAGACTTTGTGAGGCAGAGACTTTTTTTTTAATTTAAAAAAATGTAAACCCATTATATGATGTGAAGCAGGATTTATTATTTTCTGCTGTTTTATGATGTGGTGCAGCAAGAAGAGGTATGCTGTTCTACACTGCTCCATGCTGAGGTAATGCAGAGACATCACTATTCACAACTATTAGTTGAGATGTAATAAGACACAGTGCACTAATTTATGAGGAGGTTAGAATCAGAATACATAAACTGTAAACTATTAAAGTATAGAAGCATGTGAGAGTGAGTACAATATTTCTGCAGTACAATAAGTTAGACCAGTGCTCCGCAAATGGTGTGCCACGGCACGCTGGTGTGCCGCGAGTGTCTACCTGGTGTGCCGCGACACCACGAAAGAATTTCACATATACAATTTTACAAATAATAAGTTGAGTTATCATCACCCACCAATTTATGGGAGTTCTTTTTCCTCGTTCGCCCTCAGACTTCTACATTAATGGCTGTAATAAAGGCAGTAGTCAGCTAAGGTGTCTGACATCTCCAAACAGTTTTTCGTTGAGAGAAGTAAATTGTTGTCATACTAGTAGCTTTGTGGTTTGATCCCCAATTGAGGTGGGATTTTTTAGACTGCAAACGGCTCCGGGGTCGACCCAGCCTCATGAATTGGGTACAAGAGCAGTTCTTGGAAGGTTAAGGCGGCAAGCGTGATGCTGACCACGTCATCTCAATGTGCCGCTGGTCAAGAAAATATGGGCCTAACACCATATTCCCAATATACCTCAATGGGCGTGTGTCGTGAAATATTCTAATCCACATATATAAATTATCAGGTAAATATAAAGCCTAATAAATACATATAATAAATAAAGGAAGAAGAATGGTAAAGAACAGTGCTGTCACAATGACAGTACTCGAAATCCCCCTTGTTTTCTACTTCGTCGGCAAATTGTAACGCTTTCACGTTGATAGTAAAAGCCTACTGTATTATTACCCGCGTTCTTCAATGAAACGTGTGCTGTATTTCTTGCAAAAACATTGAGATACCAAGCTGAACAATGACCTAATTTTAATATTTCATTCATTCCATTTTATACACGGCGTAACTAAAGACAGATGGACTAAAGGATAGAGAGAAGGGAGAGGCATTAAGCCGAACACGTGCAACACAAAACACGCGTCGCGCGATACACAATTACTACTATCACGCGTGTAAGGCCACATGCACTAACTTTTTCGGACGGACAGTGATAAAAACACTAACCTTCCCAGAGTTAGGTTTTTAAATCCTGAAAAACTCTTATTAGAAAGATGACAATAGATGGGTTTACGTTTGAAAACATTACAGTACCCAGACAGCACATCTTCAAAACAGGAGGTAGAAGGAATTGCATATTTTGAACGCAGCATTTTAGCTCTATTAAATATATATATTTGGGTTCCTTAGGGTTTGCTGACAAAGAATATGTACAACGTTATGCAAATAGTCTAGGAATTAACAAGTTATAGCCAAAATAAAATGATGGTGCTGTCAGACAACACCCAAAATCAGAATCGCTCAGTGGTAGATTTTTTTACACCACCATTGTACGGGAAATGGGCCACAAGTTACATTTGAACTGATTGGCTGGAATGATATGTAAGGCTAAACACGATTAGTCGGACTATAAATGCTATCCTTGGTTGTTAGGAAAGACGTAGGAAGTTAAAATTTTTTCAAACACTTGTCGAAACGTGGCTCCATTGGCCAGACTCGCTGATATACTCACTTAGGAGCGTTAGTTCGAGACCACTAGTTCAAATAAACTTGATAAAGCAACAGTGCGTTGAAGCCAGCTCATATTTTTGCTAAATAAAAGCCTGGAACATAAGCAGATGGGAATTTGTGCCAGTATTTGTGCCAGAATTCATTGCTAATCAACGTATCTGTGTTTGTTTCCATGAATTGTGGGACCGTGGTCTTGATGGTATTGAGCAGCACCTGGTCAGAGCTTTGCTGAATCCAGAGTCGGACAGCATACTCCTTGGTCCATTTAGCTATCAGTGAGGTGTCTCCAGAGCACAGGGGAGAAATCGAGCAGAGGAGTCCTTTCCTGCCGCCATCACGCAAGATAAGCTGATGTGGCCAGCTGAGCTCAAAATTATGTACCCCCATCTTAAAATAACATTGTAACATAAACTTAAGAGGGGAAGTAAATTGTTTTAATATCAGGAAATGAGAACATCTCCAATACTAGTTCCAATAAAGACAAACTATTGAAGTCATGATGACAAATACCAACAGAGCTTGAACAAAACAAAACCAGTATTACCTCATATTACTACTACACAACTGACACACATAGGATACTTTTAATAATATATGTCACTACAATATTCATATTGATAAATTCTGTACATATAACTTGTAATTAAAATTGATTGTGATTCCTGGTTCCCTTTGTATTTGAATCAGGACACATATTTGTTCATGACAGAAATGAATACATATTGTTATTTGAAAAGTTATCAGTGACTCCTTTAAGATATCCTTGTAGAGTGTTTTATGTATGTGAGTGTCACAGTGTTGTCAAGTGTGGTGGAATAAATTAAATTGTTTATCTGTCTGTTGTTGTTATGACTTACACTTCATCATACACATACCCTAGACATACAACGTAGTCATCACACTATTCCAGAATAATTCTGACTGAGATATATATATATGTGGCAGCAAGTAAGGTTATCTATAATACACTACTCTTATTAGATATAGATACCTTCACAGCTGATCTCAGTCAGTACACTAAGTCCCCTATAAATATTTATAACATCCCACTTCACCACATATATTGGGGTCTCGCTCTTGGGATTTTGAATTTTTCCCTATTAAAAATATTGGGGGTAATTCACTTCAGGGAATATAAGAATTAAAAGGTATCCTTGGGTGGAATTAAATAAGGTTGAGCTCACGGTGCCTGTGTTGTCCATTAGATATATATGTAGAGATTGAATTGTTGGTTAGACATTGTATAAATTTACCTGATAGACAATGGCGGACCTGGCCAAATTTCGATCTGCTGCTGTTCAGACTGCAAAAGAGTTAGGATTAGATGGGCAAGTTATGGTTGCCTATGTCACTACGGAATGTGACAAATTTATTGAACGCGAAGAAAGAAGGTTTGAAGCCGAAAGAAAGTTAGAGGCTGAAAGGGAAATTAAGAAGTTACAATTTGAGGCTGAGGCTGAGACTAAGAGGTTGCAGATTGAGGCTGAGGCTAAGAAATTGGAAGCAGAAAGAGAAGACAAAAGATTGGCTGCAGAAAGGGAAGCAGAAGAAAGAAGATTGGCTGCAGAAAGGGAAGAGAAGAAATTAGCTGCAGAAAGGGAAGCAGAAGAAAGAAGATTGACTGCAGAAAGGGAAGAGAAGAAATTAGCTGCAGAAAGGGAAGCAGAAGATAAAAGATTACAAAGGGAACATGAGTTACGACTAAGGGAGTTTGAGTTTCAAGGCCATGCTCCTGAAAATGGTGCCAGTCCCTTTGCCTCTGATGCCACTGCTAGCCAAGGAGCCTCAACCTCAGCTATGAATTTTCATTTAGATCATTTTGTTGAGAAAGACGATGATATAGAGAGCTATCTAAATAGGTATGAACTATTAGCTACCACGTATGGGTTAGAGAGAGAGAGATGGAGCTTAAAGTTATCTCAAGGACTTCGTGGGGCAGCTTATGAAGTTTTTGCAAAAATGAGCAGAGGTGATCAGGAAAATTATGACATGCTAAAGCAGGCTCTTTTGTTAAGATATGAAAAGAATGCAGAATTCTATAGGAAAAAATTTAGGAATGCTAAACTACTGTCAGGTGAAACCTATCACCAGTTCTCTGCACGAATAGAGACATACTTGGAGAAATGGACTTCTCTGGGGAAAACCCAAGATCTTAAGGAAATGGTCCTTATAGAGCAGCTAAGAGAGTCCATGGCTCCAGACCTGAGAAAGTTTCTCATGGAACAAGGTGCAGAGAGGCTGGGTGAGTTGCTAAATGTTGCTGAAAGGTATCAAGCAGCTCAAGCAGAGGTAACAGGTTATAAAAAGAAACAAGTGAATAACTTTAGGGCACCACAGAACTTTAATAAATTTGATCCTAAGGATCAAAATAAAGGTAAGCACCAATTTGATAGGCCACGGTATGAAAATAAAAATAAATTCCCACAATTCGATGAAAGGAAATATGATGAAAGAAAATCTTTCAACCAAGGAAAAAGGTGGTGTAAGAATTGTCAGATGGACAATCATGACACTGACCGTTGTAGAAGGAAACCTGTGTATATGGCAACCCTTCAGGTCAGGTCGACCTCAAGACAGGAGGAGGATATTATGTTGGATACCACTCCAGAAGAGATGAGGAAGGCACAGGCTGGGGATAAAACACTCAAGCCTTGTTTCAGAAAATTGTCAACTTGTCATACAACTCCAGGCAAGGGAGATTTTTACATGAAAAACAAGTTGATGTATAGGAAGACTGGAGCTAGATCCAAAGGTCAAGGACAGCTGGTACTTCCTAAAAGATATAGGGCAGACTTAATAAGGAGCCTACATGTGAAACCAGATGGGGACCATGAGAAGATAGGTACCATCATTCAAAAGGTGGCTCACAATTATTATTGGCCCAAAGCAAGATGGGACATTGAGAATTTTGTAGAAAGGTGTAGCATAGCACATGAGGGAACACCCACAAGTGGGAACATGGATCAGGACCTGGACACGCCACGGGGCAAAATTAGGCCTGATAATAAAAAGAAAAAATAGATTTGATAAAGTGGACCAAATGGAATGGGAAGCCCCTTTTCACGGACAAGCTTCACTTAACTGTTTTACAATGGCCACTATGCGGAGAGTGCAAAAAGATGTCTTACCCCAGGATAAGCCGAAAATCCCTCAATCGGACTTAAACAAACTGGAGGGAGAAGATGTAGAGAGGAAATCTCTCATCAAGAATTTTAAGTGGGGAGAAAGCCCCAAAAGGAAAATTGGTAGCGGTCGTTTTGTGAATGAAAATTCTGGGAGGAAAAATCATCACTATAAAGCTTCGAGTGGAAGAGACCATACCGGTGCATGGACAAATAGGTCCACACAATTAAAGGTCCATATGTAGCTTTGTTAAGGACGTGGACTGATGAAAAGGCAGAGGAAAACATTACATCTTCATACCAATATGTGAATGAGCTGACCACTCGGTTAAAAACTGGCTGGAAACTTGCCAATGAAAATTTGAAACAAGCCAGGAAGAAACATGCTGCCTATTATAACAGGAAGGCGAAAGACAGAAATTTGGCTGTGGGAGAGAAAGTACTGCTTCTTTTGCCCGGGAGTCAGAATAAGTTACAAATTGGATGGCAGGGTCCATATACAGTTTTAGAGAAGGTGTCTAGAACAAATTATAAGATAGATAAGAAGGGGAAAGAAAAAATCTATCATGTGAATCTCCTGAAGAAATATTTGGAAAGAGAACATCAGGAGGAGACACACTTGTTGACCTTGTCCATCGCCATGGAGATGAAAAAGGAACCACTTTCATCATTTGAGTATCCATTACACCCCTGTGAGACAGCAGCACAGGTGAAAATCAGTACACATTTAACGAAAACTCAGAAAGAGAGAGTGCAACAGGTTCTAAATAATCATGCAGAGGTGTTAACAGACCGACCAGGGCATACAAACCTATTGGAATATGATATGAAAACTGATAGACCCCACACCTGTCTGTATGAAACCATATTCGATTCCGTTTGCTAAGGAGAAAGCTTTGAAGGAAGAGATAGACTATCTATTGAAGGAGGGAATTATTTCACACAGTGAATCTTCGTATAGTTCCGGTGTTGTACTCTTAAGGAAGCCCTCTGGAGAACATAGACTCTGTATAGATTACAGGAGACTGAATGCTATTACAGAAGGACAGGTGGATCCATTGCCGGATACAAATCAGCTGTTTGCCAGACTAAATAAAGCTAAATATTTCTCAAAAGTGGATCTGAGTAAAGGATACTATCAGATTCCAGTAAAGCCTGAGGTTAGACCATACCTAGCTTTTAGTACCTCAGAAGGACACTATGAGTTTAATAGATTGCCATTTGGATTGAAGAATGCGCCTAGTGTCTTCTCTAGAATGATGAGAAAATTGTTGGATGTAAACATTTCGGAGGAACGTAACGAATCCCTGAGTTGCCTCTTTGATTGAGGATATTCCGAATGTTTCATACAGGATAATAAGAAGATTATGGGATCCACTACGAAAACTCTGCTATCACCAGGTATATGTTATCTCCTCATAACGTACATTTTGAGGGAAATATAATGTTCTCTGGACATGTCATTGCGCAGACTCAGAGAAGAGAAATGGTGAATACGGGTTGCGAAGCAGCATTAAGACAAGCACTCACACTTGCGGCTGTTCAGTAACATAACCGAAATATATTATTGGTTGTAGAAGTCTGAGGCAGATTTCATGAGTAGTGCCTACTCTGAATGGACCCAACTACATAAAACCATGATAGCACCCCAGCAGAGTAAAGTCAAGTTGACTTACATTTATCTATGTGTATATAGAATAAAGGACTGACATGGGATGTCTGTTTTAAGAGGGGAGGTGTCGTGAAATATTCTAATCCACATATATAAATTATCAGGTAAATATAAAGCCTAATAAATACATATAATAAATAAAGGAAGAAGAATGGTAAAGAACAGTGCTGTCACAATGACAGTACTCGAAATCCCCCTTGTTTTCTACTTCGTCGGCAAATTGTAACGCTTTCACGTTGATAGTAAAAGCCTACTGTATTATTACCCGCGTTCTTCAATGAAACGTGTGCTGTATTTCTTGCAAAAACATTGAGATACCAAGCTGAACAATGACCTAATTTTAATATTTCATTCATTCCATTTTATACACGGCGTAACTAAAGACAGATGGACTAAAGGATAGAGAGAAGGGAGAGGCATAAAGCCGAACACGTGCAACACAAAACACGCGTCGCGCGATACACAATTACTACTATCACGCGTGTAAGGCCACATGCACTAACTTTTTCGGACGGACAGTGATAAAAACACTAACCTTCCCAGAGTTAGGTTTTTAAATCCTGAAAAAACTCTTATTAGAAAGATGACAATAGATGGGTTTACGTTTGAAAACATTACAGTACCCAGACAGCACATCTTTGAAACAGGAGGTAGAAGGAATTGCATATTTTGAACGCAGCATTTTAGCTCTATTAAATATATATATTTGGGTTCCTTAGGGTTTGCTGACAAAGAATATGTACAACGTTATGCAAATAGTCTAGGAATTAACAAGTTATAGCCAAAATAAAATGATGGTGCTGTCAGACAACACCCAAAATCAGAATCGCTCAGTGGTAGATTTTTTTACACCACCATTGTACGGGAAATGGGCCACAAGTTACATTTGAACTGATTGGCTGGAATGATATGTAAGGCTAAACACGATTAGTCGGACTATAAATGCTATCCTTGGTTGTTAGGGGAGACGTAGGAAGTTAAATTTTTTTCAAACACTTGTCGAAACGTGGCTCCATTGGCCAGACTCGCTGATATACTCACTTAGGAGCGTTAGTTCGAGACCACTAGTTCAAATAAGCTTGATAAAGCAACAGTGCGTTGAAGCCAGCTCATATTTTTGCTAAATAAAAGCCTGGAACATAAGCAGATGGGAATTTGTGCCAGTATTTGTGCCAGAATTCATTGCTAATCAACGTATCTGTGTTTGTTTCCATGAATTGTGGGACCGTGGTCTTGATGGTATTGAGCAGCACCTGGTCAGAGCTTTGCTGAATCCAGAGTCGGACAGCATACTCCTTGGTCCATTTAGCTATCAGTGAGGTGTCTCCAGAGCACAGGGGAGAAATCGAGCAGAGGAGTCCTTTCCTGCCGCCATCACGCAAGATAAGCTGATGTGGCCAGCTGAGCTCAAAATTATGTACCCCCATCTTAAAATAACATTGTAACATAAACTTAAGAGGGGAAGTAAATTGTTTTAATATCAGGAACTGAGAACATCTCCAATACTAGTTCCAATAAAGACAAACTATTGAAGTCATGATGACAAATACCAACAGAGCTTGAACAAAACCAAACCAGTATTACCTCATATTACTACTACACAACTGACACACATAGGATACTTTTAATAATATATGTCACTACAATATTCATATTGATAAATTCTGTACATATAACTTGTAATTAAAATTGATTGTGATTCCTGGTTCCCTTTGTATTTGAATCAGGACACATATTCGTTCATGACAGCAATGAATACATATTGTTATTTGAAAAGTTATCAGTGACTCCTTTAAGATATCCTTGTAGAGTGTTTTATGTATGTGAGTGTCACAGTGTTGTCAAGTGTGGTGGAATAAATTAAATTGTTTATCTGTCTGTTGTTGTTATGACTTACACTTCATCATACACATACCCTAGACATACAACGTAGTCATCACACTATTCCAGAATAATTCTGACTGAGATATATATATATGTGGCAGCAAGTAAGGTTATCTATAATACACTACTCTTATTAGATATAGATACCTTCACAGCTGATCTCAGTCAGTACACTAAGTCCCCTATAAATATTTATAACATCCCACTTCACCACAGCGTGTAACGGGATCCTTTACATTCCTTTTGCCTTAACTAGTAGCTTTGGGTGGACCCCATCGAGATAAGGAGTCCAGCACTCTCCTACCTGGCTGCTCTACTTGAGTAGAACACCATCTCATTGAGTAATATTTGAATCTGTCATCTTAAGGTGATTTGCATTGCACTATGTTGTGCGCCTTGTGCAACCGACATCAGCATGCATTTATTTGGGACTGCTTCCCTGCCTTTTGGTTTTTTATGACTTCCCTGAAAGGCAGCAGCATTGTTTCACTATAGAACTGGTCTCTACAAAAATGCAGAAAACTACCGAGAAATATTATTTTATCCCTTTTCGGCCTCGGTCTCTAGGTTTATTCCTGTCGAGCTGAGAATATTAGAAATTTGTTGGCTTGTACTGTTCCTACTCATCCTTCGATGTTTGCAATCAGCCCTGCTTTTGACCAAGTTTAAAAAAACAAGCTGCTGAAGAACCCAAAATCTACTGAAAAATCTCACTAACCTCAGCAATTAGAAAACTCTGTGAGATCATGGTGAATCATAGGCTTTACTGGTGGCTGGAAAGAAATGGTACCTATACTTTGTAGCGGTATGGCAGCTTGTGTACCCTAACAATCCCCAGAGCTATGCCAGTCAGAGTTTTACTCTTGGTAGGTTAAACCAAGCTGGTCTGGTCTGCGTGGGTGGGGGTCAGACAAAAGCTGGTACCCTGAACCTCCAGTTTGGGGGTTTTAGCACAGGGTCGACACCCCTATCTACCTAAAAAAATTGCACATGTTACGGAAATGGCAACAAGTGGAAAAACTTTGATGCGGGACGGACATCCGGAGTCTCAGGCTCGTATGACTGCCAGTGGTGAAAGCTGAAAGGAAACCTTTGGCATGAAAACGGATGCCCAGACCGCAAAACATGAAACCAGAATTGGATTTTGGAACGTCAGAACTATGAATGAGGCAGGAAAGCTGAGACAAATCACAGCAGAGATGAGGAACTACAAATTACATATCCTGGGAATAAGCGAGAGCAGATGGACAGGGACGGGGAGAATAAAAACAGCTACAGGGGAAACAGTACTTTATTCTGGTAGAGAGGACGGTCAGCACAATGAAGGTGTAGCCATTATCCTGAAGAAAGGAATGGAAAGGTCTTTACTGGAATGGAAACCCATCAACAACAGACTGATAAGAACAAGACTGAGAGGGAGATTCACCAACACCACAATTATACAATGCAATGCACCAACAAACGACAGCGATGAAGAGATCAAGGACGAGTTCTATCAATAAGTACAAAAGGAAATGGAAACTGCACCCAGGTACGATCTTATTATAGTAATGGGAGACCTCAATCTAAAGTAGGAACACACAATAATTATAATTAAAGAGTAATGGGGAAATGCGGCAGTGGAACAGTAAATGAGAATGGGGACAAATTAATAAGCTTCTGCAGTATTAACAACCTGGTCATTGGAGGAACACTTTCCACACGAAGAAGTGCACAAATTAACATAGGAATCGCTAAATGGACGGGAAAGAAACCAGATAGATTACATAGTGATCAATGGCAGATGGAGACGTGCATTAAAAGACGTGAAAGTAAGAAGAGGCACAGATGTGGGAAGTGATCATCATTTAGTAGCAGCAAGACTGAAGGTGAAACTCAGAGCTGCTGGACCAGTTGCAGTCAAACAGAAAAGATATAACATCATGAAACTTAAGGACCCCCTCACCAGTAAAGCGTTCGTGGTCAACGTAAAGAGACGATATCAGATTACCAAAAGCCAGGACAGAACAGAGACCGATGATGTCGACCAGAAATTCAACATCATCTCAACAATATACAAGAAAGCAGCAAGTCATGCTTGGGATCCAGGAAAGAAAGAGCCAAGACTGGATAACACCAGAAATGCTAAACACATAAGCAAAGAGAAAGGAGATGAAAAGAAAGAAAACAGAAGCTAAGTCTCCCAGGTTAAAGGCAATATATAGTGAACAATACAGTCAGCTGGACAAGGAAGTAAAACGTCAAACCCGTGCTAACAAAAGGACATTTCTGGATGACCTTGCAAGACAGGCAGAAGAGGCAGCACTGAGAAATGAACAAAGCACATTTTATAAAATAACTAAAACTGTCAGTGGAAAACGAGGTGCAAACAACATAACGTTAGTAAGAGACAAGCAAGGAAATCTCATCACCACAGCACAGGGGCAGGACACAAGATGGGCAGTGCACTTCAGAGAAGCACTGAATAAGGAACCACCAGAGACTCGGCTGAATGTTCCTGAGGCTGAAAGTGACTTAGACGTCTTCTTCTCCTTCTTCCTCGTTCGCCCTGAAAAGGACGGTGGTTGCATTGTGTCTGTTTACGCCTAAGCTGTGATATCTGCACCTTTCGGTCGACACATCCGACTTCAGCACGGCATTTTTTAGGGACCGGGTTTGCCTTCCCATTGCGATCCGCACTCGCTCAGCCAGACTGCACTGCTGCAGACTGTTTCCAGGACCACCACGTGGAGGTGGAGTGCGGTCTTGACCAGCTCTGGTTCGCTGGTCCTGATGCAAGCAGTACAGCTATGGGTCGCTGACTGCATTCGACTTAGACGTAAATACAGACATTCCACGAAAAGAAGAAATCATCACAGCTATCAAAGGGGTTAAAAAATGGAAAAGCGCCTGGTCATGACAATCTAAATGCTGAGTTATTCAAGGCAGACCCTGAACTAGCAGCAGAACTATTAGAACCACTATTTGCACAAGTCTAGGAAACTGCGACAACACCAACAGAGGGAGTAAAGGAATAATTGTCAAATTGTCCAAGAAAGGCGACCTTGCAGACTGCAGCAACTGGAGAGGAATTACTCTCCTCTCAGTTCCCAGCAAAATACTAGGCAGAATAATCATCCAGTGAATTTCAAAAGTGGTTGACCATAAACTGAGGAAAGAACAAGCGTGCTTTAGAAAGAAGAGAAGATGTGCAGATCATATATTCACCCTCAGGAACATTATAGAACAGTGCTCAGAATGGCAGAGACAGCTGCTATACATTAACTTTGTTGATTTTGAAAAGGCTTTCGACAGCATTAACAGGGACAGCCTATGGAAAATACTGAGGGCTTTTGGAATTCCCAGCTGCATTGTTTCCATCATAAGCCTCTAGTCTAACTTTACATGCAGTGTTGGATTGAGTAATGTAACTTTCGAAGTGAAAACAGGAGTACGACAGGGATGCCCCTTATCAACAACATTATTTTTGACTGCCTTAGATTGGGTGATCTGATTGCTAAATCAGAGGCACATCTCCAATCCAACCTGCAAGTCTGGAAGGAAGAGCTGGAGAAGAGAGGGATGGTCATAAGAAGCTCTAAAACAAAATCCATGGTGATATCACGAGAAGAAAGAAGACATCAGATTAAGCTAGGAGAACAGGTCCTGGAGCAGGTCGACCACTTTAAATACCTAGGAGCTATTATAGATCGAAAGGGAGGCATCAAAGAAGAGTTGGCCACTCGAAAAGCAGCAGCTGGGAGACTTTTTCAGGCCATAAATCGAGGATTCCTCAGCAAGAGAGAGGTTGGTAAGAAAACGAAGATGGCTGTATACCGCTCCACCTATGTCCCAGTCTTGACATATGGATGTGAGTCATGGGCAATGACTACAACCCATAAAAGCCAGATCCAAACCTCAGAAATGAGGTATCTGAGGAAGGTGGTTGAAGTAACAAGAAGAGACATGGTACACAACCAGACAATACGTCAAGGCCTTAAATCCTACCCCCTGCAGACCCAAGTAGAACAGTCCCAATTAAGATGGTTTGGCCATGTCTGCAGAATGGAAAAAGATCGGATACCACGACAAGCATGGGAAACAAAGAGCCAAGGATCCAGACCCCGAGGACGACCCAGAGTCCGCTGGGAGGACAACATTAGACAATCTTTGAAGGACCGAGGACTAGAATGGAACCAGGCCAGGAGGAAGACAGCCTCACGGTAGAAGGAGAACGACTAAGTAAGTAAGTAAGTAAGTAGATTGGGTGATGCACCAGACAACAGAGGGCAGTCCAAGAGGAATTAGATGGACAATGTTTACTACACTGGAAGATCTGGAATATGCAAATGACATTGCACTACTCGCGCATTCACATCAACACATTCAAGAAAAAACCGATAGACTGAATAAGTATGGCCAGCAGGTTGGCCTGAACATCAATCTGAAGAAGACAGAGGTCAAGACACTAAATGTGGGCAATCCTGAGCCAATAACAGTAAGGAACCAGAAGTTAGAATAGACAGACACATTTACTTACCTTGGATGCATAGTAACACCTGATGGCGGAACAAGCAAGGACATTAACAACAGAATGAATAAAGCGAGAACAGCCTTTGCTAGTCTCAACAACATTTCAAAGTCTTCCCAGTACAGCACAAACACCAAATTAAGACTGTATGAGAGCTGTGTACTTTCTTTGCTTCTCTATGGTGCAGAATACTGGAGAGTAACAGAGAAGGAAATGTAGAAACTGTCCTCCTTCCACACAATCTGCCTAACGAAAATTCTCTGAATCTTTAGGCCAAACACCATTGAACCAGAGTTGGGGCACTGTATGAAGGATAGCCGCCGACCGAGCAAAGTGGAATCAATTTGTTGCTGCCCTACAAGATGCCACCAGGCGTGATGGCCACTGACTGCTTTGGCGGTTGCAGTTATGGATCAGAGAAGAAGAAAGAAAGAAATAAGGTCATCGATGATAGTCAGACAAGGTTGCAGAACAGATGAAAAACTCTTACATTTTGTGCATACATAAAAAAAAAAAAAAAAACTTAGATACATTCCAAGAAGGTAAACACACCACATTTGCATCATCGATCTGCAGCAAGCATACAACACAGTGCTGAGACAGAGGTTCTACACCAAAATGACAAGAATAGTCATACACGGAGAAAATATACCTCTGGATTTAAGCATTCCTAAATACACCAATACCTCACTCTTTCGACAGGTTAGGGACCAGAGCTATGACGAAAGTCGAAAATCGACGAAAGTCGAAGCATAGCCTTTATTTAGCTTTCAAATGCATTAGGGCCGCCAAAAAACGAAAATAACTAACTATATAACACTTGCGAATGCGTGCAACACCTAGATAAACAGAAATAAACATAAGAGTAAAGAAAATACAGTAATAAATAAAAAAATACGTAAATAGCATCTTACCTTAAAATCATTCTTGAGCAAGTAGACGATGAATATATACAGTATGTACAGTTTTGAATGTTGGTAATTTAGGGGGATTCTAGACTTAGAAAACCAGATGGAGAAAATTGAGGTGGCTCATCTTCAGAACTGGAGGATTTCAATCTAATTCTTTTAGGAGAAGGGCACTTTGAAGGAGATCTAACTGGGGCTGGGGCTGATGTTGATGGCTCGGAATCTGAAGGGTTAGAGGGAGGGGTGACTGAAGTTGGTTGTGGCGGTTGCGTCTTGAAAAAGGAGAGCAAAGACGTTTACCTCATTAATGTTTTCTTCCTTTCCCTAAGAAGTTCTCTGTAACAGGCTATTTGGTGTTCTAGTCCACTATTTACTTTTGAACTTCTGTCGAAATTTATTCTACGTTGAAGATCTGCTGCTTTGTGTAGCCAACTTCTTCTATAATTGTTTCAAGCTTCACTTGAAAAGTTCCTGCAGCTGTGGTATCTGCGCTAGCTGATTCTCCCTTCACTGCAATATTATGCAAATTTGACCTTTTCTTAAATTTCTCAAACCAGCCCCTGCTAGCTCCAAATGTCTCTTCAGCTGATGTCTCTCCTTGTTCAGCCTTCATTGCATTAAATAAAGTTTGTGCTTTAGCCTGGATAAGATCTTGGCTTAGAGGAATGTTGTGGCTGACTTGGTCTTCAAATCCACACATTTAACACTTTCTCCATCTCACCAATTAAATTGTGCCGCTTTCTAATAAGTTTGGTATGTACTGGCGTAGCGTTTTTAATTTCCTCTAACACTTTAGCTCTGTTCTTTACAATTGTGCTAACTGTAGTGCTTGGTACACCTAGCCTGCGGCCTATTTCAGCATTTAAGATGCCTTGTTCATTAAGCTTGATTAGCTTAAGCTTTTCTTCCAAATTGAGAACCTTATGGGTTCTTTTAACTTTGTCACTACACTTAGGACCCATTATGAATATATTAAAGCAGAAAAATAAGTAGTACTGTATAAGGCCTAATCACACAAAAAAGTACAGTATGAAAACTGTACACGTGTCGTATAATCACGATATGAACACTGTCATTAGACTGTTATCTCTAAAATAACTATGAACTGTTTACAGTATAATCACAAAAATAATATAGTATGAATAGTTTTGTTATTTTAATCACAAAAATAAGTAGTATTAATATGTGTAATGACAAATATAAGAGATTCAATGCGGACAACTTAAAAAAAACAGTGCACACCGAACGATTTCTGTTCAAAGACTGAACGACGAAAGAATCAAGATGACGCGCAGTTGTGACCAAATGCGACGAAAGAGCGAAGCGAGCGACGAAATTTGGAAACGTGGTTAGAATTGAAAACCGACGAAAGAGCGAAGCGACGAAAGTCGAAGCGACGAAAGTCGAGGTATTGGTGTAATAGAACAATATAAACAACAGTAGAAGACACTAAATCATTTATAAAATAACAACAAAATAACGCTGGAGGGAGGTTACCATAATAGTTAGCATTAAGTTGCTCCCTTAACTTAAGTTGTTTCATAACTTACCTCCCACCTTGAAGGTATCAAAAGCACTGTATACAGAAGACCTGTTCATTTGGACAGCAGAAAAATACAACAAACTGGCACCAGCTAAAGTAATAGAGTCCTAGCTACAATAGCTAAGTCTTGCAAGCCCTGGAAGCTAAAAATAAACATGTAAAACAAGTATACAGCTTTTTCACTTGGAGCATCCAGGAAAGCAACAAAGTGTACCAACTAAAACTCGACAGACATCTACTTTGGTGAAGAAAATCCAGCTTACTTAGGAGTGGAGCTTGACAGACAGCTACTCCTCAAAACCGTCATGCGCAAAATGAAGATAAGGCCATTAGGCGCCTGGACATTGTGAAACATTTTGCTAGCACCAGCTGGGGAGCAGGAAAAGTAAATTTGGGAAGTGCCTGGGATATGTCCGGTCAGTCATGGATAATAACCTACTCAACTGCAGTCAACAATGAATAAAACCACCAGGCAGAAAAAGTCCAAAACCAAGTGTAACTGTCTTTTTTTCTTTGTTGATGTGATCACTGGCCCAAGACAGTATACATGTTGTTAGATGTGTAGTGCGAGCGTATGATGAATTGAGTGTGGGTGTGAATGAAGGCGCGAATGTGTTTAGGCTCGTATAGATGTAGATCCTGCAACCCATACTCTCACATGCAGTAATCAAGGATGCTTTGACACTGCAGGCATGTTTCAAGACATTTATTGACGGGAACACACATAATATCAACAGGAACAGTCAGTGTAACAAGGTCATGCTGACCTGACATCGATAGGTATACATTTGGCATTCAAAAAGGTAAACATCAGAATAGACGTGCATGGTCAATAGCAAAGTTCTTCGATAATGACAGTTCGTAGCGTCGCCCTTGGCGTCTCTGACTAAACGCGTCAGATGCCTTAGTTACTATGACACATAGGTGCAACTTGGCACTCCCTGCCAATTGCACATATCAGGCTGTAGTATAATAGCCGAAAGCACAGGCCTCGTTCTGACGTCGGCCGTGTACTTCTGTTAAATAGGTTATCATCAACCCTGCAGTAATACTTATTGTAGATAGAAGTTCCGCCAATCTGCGGCTCCCACAATATATCTTCGTCACTGGATTTCTGGACAATATAAGACTAACAGTCTTGGATGGCTACCTCGAGCACAAATATATAAGTTCTGAAATGGCGGATCAGTGAGCTGCTGTTCACCCTAGGTAATCCTTTACATGTTCTGCCACCGAAAAGCGTAATAATGCATAAAGGTCGGTATTACCTGGAAAATGAATCCTCAGAACTAAACAAGGAATTCTGTCGTCATCCCGACGCACAGAGATTCACTGGGGAAAACTGCCATAGCAGTTACTTCGAAGATTCTCCCCGAAAAACAATGGACTCTTGGTCCCTTCAGAAAAACAGGACCTCCCGGCTTCCCGGAAGTATATCTCACTCCCGCTTAAAAAACCTTCCCATAGGCCTACGCCGAACTGTCAACCTCTGACCCTAAAGGTCAAACACAATGAATGAATAAACAAGGGAAGACAACCCCTAATCAACCTGACATCGCAGGTAAAGACACAATTATACTTATGATACAAACATAAGCAAATAACTTGACAGATGACTCCGTCGAAAATGACAGCAACATTACTACCACCCCCTGTAAAAAAAAAATGCAATTTTTTTTTTTAAATATGTTCATGAGCAAGATAGCACCAGTATCACTTCTGTGCTCATGCAAACAATGAACCTAATATCAGGTACAATAGAAGAGGGTACAAATCATCTCTCAACATAGGAGAAAATATTTCCTTTAAGCCAAACAAACTAAGGGATACCATTCAAGAAACCTAAGTTGCTGGCAATACCAATCATATATCAAACATTACTAAATAATATAATCATAGCAATATACAAATGTCAATGCTATTTTAGCAACATATCACTGATGGATGGACAAAATGAAATTTGTTAAATTATCTAAACATCATCGAAATACATTTGAATTACAACATATTATGATATTAAGGACAGACCTAAGTCTGAAAGTATATCAGGAAAAACTAGGACACAAGATTTAACTGGAATCATGTGGGCATCTAGACAATATGTCCGCCATCACATTATCCGAACCACGGATAGCTCGCACCGTGAAATGGAAAGGCTGAAGAGCAATAGCATAACGAGTAGATCTCGAGCTCTTCAAATCCTTACTTTGCATAGCCGTAAGAGCTTTTTGGTCGGTTTCCATAAAGAAATGCGCGCCCAGAAGGAACCTTTGTAGCTTAAGAATGGACCAAACCATAGCCAACAATTCACGGTCCAAAACCGAGTAATTCCTTTCTGCCGCATTCAGCTTCCTAGAAATATACATTACAGGATGCAGAGTTCCTGAATATTCCTGCATTAGTGCCGCTCCAATCCCAGTGGAAGAGGCATCACTACGAAGGACAAAAGTCTTATCAATCGTCGGTAGTCTTAAGATAGGATGAGATGAGAACAAATTCTTAACCTGATCCAATGAAGATTGGCATTCTTGGGACCAACGCACCATATTAGGAGAACCTTTTTTCAATAACGTTGAAAGTGGTGCCATAATGGAGGACAGATTCTCAATGAATCTTCCATAGAATTGTATCAATCCCAATAGACTACGCACTTGTTTTTTTGTCTTCGGAACCGAGATATTTAATATCTTTGAAATGTTTTGGTCCTCTGTCTTCAACAGACCATGACCAACTCGATGACCTAGGAAGGAAATTTCACTAAACCCAACAAAAGCTTTAGAGGGTTTAGCAGTCAATCTATGCTCACGTAGAGTAGATAGCAATTCCTTTAGACCCACATAGTGTTCTTCCCAAGTATCGCTGAAAAGACAGATGTCGTCTAAATATGCAATGACATCTGCACGATCTGATAGAATTCGACGCATCATGCGCACGAAAGTCGCTGGGGCGTTCATAAGCCCGAAAGGCATAAAATTCCATTGAAACAGACCCCTAGGTGTCGAAAAAGCAGTGAGAGGTTTGGCGTGTTCCGTCAATGGGACTTGCCAATAACCTTTCGACAAGTCTAGTTTAGTAAAGAATTTAGCTTTAGAAAGTCTAATAAGTAGATCATCTAATAACGGCATAGGTTCAGCATCGAACTTCGTAACTTGATTTAATTTGCGATAATCAACGCAAAGACGTATGTTATTGTCTTTCTTTCGAACAATAACTATCGACGAAGAATAAGCTGAAGTGGATGGTTCAATTATTTGTAGTTGAATCATTCATCCAATTCTTTCTCGACTTGTGCTTGAAAATGAATAGGTATTGGGTATGGTCTTACTCTGATCGGATTACGATCAGTAAGTATGATGTCATGTTCTATGACATCTGTGTGTCCAGGAATGTCGGTAAGGACATCCTGATATGATTGTAACGTAGAGGATACTTGACGCTGTTCCTCAAAAGACAAGTTGGAAGAGACTGTAACGTCTCTCCACGATTCCGTTGAAGTAAGTGGAATCGCAGGAAGAGGTAAGTTCACGTCAGAAAAAATAGTTTCCTCATCCTGTATAACGGACAGGGATGAGATGTGACCATGTTGGACTGGAGAGTCGTCCGTCGCCTGGAAAATAGGCTGTAAATAGTCTGGACGTTCAATAAACTCTGTTAACATATTTATATGGAAGGTTTTATGCCTTCCATCCACATCGACAATATAGTCGACATCAGAAATTTTGAGTGTGGGTGCGAATGAAGGCGCGAATGTGTTTAGGCTCGTATAGATGTAGATCCTGCAACCCATACTCTCACATGCAGTAATCAAGGATGCTTTGACACTGCAGGCATGTTTCAAGACATTTATTGACGGGAACACACATAATATCAACAGGAACAGTCAGTGTAACAAGGTCATGCTGACCTGACATCGATAGGTATACATTTGGCATTCAAAAAGGTAAACATCAGAATAGACGTGCATGGTCAATAGCAAAGTTCTTCGGTAATGACAGTTCGTAGCGTCGCCCTTGGCGTCTCTGACTAAACGCGTCAGATGCCTTAGTTACTATGACACATAGGTGCAACTTGGCACTCCCTGCCAATTGCACATATCAGGCTGTAGTATAATAGCCGAAAGCACAGGCCTCGTTCTGACGTCGGCCGTGTACTTCTGTTAAATAGGTTATCATCAACCCTGCAGTAATACATATTGTAGATAGAAGTTCCGCCAATCTGCGGCTCCCACAATATATCTTCGTCACTGGATTTCTGGACAATATAAGACTAACAGTCTTGGATGGCTACCTCGAGCACAAATATATAAGTTCTGAAATGGCGGATCAGTGAGCTGCTGTTCACCCTAGGTAATCCTTTACATGTTCTGCCACCGAAAAGCGTAATAATGCATAAAGGTCGGTATTACCTGGAAAATGAATCCTCAGAACTAAACAAGGAATTCTGTCGTCATCCCGACGCACAGAGATTCACTGGGGAAAACTGCCATAGCAGTTACTTCGAAGATTCTCCCCGAAAAACAATGGACTCTTGGTCCCTTCAGAAAAACAGGACCTCCCGGCTTCCCGGAAGTATATCTCACTCCCGCTTAAAAAACCTTCCCATAGGCCTACGCCGAACTGTCAACCTCTGACCCTAAAGGTCAAACACAATGAATGAATAAACAAGGGAAGACAACCCCTAATCAACCTGACATCGCAGGTAAAGACACAATTATACTTATGATACAAACATAAGCAAATAACTTGACAGATGACTCTGTCGAAAATGACAGCAACACCAAGCTCTTATGTTCGAATGTGGGAGTATCAGAACCATGACAATAGCTGCCTGTGACACCAACACAAGAATGGAACTTATGGACAGTGACGTAAACATGCTGACATGGAAACAGAATGCTATGGAAGATTAAGAAAAGAACACAAAACCAGACAGTTGGTTGATAACTAGAAGCAGAGTAAATCGAAAATCAATCCTACCAGTAGCAACAACTATAGCAGAACAATCCTACCTCCACAGACATGAGAACTAATTGAAATTGTATACCATACATGCCACACCTCAGACATGAAAAACCTGTACAAAAAATCCAAAAACCCTGTACAAAGACCCGCAAAACCTGTACAGACTGAAAAACGTAACAAAAGAGTTAATTCATTAAAAAATATATTCAATTAGATGGCTCTGCATCATCATAGTGACATGCGCCCTTTGCCTTTTTAAGCATGTCTTCAATTGCTTTAAACCTAAACAATAAGAGTTAGAATTTATTTTGCATTGTAGAAATGCTGTGACTCATCATTTAGTCTATTTCTGCAAAAAAAATTAATACAATTCTGGGTGGAAAATGAAGAACAGTTTGGCGTCTGTTCTATAATGCCTAATAAAAGTATAGGTCTAAAGAGACCAGTAATAAGCGTTATGGGTTAGGAATCTTAAATCATTATATATATATATATATATATATATATATATATATATATATATATATATATATATATATATATATATATATATATATATATATATATATATATATATACTAATATATATATATATATATATATATATATATATTTATATTTATATATATATATATTAAAGCTAGCAATGAAAATATAAACTGCCACAATATTATATAGTCTCTACCGAACTTCAATAATTGGAATAGCCATTATAGCCCAATTGGTAGCTTTAAATAGACCTACCCATACAACTTTTAGTGTCAATCAAACATTGATAGTAATTAATTATTTAATAAATATAAATCATTAGTTGACCGTAATGATGATCACCCAAGGCAAAATCGCATTGTTTTTTTAAAGAAACGAAATTAAAACTAAGACGAGAAGTAACTCCAAATAAACTTTTCTCTGATCAGGTTAAGATGCAAATTTGCCTTGCTTTTGTGTTGTTTTTTGTTTTTTTTTCCAGTTTCATAATTTGGTAATATCGGACGCCGAACGCTTCGCGTGTATTTTCGTACCATTTAGAATTAAGGTTAGGGTTACTAAATGGTATGAAAATACATGCAGAGCATTCGGCGACTGTCATTCCAATATTACCCATAATTTGTATTATTTTTCAAATTTTAATTTCTTACGCACTTTCTACAAGTTTTAGTGAAATCAAATAATATGAAGTGTTATCTGCTTTTTTTTTTTTTTTTTTTTTTAAGCAGCCGTAAATAATAAATTATGCTAAACCTTACGGGAAAAGAAAGCATAGGCATAAGTTATCTGACAGATAAATCTAACTTCATCTAGGCTAAACAACGTTATTGTAATATTTAAAATAAAAAAAAAAAGAATTACTTACCAATACTAAACTGGAAATTAATACTAAAAAATAGGCTCGACTCCGAAAAGAACTCATTGCTGCGTAATCGTTCAATAATGAGTAACCTGACGCTAGCTAGCATTAGCGAAAAATTGTGAATGAACAACACGACACGCAGACTACTGACACATCCCGAAGCAATTGAAAAATAGGCAGCTTGATTTTCATTGCTTGATTTTTTAAAATCCACTTGGCTTAAAATCTCATGACGCAAATTACGGCTATGGTAGTGGCACTAGCCGATCGATTTATATGTATATTTAATAATTAGGTGAAAAAACCCGTGCAGACATTGTGTACGGGCCGTACACATCTGAAAACGCAAACACCTTGTACAGATTATGGGTAAACCATAGCGTGTGGCATGTATGTTGTATACCCTCGCCTCCATCTCGGTAAGGAATTTAAACTTACTTACTTACTTAGTCATTCCCCTTCTACCGTGAGGTGTAAAGGTTTGGAAGAGAGAGCGCCAGACTATCCTATCGGCTGTCTTCCTCCTGGCCTGGTTCCATTCTAGTCCTCGATCCTTCAAAGATTGTCTAATGTTGTCCTCCCAGCGGACTCTGGGTCATCCTGGGGGTCTGGATCCTTGGCTCTTTGTTTCCCATGCTTGTCATGGTATCCGATCTTCTCCCATTCTGCAGACATGGCCAAACCATCTTAATTGGGACTGTTCTACTTGGGTCTGCAGGGGGTAGGATTTAAGGCCTTGACGTATCGTCTGGTTGCGTACCATGTCTCTTCTTGTTACTTCAACCACCTTCCTCAGATACCTCATTTCTGAGGTTTGGATCTGGTTTTTATTGGTTGTAGTCTAGAATTTAAACTACCCATAATAAAAACAACACTTGATATCACAACAACAAGTAATACCAACAACAACACTGAAGACTGCTACTATAGAGACTACAGAAACTACTCTAACAGTAGTTTGAGACATATGCATACACAGAAGACTCTGCCTTCAATGCCACCATAAACGCTTGACTTGAAGCTTACTTGAAGTACCCAAATGGCAAAACACTAGAATGAATTTGTGAACTATGTGGAGAATTCATTACTAATCAATAAGCAGAAATTAAAGCAATAAACACCACTTTCCAGCTATACTCAGAAAATTTAAATAAAAAATCTATAAGACCTCAGATATCATAATCTTCAATGATTCAAAGTCAACAATTCAGGCTTCAGAAGAATACCTCCAAACTGAAAATAAAGAAATAATACAGCTCGCTGAAACAATTGACAGCAGTGCTAACAACATACAACATCAGAGTCACTCTCCAGTGGATACCAGGATACACAGACATACCAATCAAGGAAAAAACTGACCGCCTTGTAAAACTGGGAGAAGCTTGGTTCAGATACACATTCCAGCCAATATGCAGACAACTAAATTAATACTCCAAAACAACGTCAACGAGGAATGGCTCATCCGATGGGCAGAAGATTTACAATACGTGCCTTGTATAAAGAACCCACTCATCAACCAAGAATCAGAGCATTAGTAACCTACGATGTGTGAAGCAGAGCACAATCTTCCAGCTTATATCATAACCTACAAAAAAACAACAAGCACCTAAACAAATTAAACTTCTGCTATGAGCCTAATTACCACAGCTGTGCCCATCTATATACAGATGACCTGCTCCATACAAAACAGTTCAGTGTGTGCTCACTTGCCCAGGACTCTCCATTGAAAGTAAAAAGCTACTGCTGGGCTCTCTACAAATTCTTCAACTTGGCGTTGGCTGTGAAAAAAGGACGAGCTCAGCAGCCCTAATTAAACCGCAGCAACAACAACAGAAACCACTGATCCATCACAAAAAAAACTAGGGCGCGTTGTCTCATGATTGCAGCAAGTTAAAAAAATATTTACCTCATCCACCCACTTATAAACCTGGTCACCCCTACTCATAAAGCTGGATCTAGTATAGTGAACTCTCTAACACTTTACTCCCCTGCGTTAGTATCTATAAGTAACTACTGAAGCATTTACCTTTTTATGAACTTAACATTAACTACCGAATTGAAAACACACTGTGGCCGAATTAAATTTTTTTCCCATTTTCATTCCGTAGGTGTTTGCACAAAGTAAGCTGTAGTTTTCGTAATTGTTTACAGATTTTTATGAATTACACGTCATTTTAAAGATAAATGAATGCACTATTACAATAAACACCGGTTGTAACTCTAATAGAGGTTGTTGCTATTTAACGGCCCTCCGATGGCCGAGGACTTGCAATATTTTCACAATTATGACTGCTTGCGCCCCATCTCTATCAAAATCACAATTTCAATCAATGTGCACACCGTTTTCACTCTTGTCCTTGTCGCTAGATCTATCAGTCAATTGTTGAAACACGTTTCTATCCTATTCAGCCGTTAGACGAGATGTACACGCATTTTTTGTAGTCCTATCACAAGTTGCCACGGTAAACAGTTTTACACGATTTGGTAACTAACCCAAAACGCTGAAAAATATGAACATAGTATCAATTTTCCAGTGTTCTACAACAACCATGCTTTGGGAATTTGTTTTCCGGTGGCAACTTAAAATCCCGAACCAGATAAGAAAGTTTTTCAGTACATTTTTCATTCGTTTTATTACTAAAATTAGATTGGCGCTCTGAGCGGCTTGCGGTCCAAATGTGATTATTTTGTGAGCCGCTGACAGCGGCTTGTGGTAGTTAATGTGTTAAGTATTATAGTGTGCCGTGAAGCAAACAAGGTTGCGGAGCACTGGGTTAGACTGTACTAAGCAGGGTATACAATGGTGTTCTTTCTTAGAATTCACATAATCTTTACCATTCATGGAAAGTACAGTCTTGAAACAAAAAAGACAGGTAATCTATTTTTTAGTTCAAAATACAAGACCATTGGCTGAAGAAAATATATATGAAGTTTGTCAGTATTAACAATGCAGGGTCTTCTATTTCTGTTGGCTGATATTGGTTCACACACAAAACACTCCTTAGATGATCATTTTAGTGCACAGAGCTTTTTCTTCTTCAGTTCTCCAATCGCAAAGTCTGCAATGTGGTGAACAGATTCAATTTTCACTCCTTCTTAACCTTGCTGAACTCTCTCTGATTTACAATCACCAGCTTTCTCATGTCCATCTGTATGCTGTCCATCTGTCTTTTCCTATTGCCCTCTACCATTATATCTAAAGTCCCTAGAACCATTCACTTTGCTAAAGATTTCTCTTGACTCTCTGTTCCCATTCATTTGATAAGCTTGATCATTCTCAGTTTGTATGATCTTTTTGTATGACAAAAAGTGAAGATCTGTTTGGTTGGCATACTTCTTTATGTGTTTTTCATCTTCGTTTAACATTTGCCACAAAGACTGTTGGAATGGCCAAAGTAATAGTACAAACATCCAAACAAATAACTCACAAATTAAAACTGAGAGTCATTAAGTGTTGAGATGTTTAACAAAATGGACAGTTCATAAGCAGTTAGAAGAAAGCATAGAGGGCCTTGAAATGTGAATATATGTTGTTGTTGAACTAGAACTGCTGAGCTTCTCGCTCTTTTGCAGCCAATACCAAGTTGGACTCCTTGGTTTTATCAACACAGTAGATGTTGGCTTTTCCTGTGGCTTTTCTGCCATTCCGAAACGTGTTGAGTTGAAGTCATGAGCTCCAGTTTCTGCAGCTTGGCTTGCATTTAAATTATTGTCACATCTGATCCCAAGCTAGGAGTAAGAAGCACGTGGCATGCTGTGCATTCCCCGCCATCCAAGGGGACTCTCCAACTATGCAGAGCTAAAATACTGTGCTCTGTTTCTGGGCTGTCCCAAGGAATTGTCACGTCCTGCACAGAGCCATTTCTCAGCTCCCTTTGCTTATCACTGGGTCCACAGTGAGATCCTTCTGCATGCATTCAACCAGGTCAAATCCAAAGAAATATGTCTTGGGCTCAACTGACTCCTCCAAGCTTAGTGTGCAATGCTAGGTTCTCAACAAGTTTCACCACAGAGGGAATCTTTGGAAGTGTGTGGATGATTTCAAGAGTCAATGAGGATGTTATTAGCCTCACAGACAGAGGTTCACTTCCACATATGAATATTTTTGCATTGTGCATATCTGGTGGTCATATAATGATGACTCCAGAAATGCCTCTATGCATATGTGAATATATAAATAAATGGGCACATCTCATGAAAACAAATAAAGAATTCCTAGAAATCTAGGAATGAGATGGGAATTAATGAATGAGATCAAAGTTAGATACAATATTTTATTCATGTAAAAAGACATAACATCTTGCTGAAAACCATAATGGAAGGAAACTTTGAAGGCAAATGTGCAAGAGAAAGACAGCACAATATAGAGGAAGATAACATCAAGAGATGGACAGAAAAGTCTGTCACAGTGTACCAGCAAGGCAATAATCAGAAAGCATTGGAGATCCATTGCAGCTGACCTTTGATTTGAAGATGGCATATGATTTGCTTCTCCATTCATGGTAATAGTGTCAGTGATTGGTCCATAAATTCTTTTAAACTTTCTGCTTTCAGACTGTTAACTTGTGCTTTATTACAGCTTGTTGCACTCCACAGTTTGATGCTTATCCCATAACTCTATCCTGTAGTTACAAGTAATCACTGACATGAGAAACCCACATCTGAAGAAACGCCAT
Organism: Oreohelix idahoensis; assembly: GCA_024509875.1. NCBI lineage: Eukaryota > Metazoa > Mollusca > Gastropoda > Stylommatophora > Oreohelicidae > Oreohelix > Oreohelix idahoensis. Next base: position 16,756 of record JAMPIV010007147.1, on the reverse strand, counting down.
TGGGAGCTTATACAGGAAGCCCTTGGTTACAAATTCACACCTGAGGAGCCACTTACTCTGGGCACATTAATAGAGATCAATGCATTCAGAAAGGCAGAAGCCATGCAGGAGATCTCAGGAATGGCATCGTCTCAAGCTGCACTGGAAGCAATACTGAAAAAGGTGGGCTGACCATATATTTGATGTCACTTTTACAATTGAACATGATAACTTATCAGCTGTGGCTATGGAGGATTTTTTCCTGGAAAGGTCATGTGTAATCACTTGTGTTACTTTCACTGAGTTATTTGCTGATACAGATGCTTAACTTCTTTTTAGACATTTTGATCGCACATTAAATAATTAAATCAGGACAAGGTGTAAGAAAGTCTTCACTTAATATATTCAAAATCACAAAAAAACAAATTTAAAAACAAACATTTTCATTCATCTGTATTGGTATACAGTGTGCAAAGCTGCAGAATATCACTCTCTCATAGTGTGGTGTCCCCTCTGTTCCAATTTTCCCCTCTAAAGTAACAGATGTTGGCACATTACTATTCAGAAAATTAACACATTCCATTACTAACAGGTGGTTGACGCTTGGAAAACTGTAGAGTTCAATGTGATGAGCTACAAGGACTACAAAGATGTCTACATCCTGGGTAATACCGATGATATCCAACAATTGCTTGATGATAGCAACATCAACATCCAGACCATCCAGGCATCCCGGCATGTTGGACCCATCAAGCCAAAGGTTGACGAATGGGCAGCTAATCTGGCACTTTTCTACAAGACTCTGGTACTGCAACTACTTGTGCTAATGACTGATATTGCCATTGCAAATAGACATCTGTCACTATGCTTATACGTATTGCAGTTATCATAACCATAATTTTCAAGGAAATCTTGTGCGTATTATTTAGTACGGTCAATTCTCATCTTCAGCTACATCATGGGCTTTCTTCATAAAAACACTAGTGGTGCCACAGTCACCATCTTTATCATTGTCATTATCTTAATTATTAACATTATCACCAGTTCTTCCTGTCATCTCTTAATAAGAGTACTATCTCCAGTTCTGTTCTGCAAGTGTCACAATCAGTGGCACGATCACTACCTCCATGAGTGAATGTTCCTATCACCACCCCTATCAATAAATCATTGTTCCCATCACCACCTCCATATGATAAATGTTCCTAACACCACCTTTATGAATAAATGTTGCTACCACCCCATCATCAATGAATGAATGTTCCTACCACCACCTCCATTTATAGAATGAATGTTTCCATTTCCACCTCTTTGAATGAATCCCCCATCTCCATTCTCATTAATGAAAGAATGTTCCCATAACCACGTCATCAATGAGTGAAAGAGTGTACCAATCATTACATCCATGAATGAATGAGTGTTGCCACTGGAATATAGAGCTGTAACTATTGGTTTTCACCAGTTTCTATTTTAAGCCTTCTTCAGCAGTACTCATAACCATGAGAGCCTGGCTGCTTTGGCTTCTTCTTTCACCAAATTTCTCTAGGTTCTCTTCGGCCTCTCTCATTCTTCTGTTCCATAATCTCAGTTGAGTGCATGCCTGGATATACTGGTTGGTTGTTTGCTGAGAACATGTCCTATTCCTGTTCTCAATTTTTCTTTAATATCCAATTTTACCTTGTATATTGGTTGTTTTCAGTCTCTCATCCATATTGTGTGTGTATGTTGTTGCATTGTGGCCATTTGATCAAACAGAACGAACTTTATTTTCAAAGGGTTAAGAATTGGGGCAGAAAATGTGATATAGGTGTCTTCTGGTGAATGTCTGCTGTTTGGTCATGTTGTCATCTTGGTCAGTAACACCAAAGAAAGCAGGAAATGGGGGACATTACAGCCAGTGACTATGGCATGGCACAACATTTGATAATGATATTACTGCTCATTTGCCACTCCAACTTTATCTTCAGTGTTAGTGTCAAGAATATAGCTACTCTCCTTGTCTGTTGTTGTTTTCATCATTATTACCTTTCTGCTCCCTCTGGTATACACCTTCCTGTCCTGTGCCACCCAGTCAAAGTACTTTCATGTCTCCTTTATCTCTGTCTCTTTTCTCTGTGTGTTTTATTTTGTCTTCCTGTATTTCTCTTACTCTTGGGATTCCAGAACACAGACTATCTGTTGTTCTGCTGTGGTAACAGTTGTTCCATCAACTGTTCTTGCGTTAAATCATACTTTCCCACTCACCACTTTCACTTATTTTGGTAAACTTCAGGATGCTTGGCTCACGTGTCAGAGAACATGGCTGTACTTAGAGTCCATCTTTTGTGCACCAGATATTCAACGGCAGCTGCCAGTGGAAGCTAAACTGTTTATTGAAGTGGATAAGTCTTATAAGGACATCATGAGAAGAGTCAGGAGATCACCATTAGCTATAAGAAATGGTGCTCAACCAGGTACTCTTATTTTCTATTGACCTGTCTGTCAGATATGATATTGTATGTTGTTCTGTGAGATTATTTTTGTATCAGCGAGATATATATATATCTGTCAGTGACTTTATATCCTGAGATGTCTGTTTCTGAGACTACAGCTAGGTTGTGATTAGTGCAAATAATGAATCCTGTGAAATGGTCGCATTATTTGAATTCGCACAATTCAAAGTTATATGTAAAAAATGGTAATTGGTTCCAGCCCAATGGAAATATGCAATGAAAATTTTAAACATACTTTAAAAAAAAAAAAAAAATCTATTTATTAAGGTACTAGAACAGCAAAGAATAAGAAAAATGTTTTTCTGATTCAAGTATATTACAAACAAAGTAATAGAGTAGTATAGAAAGCAAAATTTAAAAAAAAAAAAAAAAAAAAAAATTATGATTATCGTACCTGACCATATGATGAAAAGGTAATTTTATCTTTTAAAATATTTTAGCGGCATAGACTGAACTGTCCTCTGTTTCTTTAAATCTTCATACATATGCTGGTAGGTACAGAGAGCTTTATCTACATCTCAGCGAATTTGCATGCTTCGATCGAAGTGCAGGGTCAGCATCCATAATTTTTCGCTGCACGACTTTACAGCTTGAAAGATGTCTCCAAATTCTTTGAGAGTAAACTCCTTTATTTGCACATTATCTGCTTCTTCAGAATCATTGTCAGCTTCTTCAAACGCTTGTTGTTGATCTAAAAGAAGTAGATCCTCATCAGTCAATTCTTCAGAGTGGGATTTGAGCAATTCCTGGATATCGTCATTTTCTAGTTCATCAAAACCAATCTTTTTTCCAATGTTTGCTATTTCTTCAATACCAGACTGCTTGTTGCAAGAGAAAACCTTTGAAATCAATTGCACAGTGTGGCAGAATGCGCTTTCACACCGCACACATGTAGCTTGCAGTTATTTGTTGCCAAGCATGTTGAATATTTTTGATCGCATCTTAGATGTTATAATTTTTCCAGAAGTCAGTTGAGGAAATTGCATTGCCGCCTGTAGTTTTAGCAATTGCCTGAAATGTTGCAATAGTTCCTTGGTCCCTAGGCTGCAATAAAGATGATGTGTTTGGTGGCAAAAAAATTACTTTTACATTCTCACACAATGAGCTAAGTGTAGTTGAATGACCTGGAACATTATCCAATATCAGTACCGTAAAGCTTTAAATGCGATATTATTGTCCTTGCAATATTTTCAACAGCTGGGCAAAAATAACTTGAAAACCAGTCTTCCAAAACAGCTTTAGCCAACTACGCTTTCTTATTTGACCGCCAAAGAACTTGAATCAATCCATGGCTGAAGCCTCTTAGAGCGCAAGGATTTAGAGACTGATAAACTAGCATTGGGTTTAATTTAAAATCCCCTTCTGCATTACCTCCCAATAAAAGAGGCGATCCTTAAACACATTAAATCCAGGTTGTTTTTTTTCATTTTTAGAAATGTAAGTTCTGGAAGGCATCCGTTTCCAGAACAAGCCTTTTCGCCTACATTAAAAATTTGTTTGATCAATGTATTACCTTCGTTTATTTTCTTCAAAACATCAGGATATTTAACTGCCGCATCCTCATCTGTGCTGGTAGCCTCACCGGTAATTTTAACATTATGCAATTGAACTCGGTTTATAAAGCGATTGAACCAACCAACGCTTGCAATTAAAGATTCTTTTCATTTCCATTTTCTTTCACTGCCTTAAATAAACTTAAAGCTTTTGTCTGAATGGCTGCTCTGCTAAGAGGAATACATTTTTGATTGCAATCTTCAATCAATACAGCAATAAGATGTTCCATTTCTATCATTGTAACACATCTATTACTTGTTGTTGTTAGCAAACCACAAAAAGCTGATGCAACTTTGCCTCTTTCTTTTATTTCGTCTGCTTGTTTTATAATATTCCGTACCATAGGTTCAGGATTTACAACTTCTCATCCTATTTTAGAGTTACTGTGAACACATGCATGCCATTCAGTTACATTAAATTTTTGTTATAATGTAATAACAAGCCTCTTCTTTTTTGCGCTCTCAGTGTTTCCATCTGAAGTATTTTTCGTTTAGTCCATTTTGTTAAGGGTACTTTAAAATATATTAAAAAGAACAGCTGTATATGGAATATGGTACAGCAGGCAGCAGCACATCAACATAGGAGGCGAGATATATTATATTTCAACTACATATCTGAAGCGGACGTTGTATACACTTTGGAAACCAGTAGAAACATTTCCCTGGGTCCTGATGGTGTACAGTACCAACACATAAGACACCTGGACGACACAGACATTATGAATGTAGTTATGGATTTTAACATTAGCATATAGAATGCTGAGGTTCCGGAAGACTGGATACATAGCTACTTATGGCCACTTCCTAAACCTGGTAAAGACACCACAATGCTTAGCAGCTATCGAATCAACACATTACAGAATGTGTATGAACAGTATGGCAAATTGCTTGACAAGATAGTGGCGAGACAATTAATGCTAGCAGTTCATGTTGATACCTAAGTTGCTGTGGCCACTGCTTATATATGAAATAAGCACAAGTACAGTGGAAGCTAACGAGCAAAAGGTCAACAAGTTTATGAGGAAATTGCTAGGAAATAGCAGCCACGAATTTTTCTAAGTCCACAGTACGTTGAGTTTTTCATTGAACTGATGAAAGGGTTGTGACTGACAAGCAACCTATTATAAGAGGTGTTAGGCACAGAGTTTCAGTTGCTAGCACGCAGTGGCTAGCCTCGTCGGCTTCGCGCAGGTGTGTCCCTAGTTGTGTGCGATGGAACGAACGGAGTAATTTGTCTTCTCTTTGTTACTTTCACAATTGCCTCCACAGCTGGCGGAGTTGTGGATTTTAAAGTTGCTACCAAAGTGAAATATATACAAGACAACAGGAGGCTGAGACACTTGGGAGTCATGACCCAAGTGGGCCCACCCCCCCTTTGAGTGTAAAGTAGTAAACTGGGCCGAAACACTTGTCGGGTGGGGAGAACTCTTTCTGATGATCAGATTGCCTCCTGTTGAATCGCTCTGTAAAGAGTTTCCTATCATAGTGCATGGTCAAACCAGTGACAATCGGGAAAAGACCAATGGACTTCTGGAAAGATAGATGACACTGGGAAAGACTAGAAACCGGCTGACCGGGTTAGCACCCTGTAAGCTGTATTACAATTGCTACAGGACAGAAAAAGTATAGATGTCCCCAGGATTCACCGAAAAGGAGGGGGGGGGGGGGGAAAGAATGATGAATCCAAAGGCGCCTCATTGGAATCAACCAGACCCGTTACATGGACTGCGAGCTCTGAACAACGGCTGGAATTTCCATGTGCCTGTGGTAGGAAATTCTCTACTCAGAGAGGAATGAAAATCCACAAAACGAAAAAGGGGTGTGGGAGTTCATCAGGGGGAAATCAACAGCGCTCTGTCTCGATGGGTAAGACGTTAGAAGAACACAGCCAGGAGTCAATCCACAGTGCTGAGTACATTCAAGTTGATCTGCCTGATGATGATCTCACACACTTCTTGGACAGGAAGAGAGATGCAATCAAGTTTCCACCTGCCAGTGCAAAGGGGCTTTGGGAACAACTGCACAAAGCCTTGGAAAAAGAGTTGGATAACAACCTGAAGCAGATAACTTTGGAGAAGAAGCTGGAAATCTTTGGTGACATAATATACCTGCACTGTCGCAAAGTGTTCGGAGTCAGGGAGGCAAGGGAAAGTAACCCACCGTGAAAAAGTAGAAGACAAATTAAAATCGAAGAAATCAGGAAACAGAAGAAGCATACCCAAAAACTGTTCAAGAATGCAGTTGCCACAGAGAAGGAAGGGTTACAACAGGTTTGGGAGCACCTGAAAGGCCAACATAATGCCCTTTGTAGAGCAGAAAGGTTGTGCAGGAAGAGAACGAAGACTCGAAGGGATAGGGAAAGATTCTTCAGGGAGCCCTTCAAGTTTGCCAAAGAACTGTTTGAGCAGCCATGATCGGTTACGCTAAACATCAGGAAAGAATACCTGGAAGAACACCTTAGAATGACATATTCAAATGGTTGCAAAGATGAGCCGCTCAGCAGCATGGCAGGCCTTAAGTGGCCGAGTAAGCCGGGAGCTGAATTTAACACCAAGCCCCCAACGGTGCAATAGGTAGAAAGCATTGTCCAGAAAGCTCAGTGCAAGTCAGCTCCAGGTCCTAATGGTGTTCCATATGTTGTGTATAAGAGATGCCCTGAGGTGCTCAAACGACTGCTGCGTTTACTGAAGAATGCGTGGAAAACCCAACTTGTAAGCAAGGAATGGAGAAAGGTGAACGGAGTCTACATCCCGAAGGAACAAAATTCCATAGACATGTCAGTTTAGGCCAATCTCACTACTTAATGTGGAAGGGAAGATATTCTTCTCAGTGATGGCGAAAAGGCTCACTACATACCTCCTGGCAAATGGGTACATTGACACTACTATTCAGAAAGGAGGTATCCCAGGTACACCAGGATGTCTAGAGCATGCCACAATGATCTAGGAAGCAATCCAAAAGGCAAAGTCTGACAGAACAAACCTCCATGTAATCTGGTTGGATCTAGCAAATGCTTATGGATCCGTTCCACACCAGATGTTGTGGCAGGCACTAGAAATGTATCATGTTCCACAAGAGATTGCAGCAATGCTGAAGCTGTATTTTGCAGGGTTTTCTGTTAGATTTTCAACCAGAGAGTACACAACGAAGTGCATTGGCCTTGAAGTTGGAATTGCGATGGGATGTACCATCTCTCCGATACTATTCGTGGTGGCCATGCAGGTAATCCTCAATGCGGCTGAAGGAATGGCTATAGGTCCAAAGCTCGGTGGAATGTGTCACATTCCACCCCTCAAAGCATTCATGGATGACACAACAATTCTGACATCAGATGAACATCAGGCTCGGAGGATGTTAGCACGCCTGGATGAACTAGTCAGCTGGTGCAGAATGAGCTTCAAACCCAAGAAGTCGAGAAGCCTATCAGTCAGGAAAGGGAAGATAGCAGAGGTCATCTTCATGGTTTCCAACCAAAGAATCCCTACTGTCATTGAGGAACCTGTTAAAAGTCTTAGCAGGGTGTACGATGCCTCATTAAAAGACTCGAAGGCAGTGCAACAGACAATAGAAATGGCAGGCAGAGGGCTACAGATCATAGACCAAAGCAGACTCCTGGGAAAATTCAAACTGTGGTGCCTCCAGTTCATGTTGATACCTAAGTTGCTATGGCCACTGCTTATTATATGAAATAAGCACAAGTACAGTGGAAGCTATAGAGCAGAAGGTCAACAAGTTTATGAGAAAAATGGCTAGGGGTACCACCAGGTCGGTCAGATGTAGCATTGTACTGCAAAAAGTCAAAACTTCTGCTTCCCTTCAAGTCAGTTGTTGAAGAGTACAAAGTTGGAAAGGCAAGGCTTGCAATGATGCTACGTGAGTCGGCAGATGACGTGGTTAAGTCTATTCAGCCCACACTGAAAACGGGAAGGAAGTGGGGAGTGGAAAAAGCTGTTGATGCTGCCCAAGAGTCGCTCAAACTGATGGAGGTAATCGGATACATGTTAAGTCCTTTTTGCGCGTGTAATTTAAATGTTGAGCACATCTAAGAAAATATATAAATGATTAATTAATTAAGCGCTATCATACACTATGTTGAACACAGAAGCGCAACAAGGTGCACTCAGTCTTGTTGCCAAAGAACAATTACGTTATAAGAGGAGATGCCTAACGGCTATGACCTGAGACGGTCATCTTTGGAGGTAGCTGATTGTAAGTCTTGCCCGGATTGTGGAAGCGTTCATGAATATATATTATAAACCTCCTTGTATGGAGTATCTACGTTAGCCAGTGCAGGGCTCGTTTGCATATTGTATATTATGCTATTTTTTGGTCATTTTCTAAGATCTGGCTGAACTTTGACACATACGCCATGTTGTTTCGCTAGTGGGACCCAGACCATTACCGAATATTATCGGGATTATTCTACAATATATTTTGAGGGTCGTTCGATGAAACCCCTGTCATTTAATCAAGCTTCGTAAATACAGTCAAGGAAGAATTACTTGCCGTAAAGTTCACCGCTGTCCTTGAAGGGTCAGCCGTCATAAAATGTCGATCAAGCTCATGATCAAAGTTGGATGATCATTACATGAACTGTTCCAAACATGATACTATGTTGATGCTGCTATTTGATCGTTAATGTCAATGCCATGATCATTGTTCCCGTCTTCGAATAATAAATATTGACAATGTACTACAAGGGTCCAGCCTGCATACATTATGTTCCAGTTGGTCAAAGTTATGACCACACCATTAGCACGATGTTTGCTGTTTAATATTTGGTCTATCTTTATGACCTACAAGTTGTCGGCCATCTGTAAGCCTGACCAAGGCTGATCGTAATCATCAGCAATTGTATTAACTTTGTCTAACCGTGCCGCCCTTACTCACGCAAGAATAAAAACACTCTACATCTGTTGTCCCAGTGTGAGGGACATAACAATAACGACTCTACAATACACACAAATGAATAGACGGGGATTTGGTCATGGAGACATCCGCTGGTGGTCTAAGGCATCAAGCAGGGAGCGCAGAGACATGACTAGTTCAGGAGATACAAGGAGCTGAGAATGATAAGGGGGGAGGGTTGCAAAAAGCAGTGCATCAGGCCCAACAAGGCCAATGGACTACATGGGAAGGAGCCCTGCAGAGGGCATATGGCACCTCTTAGGCTCAGCTTCGTTGTTAGATCAATTGTATGACCTGCTGCTGTCGCCACAAAACCTTGTGAGATGGGGAAAAGTCGGATGATGAGCAGTGCACCCTGTGCCAGGGGAGGCAGACACTTGAACACGTACTCTCATCATGTAAGGTGTCATTAGGGCAAGGGCGATACACTTGGTGCCACAACAAAGTGCTAAATGTACTTGCTGCGACAATAGACCTGGCAAGGATGAAGGCGAATAGCAAAGCCAGGCTGAGCACCACAAGTACATACTTTCTGAGGGCAGGAAAGTCAGCACACCCCAAAACTGAGTAAACCAGGTAGCAGTTTAACATCTCTTCTTGATTGTGCAAATGACTGGGAGATGGCGGTAGACCTACCTGGACGAGGGGCATATTCAGAGAGTATCAGAAAATTGCGGAGACGGCCGGATATATAGTGCTTCATTCTTCAGGACAGCATCGCTTCAAGTTATACTGATTGAACTGACCGGGCCATTTGAATCCAGATTGGGGACGAGCAACATTCGTTCAAAGCGGCCAAGTATAATGATCTGGCCGCTGATCTGAGACACGATGGGTTCACTGCAAGGGTCATGGCTGTTGAGGTGGGCGCAAGAGGGCTCGTGGTTGCATCAGTGTATGATTTATTGAAACTGTTGGGGCTGAGGGGACAGTCGAGAACAAGGGCCCTGAAGAGGCTTAGTGAAACTGCAGAAAATGCATCTTGCTGGCTGTGGAACAACCACAATGGACTATGGAAATCGGGACAGTAAGCTCTGCGGTACGGAAAACACCACAAATTTTTCTCAGTCCACAGTACGTTGAGTTTTTCATTGAACTGATGAAAGGGTTGTGACTGACAAGCAACAGGCTGTGTATATTATAAGAGGTGTTAGGCACAGAGTTTCAGTTGCTAGCGCGCAGTGGCTAGCCTCGTCGGCTTCGCGCAGGTGTCCCTAGTTGTGTGCGACGGAACGAACGGAGTAATTTGTCTTCTCTTTGTTACTTTCACAATTGCCTCCACGGCTGGCGGAGTTGTGGATTTTAAAGTTGCTACCAAAGTGAAATGGGTTCATTTTCAATACAAGACAACAGGAGGCTGAGACACTTGGGAGTCATGACCCAAGTGGCCCCCCCCCCCCATCCTTAGAGTGTAAAGGAGTGAACTGGGCCGAAACACTTGTCGGATGGGGGGAACTCTTTCTGGTGATCGGATTGCCTCCTGTTGTATCGCTCTGTAAAGAGTTTCCTATCATAGTTATGCGTGAATGAAGCTCTGTGGGACGTGGAAGGTTTTTACGTGTTTGGTGAATATGAATGAAAGGGGTCAGTCAGCGACAGATGTGTGTTGGGTCAGTAGAGAGTTGAGTCCGTAGAGAGTAGACAGGAGACAGCGAAGAGCGTAGAGAAGAGAAGCGTGGATGTCTTTAAGTAGTGTGCGAGTAGAGGGCCAGAGTTGTGTAGTGGATTTATGAAGTATCCTAATTTGTGGCTGTAGATATTCCGAGAAATCAGAGTGATTTTCAGAATACTCAGGATTTTGTTATGTCTCAATGATTGTAATGGCCCTGCGCCCATTGTGAACTTATTTGCGATATAATACGAGTATCCATGGAGATTGATATGGTTCTTGGTGTTGGTGTATTAATCCTTAGACAGTGAGCTAGATGGGCCCAACCCGGTGTACGACTGTTGTCTGATCCTTCTACATCCACCCACATACACCCTACTCATCACACTTTCTTTGTCACATTGTATTAATTCAAGAAATTATCGTAGTAAGATTTTGTTATTTAGTGAGATTATGTCTATCTGTGAGTTTGTTTGTTTCTCCCTGTGACACTGTATTAATTCAAGAAACTATATTAGTAAGATTTTATTTTTTAGTGAGATTATGTGTCTGTCTGTGAGTTTGTTTGTTTCTCTCTCTGTGGCACTGCATTAATTCAAGAAACTGTCATAGTGAGATTTTGTTATTTAGTGAGATTATATGTCTGTCTGTAAGTTTGTTTGTTTACCTCCCTGTGAGACTGTATTAATTCAAGAAACTATCATAGTCATGATATGACTGAGGGTGCAGTAGTACATTTCTTATTTTTTTCTTTTTTTTCTTGTCTCCATCAGAGACCCACAGGAACACATATAGACCCAATAAAACAGTGATTGAGGCAAATGGAAACTGAATATGTAAGGGGAGTTGAATTATCTCAGGACAGATAAAAGTTTATACATGAAGAAACTAGATATGAAAAAAGAATAACAGCTGCAAATTACTTTATATATGTCAATTTCTTCACGTGTCTGTCGTCTACAAAGGTATCCCCATAATTTACAGTGCTGGGTTTTATTTTATTTTTATTGTCAGCTAAATATGTCCAGTAGTCATTTTTTTAAAATCTTGGCCATCTCCCCATGACTATGTAATTTTTCAATATAATCATCATCTACAGGCTTACTGGAAACATTTGAGTATAACAACAATCTTTTTTTTGACCAAATTCTGAAATGTCTGGAGGTTATCTTGAATCAAAGAGGTCATTTTTCCCAGGTATTTAATACAAATTAATTACAGGAGTTTTTCATTGCTTTGCTAGAGAAAATAAGAAAATCAGAGTTACATGTTTAAGGTCTGATGAGATGAAGGATATGGGAAGTCATGTGGGTGGGGAATCAAAAATGTAAGGTTATTTTTAAACAATATTGATACAACTAAGTGGGTACAGTTTTGTGACATCTGATAAGTTTGGCAGCATTTGTATATGTGCTTGTTTGTCTGTAATACAAGAAAAAGGGGTTCTGCGTTAGTGTTACATTCAAGCCAATATTATTGTATTGAAGTGAATCCTAGATAATGAGCCCACAAAACTGATATAGTCTTTGCAGGCAAATTAAATGTACTTATAATTAAACAAATATAAAGAGAAGATAGTCAATTTCATTGAACTTATGATGAGAAGAGGAGCACTAAAAAACATCATGATCATTGGAAAAATAGAGGGGGAAAGACAAGTAGAGGAAGACAGAGAGGAAAGTTAATGGATAGATTAACACTTTGGCATGGGAACATTGGTTTTGTGATTTTAGTCAGCAATAGAACATAAGTTCATTTTCTTTTTCTGCTCGTTACAGCACTTTTATTTACGCTGGTCAACCAGACCCAATATGGGCCGATTTGATTGTAATGGGGATATATTGAGTACTTTATTTCATTTTGAAAGCTAGCCAGTGTTAGCTCTGAAAAGGGCTGGTCCTTAGAACGAACCCTTAGCTAAGTATCTGCAGGCGTCATGCTATCTTTTCCCATTATTGCGACTTCTGTAACCATTTTGTCCTTTTTTGCAAATGTTATTTATTGTTTCCACTTGTTCTCGCTTGTTTGTTGGCAGCCCTGAAAAGGACTAGAGATGAGACATAGATTCGTGTTTGCTTCTAGTTTTGCTCATCCTGTGTGTACCTCTGGTGTGATCTTCCTTAACTCCAGCTGTCTTAGGGTTTTGTCGATTATAGCTAGGATAAGGTCTTCTAGAATTTCATCCAGTGATTTTTCCCTTGGTTGACTCTTGTATCTTTGTATTATTTTATCTGTTATTTCGGTGATGGTCTGTCTCTCCACTTCAATGCTTTTAAGGATTTCTTCATTTTCCTTTTTTATGTCCGCCAAATTTACGATGCCTTCTTGGATTTGTTGTTGTAATGTTTTCATGTCGCAGATCATTTGCTTTGCACTACTCAAATCGCCCAGGATTTCTCCGCATCTAACAGTTGGGGTTTTGTTCAGGTTAGTGTTTTCTTTTCCTTCTCGCAGTTTTTGCTTGATCCCTCCCAACTCAGACGTCAGTTGTCTGATTTGCTTCTTCTTCTTTCACCTTTTAACTCCCAAAGGAGCATAGGTGTTACACCTCTTTTTGCGTACCGCAATGCGTTCATGATTTTGAAACATCGCGGTGCTCAAATAGAACGTCGCTAGATCAAATTAAAATAATTTACGACGTCAAATAAACCGATAATTACTCTTGAAGCCAGCTATGCCCTCCAGCATTGTGTATAAAGCAGGTGACTTTGGCAAGTATCCGGCAAGCCCCGTGAAGTGGCGCGGGTTTAGTACCAATTTTACGGCTCGCCAGTTCAAGTGGCGCGCGACGGTAACGATAGCTAAACTAGTGCGTAAAAACGCGGTTTTAGCTCCCGTATAGTAAGAGTTAATGTGGAGCTGCTCATTTGAATGGATTGCGAATAAACCTTGTGAAATGTCTACAGTATTTATCTGCATTTATTCGACCAGTTACTGTTGCAAGTGTTCGTTGATCATTGAACAAAATATCATATAGGCTAATCTACATTAACAGTATTTCTCGCAACAATAGGCCTTCAACAAACTTATACTAGGTTTGCTTGTACCGTGCCATAAGCTCAAGATATTTCCATATCTTCATCCCCGTTATGTATGTCTCCAGTTCTCTCTGTATTGCTTCATGCACCTCCCTGCCACAGTGCCTTCTCCTATCTTGGATGGCTGAGTTTTATTTTCTTACTTGACCTGTTCATGCATTTGTTGAAGTTTTTGTTCTTTTAAATTTCTATGGGATTAGAAAACCAACCCAAAGCCCAACCCTCCTTAGTCGTTTTTTTGTGTGACATGCATAGTAAATGACAGTATTACTATTCTTTGCTCCCCTTTTTGGGTGCATAACACACGGGTGAACAGAGCATATGGAGAGATCAAAAGGATATGTGAAGGGACATGATTGCTTGTGCCTTTAGGCATGGTACTAGAGATTTGATTTGATCCTGCTACAGCATTTAATGCTTTACCACTTCAGTTTTTTTTTTCTATTATATTTCAGGAGTTGATGTCAAAGTGTCTAAATATGTGATAGGTGATGGCATGCTATTATGGCCATATTTATGTTGCACTAAACACGCTATTTTAAACTAAATGTGAAAATAACTGTTCAGTTATGACCTTGTTTATGTTGCCTTGACCCAGTTTCTGAGACTGACACTAGTATGTTCCACATTCTACATGGTTGAATAGGAAACATGTGATTTGTAATGCTATGTTTATGTTGTTCCCAAAGGTTTTACTTTCTGTCCAATGATGAGCTCCTGGAGATTCTTGCCCAGACCAGAAACCCATTGGCTGTTCAGCCTCATCTCAGGAAATGCTTTGATGCCATTCATAGACTGGACTTTGCAGTAGTTGAAGGTCTTGAACCAGGTTGGTGCAGATGCATAAACATGTTTCTAAGGATTGTTAGCCATGTCTAAACCACAGAGAAACAAACTACATGCTGATATAGCTCAAAAGGAGACCTCTGCATATTCATAAATATATATCATCTCCTTTTCTGACACTGGACATCATGCCTCTCCTCACCTCTCAGAACTTAGTATTCTCTGTCATTTCTTTTATTGAATTTCTGCTGTGACACGTTTCTAGAGTGTTCAGTATCATTTCTTTTTGCTGTCTTCTACTTCATTTTTTCCCTATCAGTTTTCCTTTTATCAGGATATTGCTATCTTCTCATAATTTACCAAATTCAATATGTTAATTTAAAAAAAAAAAATACCTACTATGCACAAATAACAGCAAAGTAGAAGGTGAAAGATAACACCCAAAAAAATGAACTACACAACCTGTGATATTCCACTTTATTTTTAAAAATGTGCAGTTTTCAAAGCACAAACATCTTATTTTGCAGGGTTTTTAATCCTAGAGATTCCATTCTGCCATTACAGAACACTCAGTTCATTTCTTTTCTTGACTATTTCTCTGGCTACCCACATCATAGTTAATTGATTCAGATGCTTCTTACTACTGTCTACTCACTTTCATTCAAGATGTCACTGTTGTCTTGTATTTCATAACATGTTTCATTGTGAAGATATTCACTTATTTCATTTTTCACAACTTACCACAACTACAGTTGATCATGCATCAAATCCCCATTGCTCTTTAAATGGTGATTTCTTTAGCATTTTGTTTTACATGTTGAGATTGTCAGCCCCTTGCACAACCTTATATTAGTCACCCATTAAGACATGCCTGAAGGACCAGTAGTACTATTCTTTCATTGTCACCCTAAAGACTTCCATTTTTAAAAATATCATCATCAGCTGCCATCTCCACAACGAAGGTTGGCTGTAGTGGATCTCTAACGACTTCTGTCTCTTTGTCTTGGTGGTGCACTCTGCAGACTCTTTCCTGTCCATCTCTTGATGTTATCTTCCCACTTATAGCGCTGTCTTCCCCTTGCACGTTTGCCTTCAACTCTCCCTTCTATTATGGTCTTCTGCAAGGTGTTATGCCTCTTTATGTGGCCAAAGTATTTTAGCTGCCTAACTTTGATCTCCCTTATTAGTTCTCTTTTCAAACCTAGATTTTGTAGGACTTCCTTATTTGTTTTTCAATGAGATGCGGATTCTCAGTTTAATTTGTGAGTAAACTGTTTAGATGTCAGTATATGTTTCATGTTGTTGAATGTAGCTTTGGCCATTCCTATTCTCTTCTTGATTTCTGTTTACATCTGCATCTTCTGTTATTATATGACCAAGATATGAGTAGCTCTTGACTTGTTCCAGGATTTTCCAATTTATGCTTATCTTTAATGTGGGCTTATCATCTGTTTGCTAATTATCATAGTTTTTATTAAATTTTTTAAATTTAAATCTAACACCAGTCTACAGCAATAATACTGTTAAAACAACATCAGTTTTTTTCTATAATTATGAAATCTTACTAGACAGATATGATACTTATAAAAATCCTTCCACCGTTGTCCCAGCCAGATCAGAAACAAAAATTAATGTTTTACTTTCTTAATAACACGAGTACCAGGTGAAGAAAGACAATATACAAGAGACATCCTGGGCCATGATTATACCCCAGAGGGAGAGAGAATCGAGTTAGGAAAGGTACTAACAGCATGGTTCTTAAAAGTCCTGTAAACTGCAGGAAAGCACGTCACGGTTAGAAGTTTATCACATGTTACAATTTTGGTCAATACATATGACATTAAGATGGAAACAGTAGGAAGAAATGGTATACTTCAAGCTTAACTGGGTGGTGCACAACCTTAAGCAGAGAAAAACTTGATTCATACAAACCCCTAAGCTCCGCATAAGAAACCAGATTTTCATAACAAAAAAAAAAAAAGAAACAAGTTCAGCCCAACCTACTACACTTCAGCAGAGAGAGCACCTGATATATAAATCCTCAAAGTTAATCCTGTGGACTTATTTACTCAGTTCGTGGGAATCAGGATGGCTGTGTTAGACCGACAGTTCTTTTAAATTATTCCAGGGTAGCATTGGGAGCACATGTATTCACTCTTCAGAGTAAAAAACAAATTTCCAGTCAAGCTTGGTGTGAAGAGTTCTCTTATTGATATCAGAATTGTTTATTATAGTAGTCCCCCACTTATTTTTATCCTATCTATAAAACATTATCTCTAATTACATGGACACTTCAGCTGTGGCCAGCAACACGACTCAGGGACTAAGCCTAGCATACCTGTAACCTGTTCTAATTTTTCGTACAATGTCGGAGTTTTTTGATCTTTTAGCAGT
>JAMPIV010007146.1:0-72631 GCA_024509875.1 Oreohelix idahoensis | reverse complement strand
CCCCCCCCCCCCCCCCCCCCCCCCACCCCCCCACAAAATTTGATAAAAATGCATTCATATGTTATAATATAGCACAACATTTTTTTATTTTTGATAGTCCACCCAATCCAGAAAGTATCCGTTTCCTGTCACAAAGCCATCTGTTTTTGCTGCTGAAGTGAAGTCCCCTTGTGTCACCGTCTTTTGTCTCATTGTTGTATGACGGTACCCTTCGTTGTCTTTCATTGTCCTGCCATGTAGAATTACTCACAAATTATGTTCGCAACCTTAAAGGTACTTACCATTGTCCAGTACCAGACATGTTTTAATTCGTCCGTCCTCCTCCGACGTAATGATTACTTACATTTAAATCCCAAGAGGGAAATGTGTGTGTGGGGGGGGGGGGGGGGGGGGGGGGGGTCGGTCCTGGAGCGGTTGATATGAAATAAAGGTTTTCAACGTCCCAAGGGAGGGGCAATCGCCCCGTCGCCACCTCCTTGGATCGACAAATGCTAGGGGGTACCTGAGGAAATTTCCGACACTCAGTGGTAACCTTGGACAAACATGTTGAGAACCAATGTACTAAAGGAAACGAAATGGCAAGGAAACTACATTGTTTGCTCTGGTTAAATATAGTAACTGGAATCGTAACACGAAATTGGTACATCGTATTTGTATTTTCTTCCAATGTTCGATACACATCGACTCATACAATTGATGACCGACAGAGACACACTGCTAAGATAAGTTCCCGGGGTAATTGATATTTATGTGAAAGGAATAGCTTCCATCAGTAAGATACAATGTCAACACATTTATCAGCTCGCGCAGTCCAGTCATATCTGGCCACATGTAATCAGATAAATAACCATTAATATTCATGAGCTGCCAGTTCATCGGCCCCGTGGCTCCTATGTATTCAGACCATGTGTGTAATCTCCGTGTCCAGGAAGTTCCATATTGTCGGCTAAATTGTTTACTCATGGGTAATATTATACTCTGGCAATCACTTGCAACATGGCATATATGAGTTACTGCTTGCTTTTTGTTTTGAAGATGAAGTTGGTTTTCCCAGCTTCATACAAGGTTAGGAATATTAATTTAGGATATATTCTTGGATTTTTGAAATCGTTAAAAATACGTTTCATTATTTAGCCAGAAATAGCTGTTCTAAAAAAATTGTGATGACAACAAAATCATATTATCTTGACTGAACTCGCACCTGTACCACGTTATAAGTATCTCCCTGAGGACGTTTCTGAGAATAGAAGCCGCATATTAAAAAAAAGATAATCTGCGCTGTCCAAAAACTATTTTTTTAAAACTAAAACAAAAAATACGTTTCCATGACTTTGACATGTCTCAAATGGCAAAGAAAAGGCGCGGGCAGTTACAGGACCAACATGCAAAATTGGTTTGGTTTGGTTTGCTTTTAAGTACGATCTTCATTGCAAACGGACAACTCCATCAGTGCTCCGATCTCCTCGCTTAGATCACACAAGGAGGATCTCAGCACAGTGCACGAACTCAGTAGCAATGGAGGCAATTTTGACGAGAAAAGGTATCATCATCATGTTCATTGTCGCTCCTGATGGAGCATGGAGCCACCACTGTAGATGGTCTTCCTTGCAGGAAGGTTGCACCAATCATTCACATTCTTTTGCATTGGTAATTTCGGAAGCAGTGTTTTTTTCACAAGATGTGGCTCCTAGCCTCTTTTGCAACCTCATGTTAGTCGATTTGTATATGACATGTCAGATGAAACAGTAGTCCAATTATTTCTTTGCCTCATCAGAGACCGCATGGGAACTACATGTAGCCAGAGACGTTTAGACATTTACATTGTCGGGTCTGCAGTTGGTGGCAGTACTAAACGCAATAGAAATTGTTTCTGTCAGTTCTTCCCAGAAATGTACGACTTTAACATACCCACTTCCAGGAATTCAAGCTCTCAGTAACATAACAGAATGCAGTACACCAGATATATAAGAGGATATGTTTTTGGCAAACTGTCACGTGACTGATAATTTATTTTTCCATCTTGTCCATAATTTGATTACTTTTTAAATGTCCTGGTTTCCTCGCCATTTGTATTCTTCATTTCTTTCATTTTTCACCTTTTCAAACCCCACCCGCGGTTTGTTTACGTTTGGCTGGCCTTCAGAATTAAAAAATCTTCAACAGTCAGCGTAGCGGTAACGTAATGTTATCTAAACGCACCTGTGGTCCGTCCGAACAGGGGGAATTTCTCTGGTCGCTCTAAGCCTTTGATCACGAGCGAGAGACGGTTTCTGTGAAAGAAACCGCTTGTCTGTGGGAGGTAACTTCTGCAGGTCGTCTCTGTGTTTGCCCTTAAACGAGTCAGAAACCATAATATTATGTCTATCGGGGGAATTTTCTCAAAGTTGTTGCTTCTGAAACCTTTTGTCTTACACTCGATTACGTCTTTCGCCGAACATCTGTAGAAATATGCAGGCCAGGGGTCCGGGGGGAGCGTCCTTTGTAATCTATAAGAGTAGATGGGTTTAATAAGCCAACACATTCGTGAATATTCCTGGCCCGTAGATGACCATATGAGACTTAGGCAGAGTTAGCACAGCAGAACTAGAATGTGTTTGCCTATGTTCTTGTCATTTTTCGGGGTGAGTTGACATATCTTATTATATTATATTCATGTTAGTTTTTTTTTATATATCTGATAGGAAATTGACGTGAATTCATTTTTGAGGACTTCTCCTAGTCATTTAATTCAGTGATAATGTAGCGCGGTCTACCGCCTTAGTTAAGTGGTGCTTAAACTGTTACGGTTTATAATGGGAAATGATAAACTTACAATAACAGACACTCACTAGGCGTAGAATCAGTCTACAGATGCTTATCATGTGGTTAAGAATAGGCTAATTAACTGTCATTTCTGTAAGATAATGTCAGAGGTGTGGACAGGTACTTAAACACTGAATTATAGGAGATAGTCACTTATTCCTTTATGATATATATTTCTAGTGGCAAGGGGGAATCATTATATGCTTACTTGTGTAGCTAGACTCTAGTCATAACTTTCACAGAAAGCAGACACCCGCCATAGATATAATTCTACCTTATGTACAATCACCACTGTATTATTATAGCAAGAACATTGCATTTTCTATGTACTCATTTTGTGGAATATTAATATATTTCCCCAAGGGGACATACGATTTATTTGTGTAATGTCAAATGCTGTAATCTGTTTATGTAAATTCATTTAATGTTGTAAGATGAATAAGCATATTCATTCAACTGTAACTGCAAGGTTAGGTTTCCTGTATGTTGAGATTGGGAGAAGAGGAGTAGTTTTTGCTGTCAGAACATTTACTGACAGGTAAATGGGTGTACAAAAGATATTAAGCCTAGGCGGGCACATGCTATAATTGATAAAGTGATTTTGTTGTTGCTTGATGTAAAGGGTGTTTCTTTTTTGGGTCTCAGTTTCAGGGATACCGAATCGCTAGAGCAGACTCCAGTCAGGCGAAGAACGTCATGTTCTCTTCGTTCTAGAGGGATTCTGAATACAGCTAGCAATCACGAGTTGTCAACCCCGTTCCTGAATCAAAACCCCTTTTGTCAACGCCAAGTTAAGCTCACGCAGTGCAACGAGCCAACGCTGAATCTGGAATCACCAAATGCAGTAGTAGTTCTCTACTCGCCTATTGGATTACAGCCAGAGCATTGCGGCTTCCAGAATATCAAAACCGCCCAGCATGTCTATAGCAGAATCTGATATCACCCGACTTTGTGTGCCTAAACGGGGCCCTCAGCCAAACCACAGCCAAACCAGTTTAAACACGATTTACAGCCAAGCAAGCAATAGCGCCTGATAAGAGCGCCTGGGACTCCTTGTCCTCAAGTAACTTCGTGTTGTGTATTTCTGGGTTTATGTAGAACTTCGCACTTAGGAGTGGCCAGCAAAGATAAACAGCGTCTTCCAGCCTAACTCGCGCAATTAGGGGTAACCCAAGTCAGCACCAACAAGAAAGTTTTTACAGGTCAATTCAATCCCCCATGGAGTATATTTTTACGTAAAAGACACTTTCTGTAGCTGGCACATTTGGTCCCACGAAAGCGGACAGACTGACACGCAGTTTTATTCATTTGGTAAACCGGAGATAAATACGTCTTCCAGCCCCTCACGCAATTTGGGGTCACCAAAGATAGCGCCTACATTGGATTTACAGGTCAATTACATTACCCATGGAGTATATATTTTACGTAAAGACATTGGAGCTATTTCATTTGGTCCCACGAAAGCGGACGGACTGTCGCTCAGTTAGTTTATTTGGTCAGCAGGAGATAAACAGCGTCTTCCAGCCCACCTCGCGCAACTAGAGGTCACCAACGTTTAGCACCACCGAGGAAAGTTTTGTATTTCACTTCATTCACCTTAAAGGATATTTACATGTAAGACACTTTTCTGGAGCTAGCTTTTGGTCCCACGAAAGCGGACGGACTGACACGCAGTTTTATTCATTTGGTAAACCAGAGGTAAATAGAGTCTTCCAGCCCACCTCGCGCAACTAGAGGTCACCAATGATAGTACCAACAAGGAAAGTTTTGTAGGCTTATTCCCTCACCTTGAAGGATCTACATGTAAGACACTTTCTGGACTATTTCATTTGGTCCCACGAAAGCGGACGGACTGCCACTCAGTTTATTTCATTTCTCTGTGTTCTACAGGTTTTATGAGTGTTGGTGGTGTGTGTGTGTTTGTGGGTGTGTATTTGCATTATTGATGGTTATTGATGACTATTGATGAATATTTTGATTATTGATGTAATTTTATGTTGTGTATGATGAGATGCATTATTTTCCATGCTTTTCTTCTTTAATAAAGTTTACACATTTTATTAATGCACTGTTCCCGACCCTTTCATCCATAATTAACTTGTTTTAGCTCTTTACTATAATCTCTATGTTTGATAAGAGAAAAGAGTGAGAGCAGGAGGTGCTTAGACAGTAAAAGTGAGTTGAGACTTGGAGAGAGAGATCATTTTGATAAATCTTCTTCCAGGTTGTCTCAAGTCCATCTCCTATTTACACCTTTCCGTGTGTGTAATCTATAACTCTGTCAGTCCACTATCCCTTGTCGATTTCACTACTATTGTCCAACTCGACAAATACTCTACACTTTACTCAACCACGACACAAACACATACTTATATAGGAGCCGTGGTAGCTCAGTGGTTAGTGCACTGGCTTCCCAGCTCAGCGGTCCTGGCTCGATCCCCAAACGGCTCCGGGGTCGACCCAGCCTCATGGACTGGGTACTCGGGCAACTCTGGGAAGGATAAAGCGGCCGGCGTGATGCTGACCACATCACCTATAGTGTGCCGATGGTCAAGAAAATATGGGCCTAACACCATATTCCCAATATTCCTCACTTGGCGTGTAAAGGGATCCTTGACCTTTACCTTACATACTTGATATATCAGAGAATGTTCCACTCTAATAGCCCGCGGATACTTTTACATGTTGGTATAAAAGGAAGGGAAAAGGCAGAGAAAGAAGTTAAAAATGGTAGAAACTGTAAAACGTAAAATTAAAGAGGAAATGAAGGAAGCAGTTAAACAGAAAACTAGAGATATTTTAAATATATAAATTGTGATTAAATATGCCGTAACAAAACTCTTTCATTAGTCCATTCTCTGCCATTGTATTTATCTCTGATAAGACATACCTTTTAGCATTCATTCATATCTAAGTATCATTACTGATGTGCCTTGTGTTACCCAGCTCCCCCAACTTTCTATGTGGGTTCCCTGCCAATGCGTGACAAATTACAATCAACAGAGAGCCATATGATATTAATTACGCGGTCCAAATAGTTGTTTGAATTATTCAACTACTGACCCATCTAAAATACTGTGCACTATTTAGGATACAACATCCACCTTCTAAATGATTGAAGCCCGCCATTGTCGTATAACAGATGGGGAAAAAATAAAGTAGTAAACTGGATGTTCTATTGGAACAAATGATCTAGCGATATGCGGTTAAACTGGATAGACAGTCTAAATAAATAGCAGTGTCAACATTGATCGTTCTAGGAAAATGAGAATGAAAATGGAAATCGCCGAATATAAACCTGAGTATTTCCTTTCATGCAATGCCCCTTGCTTCCTTCATCACGCTTTGCTATGTGTCCCAATTGTGGGTCATGTCTCTCAGCTCTAATTTCATTCCTATTCATAAGTTTGCTTTAGCGTGCATCTTTTTTTTTGTTTCTTCTTTCCTTCTGGAGTTACATATATATCGGTTCTCAAAATGACGTCTAGGTCCATCTCTCAACAATAGGAAATCAGTTTCACGGTCTTGTAGCTAAGGTTAACCTTATGCTTGCCTATATGCCTTCCTGTTGGCTTTGATTCTAGTTCACTTACTCGGGGATTCCCCCTGTGATGGTCCCATTTGAAGACAGCATTAGACAACATCTTCACCTTTCACCTTTCAACTCCCAAAGCAGAATGGGCCTTCACCTTAAGGCAGGTCTTTCTGTCCCGTGCCATCAACTCAAGTTCTTTCCCTTCCTCTTCAGCTCTCTTCTCCATGTGTTTTTTTTGGTCAACCTCCATCAATCTTATCCTGGGAATTCCAGAACAAGGACTGCCTTGTAATGCTATCAACAGGTTTCCTCAGTGTGTGTCCTATCCATCCCCAGCGTCTTCTTCTCATCTATTGTTCTACTGGCACTTGTCTGGTTCTTGTCATCAGTTCCACAAAAGTGATCTTGTCAAACCACTTCAATCCTACTCTACGCACGCACCATGTCGCCGGATTAATCTGGATCATTAAGTTGTTTTGAAAGAGGCAGAGACCCCTGGCTTCCATGTCTGTTGTGTTCATAATCTAGTCAAGGAGCCACTAGGAAGAGAACGGGTGACGAGATATTCCTGCTTGGCACAAGTCCTTATCTCAAAGGACTATGTAAGTAGTCCTAAGTCAATAGTTCTATATTTCATGTATTCATATGCCTTCTTATTAGGTTATTAGACTTAGGTAGGATTCCATAATGCGTCATTAGTTTCCAGTAGGATTCTCAATCTAAACTGTGCAACGCGTTTTCATAGTCTACAAATCCGATGTAAAGGGTGGAGTTCAGTTTCAAGCGTAGTTCATGTATTATGCGCAGTGCGTTTATTTGTTCTGGACAGGATCTGTTGAGTCGATAATCTACGTGTCCTTCTCTTAACTGTTTGTCTATTACAGCATGAGGATAATTAAATTTTATATTTTTCAAGCAACAGCTTGATCTCCATATAACTGTGCCCAAGCTCGCGCCCTGGAGAGGACACTCCAGCTTCACCCTATAGGTGTCGGCAAAACACGGGAAGTAGCAGTTACCGGTTATAAGCATTTTGCCCAATTGGCGTAGGGCATGGCGCCAGGGGCTACTTCCGACAGTGGGAGAGGTTCTAGGATCTCACTGGACAGCTACCGCCCGCTTCAAGCTGGGCAGCCCCCAGTCAATAAGGTGTTGTCCCGCCACTGTCTGCTTTCCCCATTGGGTGCATGGGGATTAGGGTCAAACCCGAACTGTGGACAGAAAATGTTGCACCAAGCAATTATCAGAATAATAGAAATAAGCAAACTCTCAGATTGGGATGCTGGAACGTCCGGACTATGTTGACTGGACTATCCGAAAATCTACAGGACGTAAACGATGTAAGGAAGACAGCCATAATTAATGAAGAGCTTAAACGACTTCAGGTGGATATAGTTGCACTTCAGGAAACGCGCCTGGCGGGCTCTGGAACGGTGAACGAGAAGGACTACACATTTTATTGGCAAGGGAAAGATCTTAATAAAACTAGAGAACATGGAGTAGGTTTTGCGGTCAAAAAATCGCTAACTAAAATGGTTGAACCAAGCGAGAATGGATCAGAACGCCTGTTAACGCTCCGCCTGCAAACTAGCACAGGTCCCATCACCCTTGTCAGTGTGTATGCTCCTACTCTGTACTCTGCCTCAGAAGCTAAAGATGAGTTCTACGAGAATCTAGCAGCAGTCATCAAAAGCATACCTAGGCAAGAACAGCTTGATCTAACAGGTGACTTTAACGCTAGAGTGAGTGCCGATAATGTTTCATGGCCTTCATGTCTGGGCAGGTTTGGTATTGGCAAGATGAATGAAAATGGACAACGGCTCTTAGAGTTGTGTGTCCACTTAGACCTCTGCGTGACCAACACCTACTTTCAGACAAAACCCCAACATAAGGTGTCATGGAGACTGTTGCGTGATAAATTCTCGCAACATCGTTTTATTTCAATATCTATTTTATAACGCAAGGGCAACAACTGCTTGAAATTTATAGTCACTTTTCTCGGTAAGCATTTGTCTTCTCGCGTTGGTATCGAATGCAGTTAAGTTTGAGCTGTGGTCATTTTGCGCTGGACTGCGCATGACTTGTCTTGCTTCTTGGTCGATCGGTTTCCGCCCACCACTAGTGGAGTGAGCGATTTGGAATGGCGAAAGAGATGCCTCGTTGAAGAGGGGATCTCCGCTATTTTTTGTTCTGTCAGGAATGTGAGAGTCCTCTTATGGATATTTCGTTTATTCGAGATAATACCTCTAGTGTATTTGCACATGCCGGGAGGCATAATATTTCTGTGTATTTCCGGAAGGCAAGGTAAATTAACATTTTCATTAACTCTATCGATTTTTGGTCGTGAACGATTTCTGGTTCATAGCCTGTCTTCGAAAGTCGTCGTCACGAGATGTTTTCCTAGCTCACATGTCGCTGTATTGTGCTGCATCGGTTGATGCAGGTTCCAAGGACCATTACTTGCTACTTTGTTAAATGAACTAGGTTTGAAAAACCTTTATTATCTAGAGGATATTTTTTGAGGACATTATTTATACTTCGGCAGACGTGTCTGTCTTGCTGAAGTCAAACTAAGGAGAGTGAACTGATCTCATACATCTGGTTATCTCCTGGCTGTTATAGAAAGGGATGGAGTTTTTCACCTGACTACATTTACAGCACTTTGAAATATAACATGCATCTGACTCATCATTGTAATGCTGTCTACCGTCTATTGCTGTATTGAATGTTGCTGTGATAATGACTGTTTGATGTGTCTACATATTCGCGTAACCATTTTGTCACTGTGGCGTCCACAATAAATAATGAAGAAAAACGTCAACGGCTGTTACAAGAATCATTGACTTTATACGTCGTGAGTTTACTGACGTCCTATGTGGATTGCCCTGTTATTTTTGTATGAACATTGTTTTGACTGAACACATCTGCACACCACACAAAACCAGACATGCGGATACCATCCATCATCATATGGCATCACGCATCATTTGGTGGCCATAAGCTGGTTTGATTCTGGTACCAGCAAACACGGGGTCCCTTACCCACTTCATTTTCAACAAGAATTCATCAGCATCCTTCAAGAAATTAACATTCTTCAATACAGTCAACATCTTCAAAATTTTCAAAGTACTCGGCGTTGCCCGGTAAAAGTCAAAATTTCAACTTTTTGACGGAAACAAGAATTTGACAGTACCCGGCGTTGTTACATGTTGCCGGATAACTCGGACTGCTGTTATCTTTTACGCAAGTCAAGCAAGTTGCTGCTGTCAAGGTTCCAGTGCTGTCGTTTTTGTGAAGGTCAAGTGCCGGTTGAAACGGGTTGTTTTCTGAAGAAGGCCAAGTACCGATTTCCATCAACTTACTTTTGGATTAGAAGGTCAAGTGCCGAAACAACTCAACACACAGTATTTCAGAAGCTCTTGTACCATCGTGTTAGCAGTGGAAGCAGTTCAGATGTGCCATCATCGTTGGAGCTTCGCTCTTTAGGACGTTGATTGACATCCGTTTTTCTGCTGTTCTACGATTGGAAGCCTATAAGTTAAGTGGCCTGTTTGTATGTAAACTGTGCCCTTATACTTCTGCTGAGTCTTCTGTGTATCATCTCATTCTATATGTTATATGTCTATATGTTATTTGTATATTTATATGTTTATATTTCAGCGGGTTCTCGGTTGGGTGGTGTCTCCGTTAGATTATGCCACGTCATAGAGGTCGTCTATTGTGAGCGTTTTCTGTAAGGTTTGCAAATTTCCAATACTGGAATTTGCTAAGCGACTTCTGTTGCTATTTATGTTGCTGATCTTTGTTATTGTTTACATTGTTATTGTTTACATTGTTTGTATTGTTTACATTTTCAATGTTTACATTCTGCATGTGTTTACATAGTCATTGTTTACAGTTATAGTAATTAGTTAATGGGCTATGCTAATGCACTGTTACTACTACACTGATGATAAATGAATGATGAATAGTGTCGTGCACTATTGAATGAGAAGTGCACTTATGATCAAGAATTGATTGTTGATATTTCATATACAAGTTCTTTGATTGGAGACTTGTTTCCCACAGAGACTGGGATAATATAAGGTGATGTGAATATACAAGTGCTTAATTAAGACTTGTTACACTTAGGTTTGAAATAAATTAGTTAATTATTTCAGGTTTTGGACTTATATATTACTCATCATGTCTACATTTGAGCACTTTATTGAGCAGGGTAAATTGCTTGGGAAGACTGGTGATAAGTTAGAAGAATTTGCAACTGCTCGATATGATAAAGCAATGGAAGCTGAACAAAAGAAACTGCATATGGAAGCTGAACAAAAGAAACTGCAGATGCAGGTGGATGAAAAAAGATTCCAAATGGAAATGGAAAAACAAAAAAGGGAATCAGAAGCTGAGGAAAGAAAACTCCAGCTACAGCTAGAAGCTGAAAGACTTCAAAAAGAGGCTGAGAATAAAAGACTTGAAAAAGAGGCTGAAAATAAAAGACTTGAAAAAGAAGCTGAAAATAAAAGACTTGAAAAAGAGGCTGAAAATAAAAGACTTGAAAAAAAAGCTGAAAATGAAAGACTTCAAAAAGAGGCTCAGGCTGAGGAAAGAAGATTACAGAGAGAGTCTGATGAGAGGAAAGAGAAAGCAAAAATGGAACATGAAGAAAAGGTCTTAGCTTTAGAGTTGGAAAAATTGAAATTGACAAGCATGAGTAATGGTAATGATTCAAACAAGGGTTCATCTTCTGGTAAGGCTAATAATGATACTTTTAAGATTAAGTTACCAACATTTAGTCCTTCCAGTGATGACATAATGTTCTATCTGGACAGATTTGAACAAGCATGTACAGCTCATAACATAGACAAAGCAAAATATGTTTATCAGTTATCAGGGATACTGACAGGTAAAGCTCTAAGTATATTAAATATGGTGGATGAACCTGACAAGAACAATTATGAGGTTGTCAGGGCCGCTTTGTTAAAGAAATATCAGCTTAACGAAGACGGCTATCGTCTACAATTTAAAAACATGTTACCTGAAAATGGAGTTGAATTCTCCGAGTTTATTGCAAGAATACGCATTACTTTCTCACGATGGGTTGAACTATCTAAGACGGAAAAAAAACTTATGAAGGACTTATGGACTTAATACTTAGAGACAAAGTCATGTCGTCTGTCAATGAGTCTTTCCTTGCTTTCCTTCATGAACGTAAACCTAAAACAATAAAAGAAATGGAAGATTTCTGTTGCCAATACGTAACTGCGCACCCACACATAACCATGGGTAACTCTAAGGTGAAAGAAGGTTTACCAGTTGCTTCGGCAGCTCCGTATGGCCAAAACTTTGCTCGTAGATTCCAACAAAATTTTGATAGAAAGAGTAGCGGTAATTTCTGTCAAAATCATGGAAATCAATTTCATGGTGATTCTTCTTCGAAGAATTGGAGACAACCTGATAGTACTCGTTACTATCACCCTAATAATTATAAGCATTTCAAAAGAGGATATGGTAATAGAGGTTATTCCTGCCGAAGACCTCAGAACCAAACAAATAGATGTTCGCATCAATGTGAATATGATAGTAATCGTGGAAACTGGAATTCGAACCAGGATAACAATTACAATAGAGACAATAATAACTGCAGAGATAATAATAACTTTGATAACTTCAGAGGTAATAATAGTCGGGGTAGATCTCAACACAAAAAAAAAAGAGATATCAGCAGGCTAATGCTGTACAACAGGAAACTGAGGGAGCCTGTAATCATGTGGTTGATAGTAAAAACTTTGACGCTGTCACTGGTTCTGCTTTTGACTTTGAGAGAGCAAACAAATGCCCCCAATGCAGTACTTTATTCGAACCGGGTACCATAACTACTTTGAGTTGTGGTCACCCACTTCCCGCTCTTCCTGCTGCTGTTGCGCATGACGGGAGGGGTTCTTTAATCCTACATAAGGGTCTTGTTAATGATACTCCGGTCTCACTACTTTTCGATTCCGGATGCACCACTATTGGTGTTAGACAATCGCTTGTAGATCCATCTTGTGCTACAGGAAAGGTTATTAAATGTGTCACATTTGGCGGCACTCTAGAAAAATATCCTACTGCTGTAATTCGCATTGCCACTCCTTTCTTTACTGGAGATGTGCATGCTTGTCTCTTACCTAATCCTATTGCGGACCTTATTATTGGTCGTATTCACGGAGTTAGGGAGTGTACCCCACAGCAGATTGCTGCTTGGGAAGATAATAACATGCAAGCTACAAATGCAGTAGTTACAAGAGCACAAACTCTACAAACACCCGAAACTTCACTGAATAGTGATAATGAAGTTGATAGCCAAGATAGTCACTTAGTGATTACTCGTGACTCTTTCATAAAATTGCAAGAAGAAGATCCTTCTTTAAAAAAATTCTTCGTTCTTGCGAAGAAAGGTGATCCGAATCAGGATACAAATAGAAATCTTGGATTGCAATGAGAAACGGCGTACTTGTACGTATGGTACAAGATTCGACTACGTCGGCACATTCGCAAATTCTTGTTCCCAAGAGCATGAGAGTGCAAATATTGCAACATGCTCATGACTCGCAATGTGCTGGACATATGGGTTTTGCCCGTACGAAGTCGAGAGTCCTTGCGGCTTTCTTTTGGCCTTTTTGTCAATAAGGACATTCGTATTTACTGCCGATCATGCAAGGTATGTCAGGAGGTCAAATCTAGAGGACCACGACATGCTGCGCCTATCCAGGCTGCTGACATTCCTATTCGGCCGTTCCAGAAAATGGCCATATATATTATTGGCCCTTTTAAGGTCAAGTCGGCCAGAGGACATCAGTTTATCCTTACATGTGTCGATATGTGCACACGTTGGCCAGAGGCTATTCCTCTTAAGAGCATATCTACTACAGATATCGCAGATGCTCTTTGGTTGATATTTTCTCGCTTGGGGTTCCCCAGAGAAATATTATCAGACCATGGCACTCAACTCATATCTGACACTATGTCACAGGTAATGTCTACCTTACATATTGAACGATCTCTCAGTAGTATCTACCATCCTATGTCTAATGGGTTAGTTGAGCGTCTGAATAGAACGCTCAAGACTTTGCTTGGTAAGATAACTGAAGATCATCCTCAAGATTGGGACAGGGTTTTACCCGCGGCTCTCTTTGCCTATAGAGAAGTCCCTAATGAACACACAGGATTTTCTCCCTTCGAACTTGTCTTTGGCGCGCGTCCACGCGGCCTATGTCTTTATTACACGATCTCATCACTGCCGATGATATTAGCGATGAAACTCAATCCTCATATGAGTATGTCATTGCTCTTAGACAAAAGATCATTGAGGCATGTAAGCTAGCAACTGCTTCATCAGAAATTGCTTAAGAGAAGGCAAGGCAGTTTGCTAACAAGAATAGATGTCTACGACAACTTTGTCCAGGTGACAAAGCATTCGTCCTACTCCCCAGTAGGGAAAATAGACTTCTTATTGCATGGAAAGGTCCGTATGCAATAGTCTCTCGGATTTCCGATGTTGACTATGTGGTCGATATTGATGGAAAGCATAAAACTTTCCACATAAACATGCTTTCGGAATTTCACGAACGTCCGGACTATTTGCTGCCTATTTTCCAGGCAACGGATGATGCTCCTGCACCTCACGGTCATTATTCATCCCTGTCTGTCATACAGGATGAGGAAGCTACCTTCTCTGATGTCAACCTTCCCCTTCCAGTGGTTCCATTACATTCCACGGAATCTTGGAAAAACGTTTCTGTTTCTCCTAATCTTTCTGGTGACGAACATCGACAAGTCTCGTCGATGTTACAACATTTCAGGATGTTCTCACTGACATTCCTGGACACACAGATGTCATAGAACATGACATAATTCTTACCGACAATAATCCAATTAGGGTTAGGCCTTATCCTATTCCTATACACTTTCAGTCGCAAGTGGAAAAGGAATTGGATGAAATGATTCAATTAAATATAATTGAACCATCGACTTCACCATATTCTTCTTCCATGGTTATTGTCCGGAAGAAGGATAAGAACATACGAATTTGCGTTGATTATCGCAAATTGAATCAGGTCACAAAGTTTGACGCTGAACCGATGCCTTTGTTAGAAGATCTACTGATTAGACTTTCTAATTCTAGATTCTTCACTAAACTTGACTTGTCTAAAGGTTATTGGCAAGTGCCTTTAGCAGAGCATGCCAAACCTCTTACTGCTTTTTCTACACCTAGGGGTCTATTTCAATGGAATGTTATGCCTTTTGGTCTCATGAACGCCCCTGCCACTTTCGTTCGCATGATGCGTCGAATTCTGTCACATCGTTCGGATGTCATCGCATACTTAGATGACATCTGTCTCTTCAGTGATACCTGGGAAGATCACTATTTAGGGTTATATGACTTACTGTCCACTCTACGTGAGAATAATTTGACAGCAAAACCTTCTAAAGCTTTTGTTGGTTTTGGTGAAATCTCTTTCCTGGGTCATCGTGTTGGTCATGGTCTCTTGAAGACAGAAGACCACAATACTTCCAAAATACTAAACATCTCTGTTCCTAAAACGAAGAAACAAGTTAGGAGTCTCTTAGGTTTAATTCAATTTTATGGGAGATTTATTCCAAATTTATCTTCGATCATGGCACCTCTATCAACATTGTTGAAGAAAGGTTCGCCTAATCTGGTCCGTTGGTCTGAAGAATGCCAATCTTCACTAGACCAAATCAAGAATATATTTTCTTCTCCTCCCATCTTAAGATTACCTACTCTTGATAAGGACTTTTGTTCTTCGGAGTGATGCTTCATCCACTGGGATTGGAGCAGCACTGATGCAAGAATATGCAAATACTCTGCATCCTGTTATGTACATTTCTAGAAAACTAAATGCGGCAGAGAGGAACTACTCGGTTTTAGACCGTGAGTTGTTAGCGATGGTTTGGTCAATTCTAAAACTACAAAGATTCCTCCTGGGCGCACATTTCATTCTAGAGACTGATCAGAAAGCTCTTACAGCTATTCAGACTAAGAATTTGAAGAGTTCGAGATCCACTCGATATGCTATAGCTCTTCAACCTTTTCACTTCACGGTACGAGCTATCCGTGGTGCGGATAATGTGATGGCTGACATTTTGTCTAGATGCCCACATGACTCCAACTAATACTTCTGTCCTATATTTCCATATATTACAGAGTCATAACACACCTATATTTCTACAATAGATTAGCACATCTGTACTTACTTTATATGTACACACTATCGTGCTTTGTTGTCATCTTCTTCTGTTCGTTTTTTAAGATGATAGAGGAGGACTGAGTAGTTAATATAAGGGCCGTTAGTTTAGTAAACAGCCACAATTATTAATAATGTATTGTACCTTATGAAGCATATTAGTTATTAATTAGCATTATATTGCTTGTACTTTCTCAGAATGTCATTGTTGAGCTGAGGACTTACCTTACTAGTATCAAGCATGACGAGTTCTAGATTGTGTACTTACCCTCGGAATACCAGAGCATATGTCCTGGATCGTCATGTAGTTTAACTTTACTATGTACTTATGTCATTACATGTCAAAGAATGTACTATTTAAATTTTCCTATCAGATTTGTACATCCATTTTTAAAGACAATATTAGAGTATGCTGTTTAATGATGATTATAGTAACTTGCATACGTATATTGTGTTTACATGCTAACGTGATGTGTGTTGGTGACACCTCCCCGATGTGAATATTTTTTGAGACATATTTATTTTTCTGTTGAGGTATATCCTCACCAGACACTCTATATTTAGCCTCATGTTAGGCAATTTAATTAATTATCAGCGCATAATTCGTGCGTTTTGAGCCGCTTATCGCATGCTCTTTGATATTGAAAAAAAAAAAATATGTTCCACATTTTTTTTTTTATCGGGAGGAGGTGGTGATATGTTGCGTGATAAATTCTCGCAACATCGTTTTATTTCAATATCTATTTTATAACGCAAGGGCAACAACTGCTTGAAATTTATAGTCACTTTTCTCGGTAAGCATTTGTCTTCTCGCGTTGGTATCGAATGCAGTTAAGTTTGAGCTGTGGTCATTTTGCGCTGGACTGCGCATGACTTGTCTTGCTTCTTGGTCGATCGGTTTCCGCCCACCACTAGTGGAGTGAGCGATTTGGAATGGCGAAAGAGATGCCTCGTTGAAGAGGGGATCTCCGCTATTTTTTTGTTCTGTCAGGAATGTGAGAGTCCTCTTATGGATATTTCGTTTATTCGAGATAATACCTCTAGTGTATTTGCACATGCCGGGAGGCATAATATTTCTGTGTATTTCCGGAAGGCAAGGTAAATTAACATTTTCATTAACTCTATCGATTTTTGGTCGTGAACGATTTCTGGTTCATAGCCTGTCTTCGAAAGTCGTCGTCACGAGATGTTTTCCTAGCTCACATGTCGCTGTATTGTGCTGCATCGGTTGATGCAGGTTCCAAGGACCATTACTTGCTACTTTGTTAAATGAACTAGGTTTGAAAAAACCTTTATTATCTAGAGGATATTTTTGAGGACATTATTTATACTTCGGCAGACGTGTCTGTCTTGCTGAAGTCAAACTAAGGAGAGTGAACTGATCTCATACATCTGGTTATCTCCTGGCTGTTATAGAAAGGGATGGAGTTTTTCACCTGACTACATTTACAGCACTTTGAAATATAACATGCATCTGACTCATCATTGTAATGCTGTCTACCGTCTATTGCTGTATTGAATGTTGCTGTGATAATGACTGTTTGATGTGTCTACATATTCGCGTAACCATTTTGTCACTGTGGCGTCCACAATAAATAATGAAGAAAAACGTCAACGGCTGTTACAAGAATCATTGACTTTATACGTCGTGAGTTTACTGACGTCCTATGTGGATTGCCCTGTTATTTTTGTATGAACATTGTTTTGACTGAACACATCTGCACACCACACAAAACCAGACATGCGGATACCATCCATCATCATATGGCATCACGCATCAGAGACACCCACGATCCAAGCACTGGCACCAACTGGACCTGATTCTCGTCAGAAGGCCACTTCTCAGGTCTGTGCTCTCCACGCGCTCGTACCATAGTGCAGACTGTGATACAGATCACTCCTTGGTTTGCTGCAAAATCAGAGCACAACCAAGAAAACTCTATCGTGTCAGACATGAAGGGAAATCACGCATTGATACCAGCAAGATGTCAGACCCTGTCATGATCGTTCAATTTACTGCGACCTTCAAGAAAGTGCTCAGCAGCCCTCAGCATGGTGATACTATTACAAAGAACTGGGAGCATCTACGGAACACCATTCAAAGTACTGCACTTGCCACCTTTGGTAAGAAAATGGCGACGTCAAATGACTGGTTTGATGCTTCATCAGATGTGATGGCACCTGTCATTGAAGCTAAGCGCAGTGCTATGAATGAATACAAACGTTCACCAAGTGCTAGAACCCTACAGATCCTGAAGGCTACGAGAAGCAAAATTCAACAAACTGCTCGACGTTGTGCAAATGACTATTGGCTCCAGCTCAGTGAGAGCATCCAGATCGCAGCGCAAACAGGCAACATTAAACAAATGTATGAAGGTATAAAGAAAGCACTTGGCCCCCAAAAAAGTAAGACATGTGACAGACGAACTTAGCTGACCCTGATTGACCCTGAAGCGTTGGATGATATAGTACGACCCTTTGTAACGACCCCTTCGTATAGCATCAGTGCCCCCGAGTATATTGTAACTTTTCGTCAAACGGGATTTTTTTCACCTGGACTTATTAGCTATGCAACCTTTCCACGCAGATGGTCAACACGTTTGCTGATTAATATGTGGACAGTTTATCTACCGTTCATTCTGGTCATCGCATTGATTTAAGGAGAGATTAAATCACGCCCATGGACATCTCCTGAGCAATCATATGCAGGTATTTTCATTAACTTGGCCAGTGGAGGGCGTTGCCAGCATCAAACGATAGTAGTGACCACGATCAAAGACACTGGGGGAGATCTCAGGAAGGACTGGTGGCATGCTATCAAAGGCAGTAGTGGTCCCTGAAACGAGCGACGCAAGTTTCCTGCCGGTATTTCGCATCTCGGTGTTAAACACGAAACCGATCGCAGTAGGAGCGAACGGGAAAGCCGGCGCAAGCAGCGAGCGAAGATACGAGAGACCAGGGGCGGCTTCTTTCTTTAGTCTGGCGGTCAGATCCCCAAAAGTCTTCTGAGATCAAAAAAGGTGTCACATTTCTCATGTCCCGCCAATCTCGCATTCCAGTTGTAGATATACAGACCATGAAGAAATGCATGTTATCACTCGCTGGCCAGAACTTGACAGAAGCACTAGCGATATTTTTTTTTTTTTTTTTTTTTTTTTTTTTTTGTTTTTTTTTTTTTTCTTTTTTTCTTTTTCGTACGCCCGCTAATACTCGAGGCGAAATCTCAGGTTATTACTATGTCTAACCTGACATTGATTTTACGTGAGTATCCTTTTTTACTTGTACAGAGACAGGTGTCCCTCGCCATTCAGGCAAATACTCTCCGATTTCGGAGGTACCCATTGCAGCTGGGTCGGCTCAGGAGCCGCCAATCCCTGGT
Source organism: Oreohelix idahoensis (assembly GCA_024509875.1). Lineage (NCBI taxonomy): Eukaryota > Metazoa > Mollusca > Gastropoda > Stylommatophora > Oreohelicidae > Oreohelix > Oreohelix idahoensis. The sequence continues at coordinate 53,676 of JAMPIV010007146.1, read as the reverse complement.
CGACAACACTCCTTCAAATGTTCTCGCCAGGTCTCGAGTTAATCCAGTCCAATTCCCGGTCGACGAAAAATCCTCAAATGCCGTCGCCCGGGTTTGATCCTGAATCACCCGGTCGCCAGAGCGGTGTTGTAACCACTACGCTAGCGCGGCTCCCACTAGCGATATTGAAATCTTGTTATAGATTTTCCCTTGGATTTTCATATATATTTGCAGTGAATTCTATTCTGTGCAAAACGGTAAAATATAACTGTGTCTAGTGGTCAGTGGTCTAGTTCATTCATTCTATTTCACTGGATATTGTGTTTATTTAAATTTATTAAATTAAACCCTCTCAATAGTTCCCAGTTGTGAATGTAATGTTATAGCTGTTATATTATTTCCAAAAATAATAGAGGCTTAAAAGTTAAAGTAACTTTTAAAGTCGCGAGGGAATTTATAATTAATAAATTTAGTTAAGTCTTATATATATATAGATGTATGTTTTAACCATTAGAACTCGCGCAGTGTTTTACCTAATACAGAATTAAATACGCGAGGGTATATATATATATAGATAGTCTTAACGGGAAATGCATCGCGCTTTAGAATGTTATTTGATTTTTCGGTATATTACATGTCTTTTTCTTTCATACAGAGTGATCGTAACCTTTGCGATCCCAGCATAAAGAAAGCAATAGAGAAATCCTACAAAGTCCTTTTCAGACTCGGTTCTTAACTTCCAGATACATTGATGGAACATTTTTAAATATAATTCTTGTGGCGGTCTGATGCGACCTAGCTATCAATTACATGAAAGAAAGCACCCCCAAGAACTTTTTTTAAATAAATCATCAAATTTAATTACAATCTGTAATATAAACTGGAAGATGAACAGTGCCAGTAGCGATAATTTATTTACGGCTCTACTGTGAGAGAATACATATTTACCTGACTGTGACTGAGCCTAATTTTTCCTCACTGGATTTAAACCATACTGGTCAGTTGCTATCATCACGCCTTGAAGGAATTTTACCTCCAGCAGCGAAATTAAAGAGACCTCATTTTCACCCCTGTATTGAATTGTGTCAGTGCCATCCCATAGTCTCCTTTTCATATAATAAAACATAAGAACTCTGAGTCTTCAAGTCCGGCGATTAGTGGGAATATTCGCTATCAGCAAACCTCGCTACATCTGGGGCGGGACATCAAAGTACTAGACATTTTCACGTGTCAAGAGTATTTGTTGTTTATATAATTCTATGGATTGTCTGATGCTGATATCGGTAAGTGTGTGTGTGTGTATGAGTGTGGATCCTCACGCGCGTGCATGAATGAGAGGAAATCTAATTGTTTTTGCAAACCATTTGTTAACTTGCCTACCGGGCAATACATTTTCTGTATACCCCGCATTGTTCCTTTAAGTGGGATATTTTGTTAACTCCGTTTAACCCCCTCCCCTTTCAATTGCTTAGTAAAGGGAAGAACAATTTGGGACAACAGGATTTTTTTCTACCACCCATACCTAGTATTGTAACCCCTCTTTCAGAGTAATTAACTTCACTGTTAGGTTACATTACCTACGTTCCTGATAACTATCTATCTTTGGACTGGGTTCATCTTTGTCTAATAAGCGGGAAGGGCTTAGTCGATACCAATCTTCTTCACCCCCTCCCCACCTTGATCTTTGCATTTTCTGTACTTATGATAATTTTATGTAACACTTGATATTTGTTTGTGATTTGGTTTTTTTTTTTTTTGGTTAATAAACATCATAAACCTAATTAGCACTGTGTTGGAAATACCCAAAGCCCAACATTCCCCCTATTTGTTTAATATAGTTGTATCCACGTGCGTTTGTGTGTTTGAAGCACCAAATTGGTGTGAGCGCAGATGTGTGTCTTGAAAACTGGCAAATAATTGTTTGACCAGAAGAGACTGAAGAGTAGATTGAGAGAAACGATTTGTCGTAAATAAGTCTGTCTTTACTCTCCTCCGGCGCTCTGTGAAGCAACGAGTTACTCTGTAACCTTTTCTATCACTGAGCTTTCATCATCATTCTCCACTCTAAACCGGACCACTATTTCTAAGACTCTTTCTCTCTAAATAAATTTACGACAAGACAGCACCGCTAAAAACCATCAGCGGAGAGAAGCTAACCGATAAGGGTAAGCAGATGGAGAGGTGGGTCGAGCACTACTCTGAGCTTTATGCTAGATAAAATACCGTTACGCCTGCAGCCCTTGATGCTGTCAAATGTCTGCCAACTATGGAGGAGCTGGATGCCGAACGAACATTAGAGGAACTCAGCAAGGCCATTGATAGCTTGGCCTCTGGCAAAGCACCAGGCAGTGATGGAATTCCTCCTGATTTAATCAAATGCTGTAAGAGCACGCTATTACATCCCCTCCATAAGATGCTGTGCCAGTGCTGGGAAGAGACAACTATTCCTCAAGACATGCGAGATGCCAAGATTGTAACACTGTATAAAAATAAAGGAGACAGAAGTGATTGCAATAACTACAGTGGCATCTCTCTTCTTAGTATTGTTGGTAAGGTTTTTCCCAAAGTCATCTTAATGCGACTACACAAGTTAGCTGAGCGCATATATCCAGAGTCACAGTGTGGATTCCGAGCTGGTAGATCAACAACAGACATGATCTTCTCTGTCCGTCAGCTTCAGGAAAAATCAAGAGAGCAGAAAAGGCCTTTATATATCGCCTTTATAGACCTCACTAAAGCATTTGACTTGGTTAGTAGTGTCGTAGATTTTTGATAGGAGAATTAAGACTTGGGATGGTCCCTTCTGAATAGATTGGAATGAGTGATAGTCACAGTGTGAGATAGAAATACAAAATAGATTTCCACGAGTGAGGTGGTAGAATTGTGATAGAAGCTGTCTCTAAGAGCGAGAAATCTTCTCTCTCTCTCTCTCACCTATCTTCTACGACAGATCTAGAGTAGTCAGACAGTCTAACACATATACATTAAATATATATATATATATATATATATATATATATATATATATATATATATATATATATATATATATCCACTCACGTGCACGCACATTCAAGTGACGACAGGTAGACACACAGACGTGGGAAACTATAACAAAGGATTATATAGATATTTAGAACGAGCTGACCAACATGCTGATTAATTTATGGTTAAGTTTATTTATCATTTGTAAACTTACGTCACAACATGTAAAATTACATCAAAAAAGGCATATACACAAAGTCATAAACAAATCAAGGAATGCTACAAGAACTGGTAAACCCACAGTTATGATCTTCCCTCGATGGATAGCCCACAGTCCCGTTAGGAGAAAGATGATAGCACAAAGAGTCCCAGATACATATGATTGAGTCTAAGAGTTCTCTTCCCCCCCCCCTCGTTTAAGGTATGAACAGACATGATACTATAATCTAGTTTAAGGGAAAATATTGGTAGCAAAAACAAACTTGCATGAAGAAAGTTATGACAGCAAATAGGTGCCCAATTACAACAGTAAAGAAATCGCTCCGACCTGCTTGCACTCTATTCATTCAGACGAGCACACGTGCACATTTCATACTCACAGCTTGATAGCCACTTCTGGAACAAACAAAAAACAATATTTTTAGGACTTGCCCATACAGAATCTTCAATGGTAATCTTGGCCAAGAAAACCCCAGGTCCAAAAAAGACGCGTTGAATTCACTACTTCCGGGACCGTTCTCTTGGGAATACTATTGTTTTGGATGTCTGTTTAAGTCACATAAAATTTGTCCAAGCACGAGCGTTTATAGGGGGCACAGTGTCAATATCTTAGATTTCAAACGAATAAGGAATGTCAGGTCGGCATCTTCTTTCAGTATAGGGATTTAGTTGGTCACACCACCACTTGTCGAAACTCCGTCGGAATATTACTGACGTTTTGCTTGCCACAGCGGGCTGATCTGTACTTAAGTGTTATTCTGGAAGAATTAATTCTGGCGCGATAGGCCTTTTACTTCATTTAACTGTTACAGTTCATGTAATGAAAGTGCTTAAGTTCTTCACAGATAATGTTCACGTACTAGAACGCTGGCAAAGTTTGGGTACCACAGTATTCACTGAATAAAGAAAAATACATATGAAATATTTTACATATTATGTACTCAATATAACTTACATTTTTTAACTGCAAGCGTATAGCTTGTCTTATAGTTTAAAACTTCCCGTGAAATAAGTTATATATATATAACAATCAATCATCATGAATTAGGAATACCTACGGATTCCGTCAACACTCAGGAGGCATCTAGCATTTATAAGTTAGTTTAGAAAAATTACTCTCGTCTGATTATTTAGCAGTAAAATTAAATTCATTATAGCTACATTGTTGTTTAAGCTAGAAATTATAATTTATTCTGCTTTCCACTGAAACACGTCACTAGAAAATAATACAGACTTATGTATTAAGCGCTCTGCACCAAATCTAACTAGTGAAATAAAATAAGCGATTTAACACTTTAAACACTTCACGAAATACTAGATAATATGTATAATATTTTACCTCCACACAGAATTTACAGGCGATCGCACAACTTTGGAATTATATGCTTATATTTTTTGGTAGTCTAGAAGTTCGGCAAAATTTTTGCCAAGAACAAACTAAGACTTCGCTATACAGCTTATTCTCTTTGCACGAAACGTCCTGTCTACTGCGAGTTTAGGAGCGAGAATGAAAATCTAGTTTCAAACTCTGATTACACTGACAAACAACATTTTTCTTTCTTATATAAGAATAAGTTTTCTTAGGTTAGTTTCTTGCGCTGATTTCAAATCTGAAATCCGTTTATCTCTATCACGTCGGGTTCTTAAGATATTTGTGAATAAATATATTTTTGGGAAACCGTTATTTGCTCCGTTTCATTTTTATTATATAACTTATTAAAAATTAATAAAAAGCAACATAATTCTACTTTTTATACTGCTAAAAGATGCATGACATATGTTACGCGATTTTTCAAATAGTTACTGTATTTTGAAATAATTTTGAGCAAAATATGGCTTCTAGAAGTTGTAGAAATTCGGCTGATCTGTTCTGTTACGTGTGCGGATATTTTACCGATTGTGTTGACCAGAAAAACTTTATACCATTACTAAAGAAAGCATATGAACTTTATCTCGATTTGAAAGTTGATGATGCAAATAAATCTTGGAAGCCAAATGCAGTTTGTTCGATACATTGGCAGGTTGGTTACGAAAATCGCCGAAGCATAAGTCGATGCCTTTTGGAGTGCCAGTAATATGGCGTGAACATACAAATCACACTACTGATTGTTACTTCTGCTTGATAAATATCAATGGTTTCACTTTTAAGACTAGAAAGTCGGTGGTTTGTCCAAATATTGAATCGGTTTCGAAACCAGTGCCTCATGATCCAATCACGTGTCTGATCCAAGTACCACCAGAACAATATCCGTTGGACGTAAATGAACCATCAGAAAGTGATAGTTTACCTGCTTTAGAAACTAATTCTGACTCAGATTACATACCGGTGAATGATGGTGTTTACTTAATTAACCATTCAGAACTTTCAGATCTAATACGTGATCTCGCTGTTACCAAAGGACAAGCGGAATTACTCGGTTCGCGACTCAAAGAATGGAATCTTTTAGCGCCCAATACTCCGATATCTAAATTTCGTCATAGACACAGAGAACTTGTTCAATACTTTGAGATGGATGATGACATTTGCTATTGCAAAGATGTAAACGGTCATGAGCACATAGTCAACGAATGGCGATTTTTCATCGATTCTTCCAAGACTAGTCTAAAAGCCGTGTTATTGTATAACATACATTTTTTTTCATCAATTCCAGTCGCCTACTCTGTTCATATGAAAGAAACTTATGACAATATGGCTATACGTTTGGAAAAAAATAAAGTACAATGACTACCAATGGCGGATTTGTGGAGACCTAAAGGTCATTGCAATTCTCACGGGCATGCAGACTGTGTATACTAAATTTTGTTGCTTCCGATGTGAATGGGACAGGCGCAACAGACAGGAACATTATGCAAGAAAGGTGTGGCCTATCCGGGATCGTATGCAGCTCGGGCATAAAAATGTAATACGCGAGCCATTAGTTAACAAAGACAGCTTCATTTTACCACTGTTACATATAAAGTTGGGGCTCATGAAGAATTTTGTAAAAGCGTTAGATAAAACGAGCAAAGCTTTCACTTATCTTCGAGAAAAGTTTCCGCAAGTTAGCGATGCAAAGATAAAGGAAGGTATCTTTGTAGGACCTCAGATTAGGAAAGTTATTGCAGACAAACAATTCGAGAACTTGTTACATGATAGTGAACTTTGCGCATGGATGGCATTCAAATCGATCGTCGATAACTTTCCGGAAAATCACAAATCTGTCGACTATGTTGCATATTGTTAAGCAGTGCATAGATGCATACAGAATTATGGGCTGTAACATGTCCCTCAAAATCCATTTGCTCGATTCGCATCTTGACTTTTTCCCTGACAACCTTGGCGAAGTCAGCGATGAACATGGAGAACGATTCCATCAAGATATCGCCGTAATGGAGTCACGTTATCAAGGACGGTGGAGTGTGACCATGCTTGCCGATTATTGTTGGATGCTTCATCGCGATGTACCACATGCCATTCACCGACGAAAGTCGACTGCAAAGAAATTCAAGCCTACATAACTGTTATACTTCTTGTACGAATGATGTTGTAATACTGTATGGGTTGTTAAAAAACTTCAATTGCGTATTTCTAGAGATCCCGACCTGATAGAGAAAAACGGTTTGCAGATTTAAAAACAGCGCATTAAAATTGACCAGAAAAATATAGAAATGTTAGAGAAAGAAAAAAAAAGTTTTTTTTTTTGTTAGTCAGTGTTATATCTATTACCAGACAAAGAGGTAAACTTTTATTTCGCCAAACCGAAATAATCCCCCTTTTCGTCTATAACACTTTACGTTTAACACCAAGAGGCTGTCGAAAGACACCTCCGTCTAAGAAACGGCCGTAGCGCTAAGTGTCAGATGCAAATGTAGACAACTTGTCTGCAATGCAGGGGCAGTTTTCGCACCTCACGCTGACCATGGCCCACAATGAGTGTCGTGTCAGGTGGAATTTCCAGACAAATGTCACGAACTGCACCGTAGAGGTGTCAGTTATCGCGCTTTTCCTGAGCGCTCAGCCGAAGAAGCTGCGCCTGTCAGCTGAAGGTGCAGACATAGTCTGCTCGTATGTCTGAGATAAGCGAAAGTCACAGTTTCGTGTCCTGACATCTAATGCAAATAGAAATGCATTGAACACTCTCCCGTCTCTGTAGAGACTGACACGTTACGTCATAACTGCGTTCTCAGTTTTGAGAAAAGAAATAGGTAAACGTCAGAATGGGAAAATAGTAATGTATATAGTCGCAAACGAACGAATGCAAAAAACACAGGAAAAAGGTAAAGAGCGATAATAAAAATAGAGGATACAGGTGTCAGAAAAGAAGAAGATAGAGGCAATTTAATGATCATAAAACCTATGTGACAAGTAGAGATGGACTCTTCAAAATCCTCCTGAAAATAGGCTGCCCTTCTAAAATGCTGGAAATGATAAAGTCATTCCATGACGACATGAAGGGAACAGTCCAATATGCTGGAAGCACGTCACAGCCCTTTGACATACGAAGTGGTGTTAAACAAGGCTGTGTTCTGGCTCCGACTCTCGTCGGGATCTTCTTTGCCTTACTCTTGAAACATGCTTTCAGAGATGCAACTGAAGCAATATGCCTTCACACTAGGTAAGATGTTTAATCTTTCAAGGCTGAAGGCAAAAACAAAAATCAGAAGGGTCACTATAAGAGACTTGTTGTTCGCTGATGATGCTGCAGTCGTCACTCAAAGCCAACAGGAGCTTCAGAACTTGATAAATCGCTTCACTAAAGCATGCAAGGACTTTGGCCTCACAATAAGCCTAAAGAAAACGAATGTGCTGAGTCGGGATGCGGGTGCTGCACAAGTTATCACTTTCGATAACTATGAATTGGCAGTGGTGCACCACTTCACATACCTAGGGTCTACCATCAATGACAAACTCTCACTGGATACAGAAATCGACAGCCGCATTGGCAAAGCTGCAGCTACCTTTGCCCGCCTCCATCGCCTGTTTGGGGAAACTCTAAACTCACAATGAAGACCAAAGCTGCCGTATATAATGCCTGCGTCACCAGCACACTCCTATATGGCAGCGAGACCTGGACGACCTATGCTAAGCAAGAGAGAAGGCTCAATACCTTCCATTTACGTTGTCTGCGCCGCATCCTCGGCATCTCGTGGAAAGATAAAGTGAGAAATGTCGAGGTGTTGTCACGTGCTGGCCTTCAAAGTATGTATACACTGCTTAGACAGCGCAGACTTCGCTGGCTTGGCCATGTTCACCGCATGGAAGATGGTCGCATCCCAAAAGATATCTTCTACGGACAATTAGCAGATGGCAAGAGAACAGTTGGGCGACCACAGTTGAGGTTCAAAGATGTGTGCAAGAGAGATATGAGGGCACTGGACATGGATCCAGCAACATTGGAGGATGAAGCTGCCGATCGCACTAAGTGGCGATGCTATTTACGGCGCCACCTCAGATTGGGCGAAGAGAGGCTCACACAACACGCAGAGGAGGGGAGAAAACGTCGAAAGGTGCACCAGGAAAATACGCAGCTGAGGGCTGTCACCTCAGGGGCGCATTCCCATAGTCAGTTATGACTGAAGAGACTATTATTATATTTTTCCTGGCACTAAAACTAACATTATTCCTCAGTAGTTTGTGCACTCTTGTAAATTTCTTAGACTTTACGGAGTGTGTTGTAAATCTCAGGAAGTAGGTGTGTCAGTCTCTGCTTTGATGGCCTGTGCTGAAATGATATCTGGATCAGCGACTTTTTCATCTTAGAAGTGTGCCGTGAATTTTAGATAGGTTTGAAAGATATGTATGGTCCCGCCTGAGTATAGTGGATGGTGATAGTTGTTACGGTATATGATATTAACGCCGTCTGCTAAAGGTTACCAGACGTGCAATTATAAAGGTTAAGACATTTAATATATTGCGATAGATGTTTCAATTAATGAACGCTTTATACACGATCGATTATGACGTGTATAGCGTTGTTTAGGACACAGTCGGTAACTAAGAAACGCTACCCTTTTCACATTGACCGTCAAGCTGTTAAGACGCGTTTGACTCTCCTTCCAATGTTGGGCATGGTATTGCCATACAGATATATTTTATGCAAGTACGGACATGGGTCAGTCCATTGCTATTATGAAGATTTGAAATGATTAAAGGTCAGTACGAAAGTAAAAATTAAGGAAGGATGAATTACAGTCCATAGTATTTGATTTTGCCAGACTCATAGACTCACTGTCGGCCGTTGGAAAACCCCAACCGCGCGTGCATACAGCTATGACAATCTGCATACAGTAATTTGATTATTGGACAAGGACTGATAGGATATCTGCATATCTATGCCATATATTTTCAAGTTATAATATGTACCTTTGTGATCAACATGCATGAATCGTTTTGACGTGTAAACTGTATTAAATGTTGGTGGACTCAATGGAACCGACTTGTCACATCAATCGTATTCCAAGTCATTCAATTATTGTTCAGAATCTTCCACCCCTGCATTCGCGTAATCTTACATAGAAGGCACGATACACGATCACTCAAGAATATCAAGAAGATAAAACAATGGCCAGACATTTATAACTGTTTTATTAATATCACATGGAACATTATTCAGAGCTAACCAAACCACGCCTTGCAACAGACCACTTCCACTTGCAACAGTGGTGCCCGGTGTCTGGGGACGAGAAAAAAACAACCAAAAACAAAAAAAAAAAAAAAATTTTGAATGACTTTCGAAGGAAATATTTACGATCAGTTTTCGATCACATGATCCAGCTGAAGATGACGTGGAACACAGTCTAATGCCTAACAACGCGACGTCACTGAAGTTCGTGTAGGTGAAACTATCGGAGAAACTGAAGTCGTTCTGTTAAGCCTAACCAAGGGAAAAATAAGTCATTTGAAGCAGACACAAGAAATGGACTACAGGAGCAGACAGTCAGGGGCTTTAGCCTAGCTGTTGACGACCGCTAGCACTGATCGAAGCAACGGGAAAGATAAGTCTAGCTGTTTAAATTGTCGTCATTGCAAAACCGTAATACTGAGTCCATTTTGCTTTGATTAGGCATGTCTATGTATTTTCATGTATATATGTTAAATTTGTTTTCCATCGTATGTATTTGTTGTTAATTCGTGGGCCGGTTGGAGAGGGAACTGAAATCTCTGGGAATGTCGCGAACAGCTGACCACCTAGATTTCAGTCGTTCTTAGGGAACTTAAACGATTGCATTTTTGGAAGCCCATTGAGGTTGCCATTGGACAGTCTGTCCAAATCTGCTACCGTTTGACAATTTGCGTTAGCTGTACTGTCCCGTAGATAATTGGTGTATTTTATTCGTATTTAGTTAATAATTTTGTTCAGTTCTGTACCATGTTCGTTACTATTTCGTCCATTCTCCTCTGACTATCATTTATTTTATGATTATTAAATTTTCGTCCGTTATGAGTCCTGTGACGTCATCATTTTTCGCAGTCATTTTTTTTTGTGTGTACCTTGAATATTCAGTTGACCTCAGGTCAGACCTTGACCCTTCATTTGGTCTGTGACATTTCCGCTTATTTTATTTAGTTCATAAATTCATTTTTAATTGTGAAAATGTCTTGTTTGCGTCTTGACATTGTTTGTACCCTTTAGTTGCATCATTGCTTGTCTGTCCTCATAATATATATTAATATTACATTAATAATATGATAATTATATGCAATAATACACTTGTAATTTAATTTAATTAATTTTTTTTGATAATTAAGATTAATATGGGACATTGCATAATTATGCAGTGATAGTCCAAGAAAGTAGCACTACAATTTATCATAGATGCCTAGGGCATAATAATATAATATATATATTGACAAAATAAACTAATCTTATATCTACCTTTGAGGTAATAGACCCATTGTATATTATTTAATATACTTTTCTAGTACTAAGAGAGTGACTTAGTACATTGAATAATATAATTACTAGGAATTATACCCAACATTATTGGATATTGAGGTTAATTGGGTGATATAATTACATTATATTTAACAGATATCATAACTATTTATGATATAGTATTATTTAGATACAATATTGTTACAAAATATTGTCTATTAGGTGAACTTAAACATTAAGTTCAATACTATTGTGATTACTTATATTGAATATTTCTAAGTTGAGTAAGTATAATAATTACTCTGAAGCTACTATTGACTATTTTAATCAGTAATTATCAATAATTACTACAGATAAAAGTCAAAATGCTTACTATAGACCATTTCGTTAAAATTGGCCGTGATTATGGCTACAAATCTCAAGAACTTCGTCAGTTTGCTGAATCAGAACTGGAAAAATATGAAAGAAAGGAAGAAGAGAAAAAAGCTGCATTAAAGAAAGAGGAAGCAGAACTTGAGATGAAGCAAATTGCCAAGGAAAATAGATTGAGAGAGATTGCTCAACGTGAAAGAGAAGAGCAAAGAACAATCGCCAAACAGGAAGAAGAGAATAAATTGAAACGAGAGGAAATTATTTTACAACAAGAAATGGAATTGGCGCGTATTAAATTGGAGACAGCAAGATTACAAGCACAAAGTGCTGATGCAAACCAGAATAATAACGCACAAAATGGATCATCATCCAGCCAACCTAAACATTTCTATAACTTTAAATTACCCATTTTCAACTTGAACGTCGACGACCTTTCATCGTTCCTGGCACGGTTTGAACAGACTTGCAAATCTAACCATTTGCCTGAAGAGTCATGGGTACTCAAGTTAAATGAATTCTTGGTTGGAGAACCACTGACAGCTTCTCAAAATGCTGACCCATCAATAGCAAATAACTACGGTGCTATTAAGTCCTTGCTTTTACGAAGATTTCACCTGGACGAGGAACACTGTAGGTTGAAATTTAAGGGAATTCTACCTGAATCTCCAAGGGATTTTGCTGGATTCATTGCGAATATACGCAATACATTTAATAGATGGGTTGAACTGGCAGAAGTCAACAAATCATACGACAAATTAGTTGATTTACTACTGCGGGATAAGGTATTATCTTCAGTTAGCCAGCCATTTTTTGCATATTTGCAGGAGCGTAAACCCGGTACTATGGATGAGTTAGAAAAAATTTCTTTAAACTACTGTTCGGCACATCCGAATGCAACCATTTCTAACTCCTCATTAAGAGAACCTCTACCTGTGGCGTCTAATATGGCCTACAATCACAATAACAAACAAAGACATCACAGTGTAGACAGAAGTAGGTTCCAAAGAAATCACAATGTTAACTTTCAGAAGGGACATAATAATGATTTCAACAATAAAAATGAGTTCAACAGAGGTAGATCACGAGATAGAAATTATTCACCTCAAACAAACTACCACAATGGTCAACATAACACTCATTATAATCGATCACATACTCCCAATAATAATAGTAACTGGAATGGTAATAATCATGGCTCGAGACATCGAGATAATAGTTACTATCGAGGGCGACGAGATAATTCTAACAATTATACTCGGAATCGATCTCATTCTCGGGGATCATCTCATTACAACCATAATACAGGGGCGGCAGTTACAAATAATACTACCCCTATAGCTCAGGTCCCACTTGACAATAATACAACACAGTCTTCTGCTGCATGTTTTGCTATTAATTATAATGTGGCAAATAGTTGCCAGCAATGCAATCTTATTTTTCAGAAGGCGAAAGAAACAGTGCTTAACTGCGGACATATTATACCACAGGTAGGTCTTGCAGTCAACGATGGAACAGGCCTATTAATTTTTAACAGAGGATTAGTTAATGGATCCGTCGTCTCAGTGTTGAGGGATTCGGGATCCACAACGATTGGGGTACGACAGTCGCTGATACATCCCAGCTGTGCAACGGGGGAATATGTCCGTTGCATGACGTTTGGTGGAACAATAGAGTTTTACCCCACAGCTATTATTCATGTTAACACTCCTTTTTTCACAGGGAATGTAAAAGTATGTATGCTAAAAAAGCCTATAGCTGATTTGATGGTCGGTCGTATACACGGCAGTAAAGATTGTACTCCAGATGAGATTATAGAATGGGAGAAACGTAACCTATGCACTGGAAACGCCGTGACAACTAGAGCGCAGACTCAACTCATGGAGAACGTTGATGATAATAAAATGGATGCAGACAACCAAGAGGAATTTGTAGTCAATTCACCTATTGACAGGGAAACATTTGCAACCAAACAAAAAGAGGATAAATCTTTAAAAAAATTTTTTAAGCTGGTTGATAAAGTTGACAATCTATCCTCAGGTAATAATAACAAACATTGTTTTGTTATTAAAAATGGCATATTGATTAGATGTTTTAATGACAAATCACAAATGAAACAACAAGTTATGGTCCCATATACTTTTAGACGGTACATTCTTCAACACGCACATGACTCACATTGTGCTGGACATATGGGATATACTCGAACACGATCTCGAGTACTGTCTTCATTCTTTTGGCCAGGGGTGTCAAGAGATATTTCGCAGTATGTACGTTCCTGTACTACATGCCAAGAAGTGAAAGCACGTGGAGCTTTTCACACGGCGCCTATTCAGGCTTGCGATATCTCAGTGAGACCTTTTGACAAGATGGCAATAGACATTATTGGTCCATTGCTACCATCGGCCAGAGGACATAGATTCGTCCTTACGTGCATTGATTTGTGCACACGATGGCCAGAAGCTATCCCATTAAAGACCACCACTACCACAGATGTAGCTGATGCACTACATCTCATCTTTTCTAGAATAGGGTTTCCTAGAAAACTTTTATCAGACCATGGGTCACAGTTTATATCTGACACCATGAAGGAAGTCATGAAAACTTGGGACATTGATAGAAATTTAAGTAGTATTTATCATCCGATGAGTAATGGTGCGGTTGAAAGACTTAACCGTACACTTAAACAACTACTACATAAGGTTACTGCTAAGCACCCTCATGACTGGGACAGAGCACTCCCAGCTGTTCTATTTGCTTATCGGGAGGTACCGCATGAACAAACTGGCTTCTCTCCCTTTGAATTAGTTTTTGGTGCTCCCCCAAGAGGTCCTATGGGACTAATAAAAGACTTATTAATTGACGACGAGATGACTCAGGACACTCAGTCATCTTACGAGTACGTAATTAATCTTCGGAAGAACATTATTGAGTCTTGCCTGTTGGCAACAGCTTCTTCTGAGGCTGCAAAAGCTAAGGCTCGATCTCTACAAAATAAGTCTCGACGATTACGCCAATTATTCCCAGGCGACGAAGCTTATGTGTTACTTCCTCACAATAACAATAAATTATTGATATCTTGGAATGGTCCTTACAAAGTCATTGATAAAATTTCCGACGTTGATTACGTCTTAGATATCAAGGGACACAAAAAGATATTTCATATTAACATGCTCAAGCAATTTCATACACGTCCTGAACACTTACAGTCAATTTTTCATGAACTAGATGACAACACAGTATCCACTTGTCATTATACTAACTTATCTGTCATCCAGGAAGAAGAATCTTCTTTTCCTGAGGTACAGTTACCGTTACCTGTACCAGTAGTTCAACCTACTGAATCTTGGCGGGATGTAACCATCTCTTCAACGGTTACACCGCAACAGCGTCTACAGATTGCTAATCTATTACAATCTTATCCAGATGTGTTGACCGACGTCCCGGGTCGCACATCGACTATCAGTCATGACATTACTCTCAATGATGATACACCTATTCGTGTACATCCCTATTCTGTTCCTTTACATTTCCTTGCTAAAACTACTAAGGAACTTGAACAGATGTTGTCTCTGGGAATCATTGAGACTAGTAATTCGCCATTCTCTTCTCCATTAGTGATTGTCCGGAAGAAGGACAATAACATTAGACTATGCGTTGATTATAGAAAATTAAATGCTAAGACTATAGTTGACAGCGAACCACATCCACTTATCGACGACTTACTGCCACGTCTATCTAACGCAACTATATTTAGTAAGATAGACTTAACTAAAGGTTATTGGCAGATACCACTGACCGAAAAGGCTAAGTACTACACCGCATTTTCCACGCCACAAGGTCTATACCAGTGGAACGTGATGCCTTTTGGGCTTGTTAATGCGCCAGCTACCTTCATTCGCCTGATGCGACAAATTTTATCAGGTAGACCAGACGTTATTACATATATTGACGACATATGCTTGTTTAGTTCGTCGTTTGAGGAACATGTTTCGGGACTTAGACATGTTTTTGACACTCTAAGGAATTATCATCTAACTGCTAAACCTACAAAGGTGCAAATCGCGTGTAATGAGATAACCTTTTTGGGACATATCATTGGATCGGGATATATCCGAACGTTACCTAGTACAGTCTCCAAAATTCTAAACATAGCAGTTCCTCAGACGAAGAAACAGGTCAGGAGTTTGTTAGGACTTGTTCAATATTACAGTAGATTCATACCAAACTTGTCATCCATCACGGCTGTATTGTCTTCATTGTTAAAAAAAGATATGCCGGTGAAGGTGACATGGACTGGTACATGCAATGAAACTTTCAACAAAATTATAAATTTGTTCTCACATGAACCAATTTTAAGACTTCCCGATGCTTCCAAAAGATTTTTCTTACGAACAGATGCTAGTAACTACGGCATTGGTGCATGCCTGCTCCAGAACCATGATGGCATTCTACACCCCACCTTGTATATCTCAAGAAAGCTAAAGCCGGCTGAAACAAAATACTCAACAGTTGACAAGGAACTTTTATCGGTGATCTGGGCAATAACGAAGCTTGAAAAGTTTCTCCTCGGTGCTCCCTTTACCATACAGACGGACCAACGTGCGGTCGCATCCTTGCGTCGATCCAACCACAAAAGCCAGAAACTTGCCAGATATTCAATCATCCTACAGCCATTCGAGTTCTCCATTGAACACATACCTGGCACTGAAAATTGTGTGGCAGATGCATTGTCACGTAATCCTATTGACGACGAATAATCAACATTGACACTCTTAAACTACATCAATCAGAACTACATTGGATTGAACGATGTATCAACTATAAAGGAACTAACCTTGCCTTCAATTTAGACTTTATAAACACTATACGCATCACAGAATTGAATTAAAAGACAATCAAGGTATATATAGACATTCAAACTTCGTCTAACGTCCATACACGAGATATGAATAGTCGTTGAACAATCATGAAACAATGTCTGACGACAAAACGAACTGATGTTCCTGTGTATACTTAATTCTTGGATGCTAGGATAAATGACATTTCTTTCCAACGTAAACGTTTGAACATTTTGCCTAAAAGAATTCATCAGGATCAAGACTACGGATGGATCATCATATCCTATACAAATTAATTAGTTAACTTAACTTCTTAATTGAATTATTATCAATAAAATGAAATGTGAGAAAAAAAATGAAATGAAGGAACAAAAAAAAGAGAACGAACGAAATACTAAAAGAAAGAAATTATGAAAAGAGAAAATAAATCTCACACAAGTATTAGATTAATAATTTTTTTTAATGTACCTATACATTATTTAGTTAGTTAAATTAGATAGTTATTATTCACTAACACTTAACACACACAATTAAGTTAAAACTTATATTCGAATTTCTTTCTATTTCTTCTCACTTATTTTGTCTTTTTCTTCTCTCATAACATCGCGTTACATTAGAACCTTAATAATTTAACTCTTAATTTAATTAATTAATTTAATTTTAATTAGTCAAATTAATTCCTATATGACATACTAATACGACAGACCTTACTTTAATTTAATTTTACCATTCACTATTAACATTGGACATTTATTTAGTTGATATAATAATATGTATAATATTAATATATAATGTGATTTATCTTAGATGACTATGACAAATAGTTAGTTGACACGACCGCAACACGGTTCTACTCAGAACATCGTCGGCCATATGTCACAATTGTGTTAAATTTTTTTGAAAAATTGTTAAGTCGGATAGATATTGAAAAAAAAATCGATAGATTTTTTTTCCCCGGTGTACAGGGAATTGTTACGGTATATGATATTAACGCCGTCTGCTAAAGGTTACCAGACGTGCAATTATAAAGGTTAAGACATTTAATATATTGCGATAGATGTTTCAATTAATGAACGCTTTATACACGATCGATTATGACGTGTATAGCGTTGTTTAGGACACAGTCGGTAACTAAGAAACGCTACCCTTTTCACATTGACCGTCAAGCTGTTAAGACGCGTTTGACTCTCCTTCCAATGTTGGGCATGGTATTGCCATACAGATATATTTTATGCAAGTACGGACATGGGTCAGTCCATTGCTATTATGAAGATTTGAAATGATTAAAGGTCAGTACGAAAGTAAAAATTAAGGAAGGATGAATTACAGTCCATAGTATTTGATTTTGCCAGACTCATAGACTCACTGTCGGCCGTTGGAAAACCCCAACCGCGCGTGCATACAGCTATGACAATCTGCATACAGTAATTTGATTATTGGACAAGGACTGATAGGATATCTGCATATCTATGCCATATATTTTCAAGTTATAATATGTACCTTTGTGATCAACATGCATGAATCGTTTTGACGTGTAAACTGTATTAAATGTTGGTGGACTCAATGGAACCGACTTGTCACATCAATCGTATTCCAAGTCATTCAATTATTGTTCAGAATCTTCCACCCCTGCATTCGTAAATTTTATCCAGTAAAGTAAACAGGTTTAAGCAAAGAAAATAAAAGAGGGTACAGTTTTCTGTACCTAAGAAATATTCACTCTCTCTGTCATACGTGGCCACATCAATCACGCTTACCCTATTCTTGGCGAAGAAATCTCTTGGACATCTAATGCCTGAATACATATATATTTTTTCCAGGGGTTGTATCTACCAAACTGGCCAAAGTCCCTCCTTGAATAATTACATTTTATAAGGGGAACGCCTAATTTGGTGGTTGACTCCTGGATAGACAAATGTCACTTCGAATAGTTAATGTAAAAAAACGAGATCTGGTATTCACAGTACTAAGGAAACATCGGGGTGCAAAGAAAAACTGTTATTTATGATGGTGATGGTAAATCCTATCGGCTGAGGACAACATTAATCAATCAGTAGATGAAGAAAACGGGCTACAATAGACAACAGACCAAAATAGACCACTGGTCGCCGTTTGATCAGGTCTGCGTGAATAGAGAACATTATGAAAAAAATGCTACTATTAAATCTCTATATATACACACGGAAGGGGACGAGACGATCTCTCATTCTCTCCGTCAGTCCTGATTAAAGTTAAAGGGCACACGGTGTCTCTAGCCTATCCTATCGCTATCGCTTAGCGGGTGCAAATTTGGTTGAGGCATGCAGCCTTTTCCCCCTCCTGCTCCGGTCAACGATCAGCGCACAATGTCAATTATGATTTAATTATCCCTACGCGCACTTAACAAATATCGCCTGTCATTAATAGCTATTAGATGTCGGCGTCCGTTTGTTCAGTCGCATGATATTTAAATAACAGTCACTTATATAATTACACAAATGAAATAAACGAGAATTCTTTTGTATCACTTATCGGTCACGCCTAGTGTATTAATTAGTCAGCTAAACCGTATCTTCTTATGTGATAAAGCGGGTGGTAAAATTATCATTAAACTGGTAACTGTTAAACAAATAGCTACGCGTAATTTATATTCCTAGTTTTAATTCTAGGAAACCACCGTGAATTATAATGGTAAAACTTAACACATTTAATCACGCTTAAGCACACATTTATATTACCACAAATCAGAATCACAATCCCCACGAAACTATTAACACATTTTCCACAGTGGTTCTAGACTACGTGTTTAGACTCCGAAAAATTCTGAGCAACAACTGATAACTGATTTGAGAAGACGCAGTTTATATACATTATGTTATTATGATCTCTAGAGGATGTTACTTTTCACACTATAGGGCATAGCAAGAAATTCAAGAAACTACGTGTCCCCCAGATAAAAGCTTTACGGTCGCTCTGTTCGACGTTACTAACTGACAACAGAGACTTAAACTGCGTAACGGGCTTCTAGTAGATTTACCCTGTTCTGGAGATCAACGAATTTATCTCCGCCCTGTATGTACGAACATCAGAGAGTACACGGGAAAATATTTTGCACGCTCGTCTCACTTTAAAGATGTCCGGTGTTTATCAACGTGCATCAGTCTAATATCTGATGATTGACAGATCAGCTCGCGTGAGAAACTCAGATAAACAGACCTGGTTCGCTCCCTGTTATTGGCAGGTCGCGGAAGTTGGTAACTTTCTGTTTGTTTATGTCTCAAGAAAAAAAGTAGGCGTGGATTAAAGGTGAGTAAACGCAGGCTGTAAGTTGCATGACTTTGCTAGCGAATCATAGACTCTAACGGGATCATGAAAGACTGCCGGATACTGTAGGCTATATTTCTATTATACGTCACAAAGTGTTATGACTTGCTTTATGATGTCCTTATTTTGGTTTTTTACAATTTAATTTGTAACTCATTCTCTACCCTCTTCAATACTGTTGGATCTTATATAGTTAGTCTGTTGGTGGTGAAATCAGTGGTGATATTGGTGGTGGTTTCAATGGTGGCAGTGGTAGTTTTGGCAACTGTTGTATTGTTTGAGACAGCAGTAGACCGATAGTATTTGTTTTACAAACTGCTCATTCATTTCGGTTTTTTTCCCTTACAGAGCAAGAAGACATCACTATCGCTCGCACCGTTGCCGGCAGAGTGCGTCAAAACCTTGTGCTGTTGTAGTAGTGGTTTCTGTAACAGTTAACTTATACATGATTAAGTTGCCAGCCCTTAAGTTAGTCGCCCCTTACGACGTGTATGATGAAGCGATAGCCCTTTTCATGGAATTTCCTCAGAGAGCCCCAGGAACAACACAGAGCGTTGCTAGTTGGGAAAATACACTGTTGGTGGGTTTTATAGTTACATATTGGCACTTCAGGAAAGTAAAATATACTAAACGCCTATGTGAAATGTCCTACAGCGAACAATGAAAAAAGTCCAGAATCTTTTTCGGTAAAACACGGAAAAGGGACACATTGCACCGTGAATACTAAATTGAATACAAACTAGAAGAGCACGCAGGCATTTCCATTTATATATGGTGTATTGACCATTGACAACTGTCCATTGACCGTTGACCATTGTCTGTTGTCTCCTGACCGTTGACCAATGGCCATTGACCCTTGACCGTTGATAATTGACCGTTGACCAATGACCGTCGACCATTGACCGTTGATAACTGACCGTTGACCAATGACCATTTACTATTGACCGTTGACCAATGACCGTTGTCCATTGACCGTCGACCATTGACCGTTGCCCAATGACAGTTGACCATTGACAGTTGATAATTGACCGTCGACCATTGACCACTGACCATTGAAGAATGACCACTGACCATTGACCGTTAGGCATAAATTGTGATACGTTTGATCACAAAGATCAAATGAAGCTGAAATGTGATGGAAAATAATGACATGACAACATCATATTAGTGCCCTCATCAGGACATGCCACAGACAATGTACAACATAATTGTTTTCTGTTATGTTTTGGCTGTTTACTTGCTGGTATTAGACTAAATTCAGTATCAGCACTGTAACACACATAATAACCAAAGTAAAAAGTAGATGAAAGTAAAAAAAAACTCATCGCTGTTTTCCACAAATTTTGGAGAAAACAAATCGATGGTACTCTCGGAGGACTATTTTCGGGAAATAAATCACAGCTAGAATTCAAAGTTTTGTTTCATTGAGGCTATTATAAAGTATTTCTATGTGCAAGCCAGGGCACTGAAATATTATTACAAATAATTCCACCTTTAGCGTGCGGTCAATTTCGTCTAGACGTTTATGACAAGTGTTTATTTATGACAATTTTTTCCTCTCCAACAGTCACCGTGGTAGTGTAAGGGATAGATCATTCTTCACGTTTATAGCTGGTTATCTGTGGATGTAATGCGTTTTTGTGTTAAGGGTGTTGTATTTTGTGAAATCAATTTGCTTCCGGGTTCTGACTCTCCTTTCCTTTGTGCCGAGGATACACTGCTTCAAAACGTTAAGGAGGAAGGAAATGTCACATAAAAAATGAAGTGAAAGGCAAAGAAGTTACAGAAGAATAAAGAATCACAAGAATATCTTTCTGTAGCTCTCACTTTGTTTCATAGATCTGGAAGGGGCGTTTGGCGGGGCATATCGTAAAAGGGGACTAATATGAGATTGTGAAATGGGTTGGAAAACTCATCATGTTAAACAAATTACTACAGAAACCACCATCTAGAGTGAAAGAGTGGTTTTCAATCTTCATGCAGGAGGCCACCTGCAGTTGTGCCTCCATGCTACGGAAGGAGCGATTGAAAGAAATAAACCAATAAACAACAATATTATATTGAATAGAAGTATACGATATGGTGCACTTTCAAAATAAATGGACAATAATAATAGTAATTATAAAAAATCCCAGCCATTTGACAGCATCCTTCTGTTAGTGCCATGTTTAATGCTAACGTAATCAGGGTTCTAAATAACTTCCTGTAGACAGTGCTATTTGACAGTTCCATTACTGCTTATTTTCTAAATCATGATTTAAAAAAACCCAGCAAAGGTAGCATTAGTCGTGGTTGTAATAGTTGTAGCAGCTGTGGTGGTCATAGTTGTAGCTGTTGTAGCAATAGTAGGAGGATGAGTAGTAGAAGTGGTAGAAGATTGTAGGAGTAGTAGTAATTGTAGTGGTAGCAGTAGTAGTAGGAATAGTATTAGGAGTAGCAGTAGCAGTAGTAGTTGAAGTGGTAGTTGTAGTAGTAGGAGGAGTAGTAGGTAGTAGTAGTAAATAGAAGTAGTAGTAATAATTGTAGGGGTAGTAGTAGTAGTATTAGAAGTAGTAGTAGGTTAGAGTAGTAGTAATAATTGAGTAGAGTAGTAGTAGTAGGTAGTAGTGGTAGCAGTAGTTGTAGCAGTATGTAGTAGTAGTAGGTAGAAGTAGTAGTAATAATTGAATTGTGAGTATTAAGGAGTTTACCCCTGAAGTCATTAAAAAGAGACTTAATAAAGAAAAACATTTGAAGACATGAGAATACATGCACACTGAGTTCTTCATGAGGCATCATGGAGTTCCCCTGAAGATCATTAATTTAATAAAGAAAACATATGAAGACATGACATGCAGAGTTCTTCATGAAGGACAGCTTACATAACCGTTTGGGATAAGAACGGGAGTGCGACAGGGATGCCTCTTGTCTCCATTTCTTTTCTTACTAGCAATAGGATGGGTTATGAGAACATCGACAACACACAACACAAATGGAATCCAGTGGACTCTGACTAAGTAGTTGGATGATCTAAATTTTGTTGATGACGTGGCTGTTCTGTCTCATAACCGTAATCAGATACAGGACAAATTGAAAACACTCGATGAGAGGTCACAGCAATTGGGTCTTAAAATACATAGGGAAAAGACCGAAGTAATGAGAATAAATGCAAGTAATGATTACAGGGTTGAACTTGAAGAAACACGACTACAAGATGTAGAATCGTACACATATCTTGGCAGCAATATAGATAAAGTTGCAGGGACAGACAGTGATATCAAAATAAGAATACAAAAAGCAAGAGGAGCTTTCTTTGAATTGAGAAATATATGGAGATCACGAGAAATTGGATCCAACACGAAAAAAAGAATCTTCAACTCAAATGTCAAGTCAGTACTATTGTATGGCTCTGAAACATGGAGAACAAAGACAACAACCAAAAAGCTACAGATTTTCATAAATGGCTGCTAGCGTAGAATAGACGGTAACAGTTAAAATGGTATGACAAGGTTACCAACGTGGAACTGATGACAAGAACCAGACAAGTGCCAGTGGAACAAGAGATGAGAAGAAGACGATGGCGATGGACAGGACACACACTGAGGAAACCTGTTTAAAGCAATACAAGGCAGTCCTTGTTCTGGATCCCCGAGGGCAAGAGAGGCAGAGGTAGACCAAGAAGCACATGGAGAAGAGAGCTGGAAACAGAGGTGAAAATGATGAAGAGAACGTGGAAAGAACTGGAGCGGATGGCACGTGACAGGAGGACTTAGCATGTGTTTGTTCAAGGCCTATGCCCCTTTGGGAGTGGAGGGTTATGATGATGAGTAGCAGTAGTAATAGTTATTGTAGCAGCAGTAGTAGTAATTACAGTTATTGTAGTAGCAGTTGCAGTAGTAGTAACAGTTATTGTAGTAGTAGTCGTAGTAGTAGTATTAGTAGTAGTAGTAGTAGTAGTAGCACTTACTTACTTACTTAGTCGTTCCTCTTCTACCATGAGGTGTAGAGGTTTGTAAGAGAGAGCGCCATACTATTCTATCGGCTGTCTTCCTCCTGGCTTGTTTCCATTCTAGTCCTCGGTCCTTCAAAGACTGTCTAATGTTGTCCTCCCAGCGGACTTTGGGTCGTCCTGGAGGTCTGGATCCCTGGCTCGTAGATTCCCATGCTTGCCGTGGTAGCCGATCTTCTCCCATTCTGCAGACATGGCCAAACCATCTCAGTTGGGACTGTTCTACTTGGGTCTGCAGGGGTTGGGTTTTTAGGCCTTAACGTATCGTCTGGTTCCGGACGATGTCTCTTCTTGTTCCTTCAACCACCTTCCT
Organism: Oreohelix idahoensis; assembly: GCA_024509875.1. NCBI lineage: Eukaryota > Metazoa > Mollusca > Gastropoda > Stylommatophora > Oreohelicidae > Oreohelix > Oreohelix idahoensis. The sequence continues at coordinate 29,823 of JAMPIV010007146.1, read as the reverse complement.
CAGATACCTCATTTCTGAGGTTTGGATCTGGCTTTTGTGGGTTGTAGTCATTGCCCATGACTCACATCCATACGTCAAGACTGGGACACAGGTGGAGCGGTATACAACCATTTTCGTCTTCTTACCAACTTCTATTTTGCTGAAGAATCCTCGATTTATGGCTTGAAAAAGTCTCCCAGCTGCTGCTCTTCGGGTAACCATGTCTTCTTAGATGCCTCCTTTCCGGTCTATGACAGCTCCAATGTATTTAAAGTGGTCGACCTGCTCCAGGACCTGTTCTCCCAGCTTAATCTGATGTCTTCTTTCCACTCGTGATATCACCATGGTTTTTGTTTTCAAGCTGCTTATGATCATCCCTCTCTTCTCCAGCTCTTCCTTCCAGACTTGCAGGTTGGATTGAAGATGTGCCTCTGATTTAGCAATCAGGGTAACATCACCAGAAAATGCCAACTCTAAAAAACAGACCTGTCTCATCTTCCAGTACCCCACTGAATACTTTCTTGCCCTCTCCTTACATGCCTTGATGGATGGCATCGTCCATGAGGAGTATGAAAAGATAAGGTGACAGGATATCACCTTGTCTTACACCAGTTGTGGTCCTGAATTCTTCTGACTTTTTTTTTGCTGTCCTCACATAATTTCTGCAAGACTTGTAGAAGCTCTGTGTAGCATGAATCAGAGGTGCTGGAATGTTCTTCCTTGCCAAACAGTCCCAGAGTTTGTTCCAGGGGACCTTGTCAAATGCCTTTACCAGATCTAAGAAGCAAAGATGGATCTTATACTCAAGAGCCTTTTCACTCAACTGTCTGAGTGTGAAGATTAGGTCTTGAGTACTTATATTTGCTCGGAAGCCACACTGGACCTCATCCATTTGTGGCTCAGCTAGGCGTCTGAAACTCTGCTCCAGTATTCTAGAGTAGATTTTACCAGGGACACTGTAGCAAAGTTAGATTTGCTGGGGAGATTATGATGTTATACCTAAAAGGAATGAAATCTGTGTATGTGTTAACCGTGGGAGGTCAAGCACATGTAGGCCCCTGACTCTAAAAGGTGATGATGATGTATTTGCAGGGAACCTAACGCTACCTCCCTAGATCTCACACGGTCACTATTTTGGCTCTAGTGTCTGGTGTATGATGTACCTAATGTCTAGGGGAGAAATGAGAATGATAGTACATAAACACAAAAACACTTTAATTCACTATAAGGAAATGAATAAAAACAGTGGTTACGTTTTTTTCTTTAAAATGAATATTTTCTTTTTTACAATTTAATCTGCCTGTCCCGCCATCTCTTTTGGACAGGTCTTTGAAAAAGAGGAAAAGATAGTTTACATAAAAAGGATTAAGTAAAATGTGTGGACTCTTTGTCCAATAAATATATAGTCACTCCTTCTCTCCTGTTGGTGTATTCACAGCTTACAACTTTATTATCTAATAGTGTGTCTCACTGGTTAGGAGGGGCTGTAGTCTCATCACGCCCCATAAACTTCCTGGGTATGATTGGAAATACCAAAGTTTATTATAATGAAATGTCAGATATCCCCAGATGCTAACACATCACCTGGGATTCCTTGTAGAAGGATAATTCAGTATGTAGTAGAAGAAAATATAGATCTCTCAACACGCACAAGCTCCTCCAGCTATCTGCTGACAGCATAAACAGTTTAGAGGAGACTTGTTGGCGTTACACTCACTCATCAGGTTTCCTGTCACCGGCTGGTAACAGGAAATAAAACCTCTGCAATAAAAGGACACCCTGGCCTTTTATATCTAATCACTTATTATTATTATTATTATTTACATATGGTGGTATGGGGTCAGCCTCGCGTGCATACAGGTGCACTCGCCGCTAATTTTATATGACTCACACCTTGCTGTGACCACACCTCAGGTCTCTATGGCAGATACGCCACTGTACGTTTACATAGTTTTCCTCAATACAATAACGTGGGGTAACCACATTTCCTTTTGTATGATTTTCTCTTCTTTTTTTAAATTATAAACGCTCCAGGCATGTTGAACAGTGTTCATGGAACACGGAGGCTTACTAACATATTCTAATGCAATAATATTAAAACAAAATCATGACAATATACCACAGTTAGTTACAGTTCCATGTGAGGACTCAACAATGTCTGCTCTCGGCATGTCCTTCACTTTTCCCAATAGCAGTATCTAACTTTGGCAGTTGTAATAAACATATTAATTCATAAAGCATTCTTACCACAATTTCAAGAAATATAAACAAATGACGCTGACTTGCAAAGAAATGGCCTCAGTTTTCCTCTGCACTGCCCAGACTGCGAATTAATTCTTTAATTATTATATTAACACTGCTGATCTCAGCGTATTTGATAGAAACAGTTTTTGTCAACTGGCGATGAGCATTGAAAGCTTTTTGCTAATATCTATTAGTACTGGCCAATGGGAAACTTGCGACTACCAGAATTCAAATGTAGTTTTTGAAAAACAAAAATAATTCCAAACAAACTCTGCGTCTGGTAGTCGATTGGTCAGTCTGCGTTAGTTATGCCAATACAAAAAGATGTTTAGTTTTGGTTTACATTTACCTACCGATCCCCTTTCCTCCTATACTCTTTTTACCCAATCGTATTTGAATTTACCTCAATGCTGGCGTCCCCACTAACGTTATGAAAAAAACAAGCAGGAACCACAGTTTTCCGTCTTAGTGTTTCTAGACATTTAGTATTTTCTCAATAACTTGGCTAATACTTGGACTACTGTTGCTTGTTTGTTTGCAATCGTGTTCGGAGGGTGTTGGTGGGCGTTGTCAAAATGAAGACAAACAAAAGGTCAACTCGACCTACGCAGTTGTGTGTAGACATGGAGTGAGGATACAGTACATGCGAATGATGGCGAACGTTCGTTAGAGTTGACAAATAGACCAATTTCACTCACCTATGGCTGGAAGTCATTTACGCCAACTACTATGTACGTTTCATACAGTTTAATTGGAACGATCACACTTGACAGCACGGGTACAGTGACAGCAGACAGGTTGGCATAAATCATAATAATGTTGATCGATGAAATACACTATCACATGAGCATTCATGTTGCATAACAGTACTGTTGCTGCTAAAAACTTGTCGCAACTTATTCTGACCATGCATTCTGACTATAGTTAATTTTTAATGCATGGGAAGGAACTCATGGAATTGTAGTCACTTTTATTTCTACAGTCGTCTAATCTTGATAGCTATCGTCAAGAAGTTGTCTTATCTTGATAGCTAGGGTTGCCGATAGTTGTGTGAACGATTTTGAGTCATGTCCATTTATGGAGCGCTCAGATCGCCAGTTCTTTGAAAACAGTTGGCAATCGCAATGTTTCAAGATTCATTTCCTTTTAAGGTAAAAGGTCTTTAGTCGAACATCGTAGAACATTCTTCGTTTCGTAAATTTGGCTGAGTTGTATTCGATTCGCGTGTTCTGCGCATGTCTCTTTTTTGTGGCGTTGTTTCAACGATTTCCGCCCAGGTTAGTCTGAGCAGAGAAGCTGGTAAGGCGAGACGTAGCTATGTGCTAGTCTTCACTTCAGTTTATTCAGGAAGGAGTCCTCATTATTGTTGTTCCCTTTTTGAGATGATATATCTCCATGTTATTCCTAATGCCTGGAGGCATATGTGATTATATTTAATTCCTGATGAACAGGTAAATGAATCCTTTTTTGCTAAGTGACTTTATCGCCATCTTGTGATGTTGACTTTCGCTTAGCCTGCCTTATTATAAAGTCTATATATTATGACAAGTTTGCTCAGCTCACAATCCACTTCTATTGTCACGCATCGATTGATGCCTGTCCTACGGACTACTTGCTTTCTGAACTTTGTTGATGGATCTAGGTTTGATACCTTTGCTGTTTGAGGAACATAGAGGACAATAATGTGACGCTCGAAAGACATGCCTGTCTTGTTGAGGTCAAAAATAGGAGACCAGATTTAATGTCCTAGTTGATATCTACTAGCTCTTATGGAAAGGGGAAGTTTACTACCTGACTACATGAACAGCGGTTTACGATATCCTAAAAGGCATACGATGTACATTATTATTATGCTGTTTGCTGTGCCTGTTGAATCGACTACTTCGATGATACAATGACTGTTGTGAAAATACCTGTGATGTTTTCTGCATAACGATGTCCATGCATTTTGTCATTGTGGCGTACAATATATATTGCCAAAAACCCATCACTGCTGTTTAAAGCTTGATTGACTTTTCACATCGTGAGTTAACGTGACGTCATTGTGTGGATTGCCTTGTTCGTAATGCTCACTGTTTGTATACACATCTGTATCCTTACATCACACTCAAACCAGACTACAGACACCATGTTACTACGCCTCATCCTCCCTGGTGTCTGAGGGTGGCACACTACTCTGCAAAGGCCAGGATTATCATACCTTTAGAGAAGCAGATGAAATACAACACCCTCAACGTTGTGTGGCAAATGTGACATCATCCACAGAACATTTACACTACACACATTAAATGCTACGCAACAAGTTCCAATGGAATGTCAGTAGACAAGCACTCAGTAATTCCAATATAAATCGTCTGACTTACTGACAGAGCACGTCAGTTCATAAACAAGGTTCAAGATGGTTCCTAGACCTAACCTCGTCTAGCGAAGATTCCTTTAGGTAAAGCTCAGCACATATTTTTTTGATAACAATATTGAACCACTAGTAGTGGGTTCTCTTCTGTAGCAGTGATCTCTGGACTCATCAGGTGATAGTAAGGGGGCATCCCTGTTCTCTCCTCGATGATTGGAAAATATAGGATTCAAAATGGCTTCTCCTCCCAGTGAGTTGTCACTCACCCTGGATACAAACTATGAAGTGCAATTAAAGCTGATCATTCATTAAATGTCCTCATTGCTTTGTAGATTCTACCATTGATACTATTGACTTCATCACATAATATGGTGCTGCTAGGTATGAATGTCATCTTCATCTGGTTAATATTCATCTAAACGTACAACCGTACGACTGCCCGTCGAATACAATGCCTCAGGAAAAGTTCATAAGAAATGCGTCTTTACCTTGGTATCAGAAATACACTAGAATATGATTCAGCCATTCCTTGGCAGTAAGAATAAACACTGGGGTGAATAATACATGATATGTCAAAAGATACTACCTCTTTCCCCACTAGTATAGAGATCACTTTTCGGCGACAGCCGCTACAACAACTCAGCACCCATCAGGGCGGAACCTTCTCACCTCCCCTTAGCGACACATCCGCCGAACAACCTTTGACCCGAGTTCGACACCGAAGATATAGTTCGACTTAGACATACAAAGATATTAACATATAAGACAGACTCGTCCTACATAGACAAGAAATACACATAGATTCGGGCCATAACTATTCTGAAGCAAGAACAATCTATTTCTAACCAAACAAAGAATAGATCGCTGTAAACCTAGATTCCTACGCTGAGTTCGATATTCAGGAAAGATACAAGAACAGATAACTCACAGAATGAATATACATCGACTAATCTGAGTTCTGTCCCTTAGACTAAGAATCGTGAATTCAACGATAAATATATTTTTATCAGACAAATAAATACATTTTACCCTTTTATGCGTGTCAACAGTAATCTGTGCGTCACACAAAGGAATATGTGCGCAACAGACTACCACACCCCCCGGAAAAAAAATGAAAATCATTTTTTTTTCATCTGAGAGCAACATACAATAGGCTCACAACGCACAAATACTGCGCAGATGAGAAATATCTGGAATTTATAAAGCCAAATTAAGGCAAAGTCGAAATATAGATCGACTGGTGAGAATAAATCTCAACCTCTCAGAGAAAGCATTTCTCTAAGTGTAAATATTTCCAGGGAGGTGTCACCAACGCATACTACTATACTTGCAATGACACAATGCATATAACAATTTCATATTTAAGCACTATAAGTACATGATTGACAAAAAAGAAAAATCATCAACGAGTATCGGTGAATATATATATCAATGAACGTAGTGATAGTAGTGATATAATCACTATATTACAAATTACAATGTGTATCTATCTTGATATAGAAAAGAAAAACTGTTGTAGAGTTGGATATGTTAAGAAGTCCAAGACCCAAAGGTTAGGTGGAATCATGTGGGCATCTAGACAAAATGTCTGCCATCACATTATCTGATCCACGGATAGCTCGTACAAAAAAATGAAAAGGTTGAAGAGCAATTGCATATCGAGTAGACCTCGAGCTTTTCAAATTCTTACTTTGTATAGCCGTAAGAGCTTTCTGATCGGTTTCTACTATGAAATGTGCGCCTAGAAGGAATCTTTGTAGTTTGAGAATTGACCAAACCATAGCCAATAGTTCACGGTCTAAAACCGAATAATTCCTTTCTGCAGCATTAAGTTTTCTAGAGATATACATTACTGGATGCAGAGTTCCAGAGTACTCTTGCATTAGTGCCGCTCCAATCCCAGTGGATGAAGCGTCACTACAAAGAACAAATGTCTTATCTGTAGTAGGTAACACTAAAATAGGTGGTGTTGAAAACAAATTTTTAATCTTATCCAAAGAGGATTGGCATTCCTGTGACCAGTGGACCATATTAGGCGACCCTTTCTTCAGTAGTGTAGAAGGAGGTGCCATGATAGAGGATAGATTCGGAATGAATCTTCCATAAAATTGAATAAGACCTAAGAGACTTCGTACTTGCTTTTTTGTCTTAGGAATAGAGATGTTAAGTATCTTAGTGATATTATGGTCCTCTGTCTTTAGGAAACCATGACCAACTCGATGGCCTAGGAAAGAAATTTCGCTAAAACCAATGTAGGCTTTAGAGGGTTTCGCTGTCAGGTTATACTCGCGTAAAGTAGATAATAATTAAACTAACCCCGAATAGTGATCTTCCCAAGTATCGCTGAAAAGACAGATGTCGTCTAGGTACGCGATGACATCTGACCGATAAGATAGGATTCGACGCATCATGCGTACGAATGTAGCTGGTGCGTTCATAAGGCCGAAAGGCATGAAATTCCATTGAAAAAGGCCTCTAGGTGTAGAAAAAGCCGTAATTGGTTTGGCGCGTTCAGATAAAGGAATTTGCCAATATCCTTTGGACAAATCTAGTTTAGTGAAAAAATGAGATTTAGAAAGCCTAGTAAGTAGCTCTTCTAGTAAAGGCATAGGTTCAGCATCAAACTTTGTAACTTGATTCAATTTGCGATAGTCAACGCAAAGACGTATGTTATTGTCTTTTTTCCGAACAATAACCATCGGCGAAGAATATGCAGAAGTGGATGGTTCAATTATTTTTAAATCTATCATCTCATCCTACTCCTTCTCAACCTGTGCTTGAAAATGTATAGGGATAGAATAAGGTCTGACCCTAATAGGATTATGGTCAGTTAGAATAATGTCATGTTGAATGACATGAGTTTGTCCAAGAATGTCAGTAAGGACATCCTGAAATGTTTGTAGCAAAGCCGAAACTTGTCGCTGTTCTCCTAGAGATAAATCAGGAGAGACAGTAACATTTTTCCATGATTCACTAGAATGAAGTGGAATCATCGGAAGCGGAAGATTAACATCCGAAAAACTTGTTTCCTCATCCTGTATTACGGACAGTGATGAGTAATGACCATGTTGGACTGGTGAATCGTCCGTTGCCTGGAAAATAGGCTGTAAATAATCCGGACGTTCATGGAATTCCGTAAGCATATTGATGTGGAAGGTTTTATGCTTTCCATCAATATCGACAATGTAGTCAACATCGGAAATTTTCGAGATTATATCGTATGGACCTTTCCAAGAAATAAGAAGTCTGTTTTCCCTACAAGGTAGCAAAACAAATGCTTTGTCACCAGGACAAAGTTGTCGTAAGGTTCTTTTCTTATTGGCCAATTTTCTTGCCTTCTGCTTAGCAAATTCAGAAGAAGAAGTTGCCAATTTGCATGGTTCGATAATCTTTTGTCTCAGCGCGATGACATATTCGTAAGAAGATTTTGTGTCATCGGTAATATTATCAGCGGTTATGAGATCATGAAGCAAAGACATAGGGCCGCGCGGTCGCGCGCCAAAGACAAGTTCAAAGGGAGAAAATCCTGTATGAGTGTTCTATTTAGCCGTTCGACCATCCCATTGGACATATGATGATACATACTACTCAAAGATCTCTCTATTTGCAGAGTCGACATCACTTGAGACATGGTATCCGATATTAGTTGGGTGCCATGGTCTGATAATATTTCTCCGGGGAATCCCAGACGAAAAAATATTAGCTAAAGAGCATCTGCAATATCAGCAGTAGTAATGCTCTTCAGAGGAATAGCCTCTGGCCAACGTGTGCACATATCAACACACGTCAAGAAAAACTGATGTCCTCTAGCAGATTTGATCTTAAATGGACCAATGATGTCTATCGCCATTTTCTGAAATGGTCGAATAAGGATGTCTGCAGCCTGAATAGGTGCAGCATGGCGTGGACCTTTGGATTTGACTTCTTGTCATACTATACAAGATCGACAATAAATCCGTATGTCCTTGTTCACAAAAGGCCAAAAGAAAGCCGCAAGAACTCTTGACTTTGTACGGGAAAAAACCCATATGTCCAGCACACTGAGAGTCGTGAGCGTGCTGCAAAATTTTAACTCTCAAATTCTTGGGCACAAGAATCTGAGAATGACTTGACTTAGTGGAGTCTTGCACCATACGTACAAGTACGCCATTCTTCATTGTAATCCAAGATTTACGCATTGTATCTTTATTCGGATCACCTGTTGTTGCAAGAGTGAAGAATTTCTTTAGAGTCGGATCATCTTCTTGCTGTTTTATAAACGAGTCACGAGAAATTACCGAGTGATCATCTTGGTTATGTACTTTATTATCTTCAGTAGATGAAGTTTGAGGCATATTAAGAGCTTGCGCTCTAGTGACTACAGCATTAGCAGTTTGCATATTTTGTTTTTCCCAAACGGAAACTTGTTGTGGAATGCATTCTTTGACTCCGTGAATACGACCGATGATAAGATCAGCGATCGAATTCGGCAGAAGACATGCGTGTACATCTCCTGTAAAGAAAGGAGTAGCAATCCTAATGATAGCAGTAGAGTATTTCTCTAAGGTGCCGTCAAATGTTACACATTTGACTACTTTTCCAGTGGCACGAGAAGGATCTACAAGTGACTGCCTAACACCAATTGTGGTGTATCCAGAATCAAAAAGAACTGAGACTGGATTGCCATTTACTAAAACTTTATGTAAGATAAGAGAACCTCTTCCATCATGCGCGACTGATGCAGGAATAGCGGGAAGAGGATGGCCACAACTTAAAGTGGACACCGTAGTTGGTTAAAATAATGTTTTGCATTGAGGGCACTGAGATGCTCTCTCAAAATCAAAAGCGGAACATGCCATATTATTAGCGTCATTATTATCTTTAGTCTGTTTATAGGCTTCATGTGACTCTTGCTGTGCAGAGTTTGCCTGATAATGTGATTTATGTTTTTTTTCTATTGTCATTTACCTCGATTATTGTTGCCTATGTAATCATTATTGTTTCCTCTATTGTAACCCCTATTTGGGTTTGAGTCATAGTTCTCATGGTTAGCATATTCATTATAATGAGTATCTCTATAATCATGATCTTGTTGTCTCCATGATGGATGACTTGGATAGTTCCTATAATGACTTCCTCTGCGGAAATTTCTATAATTATGACCACCCCGGAATCGAGGGCTGTCAGCTCGTCTCCAGTACTTCGCAGAAGAACCCTGAAATGACTGGTTACCTTGGTTTTGATAACTATTATGGTTACCCTTTTTATCAAACCTGTTTTGAGGTCCCTGAAATTTGTGTGAATAATTAGGGTTGTATGGTGTTGCTGATGCAACTGGCATACTTTCTTTAACCTTAGCATTGCTAAAAGCTACGTCCGGATGTGCCGTGACGTATTGGGTACAATATTCTTCCATTTCTTTTAGTGTCTTGGGTTTACGCTCATGTAGGAATTCAAGGAATGGTTTATTTATACTTGACATAATCTTGTCCCTGAGCAACAAGTCCATAAGGGCTTCATATGTCTTTTCTGTTTTGGACAATTCAATCCAACGATTAAATGTAAGACGTGTCCTTGCAATGAATTCTGAGAATTCTACCCCTGATTCAGGTACCATTTTCTTAAACAAAATACGGTAACCTTCCTCTGTTAATTGATATTTTTTCAATAAAGCTGCTCTAATAACATCATAATTATCCTTGTCAGCCTCTTCAACCAAACTTAAACTAGTCAGAGAATCACCTTTCAAATTTTCTGATAACTGGTTAGCATATTGTGATTTATCCACATTATGAGCTCGACAAGAACGTTCAAAACGATCCAGCCAGAATGTAATATCGTCACTGGAAGGATTGCACGCTGGTACCTTGACCTTATAAGTAAAGGGTTTACCACTATTACCATTTGACTGATTAACATTACTCATATTTGTCAATCTCAATTTTTCTTACTCAAATGCTAAAAGTTCTTTTTGATGGTCATGTTCTCTCATTGCTTTTCTCTCCTCAGCTTCTCTGTCTAATCTTTTCTGCTCAGCCTCAGCTTCTAATCTTTTATTTTCAGCCTCAGCTTCTAATCTTTTATTTGCAGCCTCAGCTTCTCTTTGTAATCTTTTTTCTACAGCTTCTAATTTTTTTCTTCTATTTGAAGCTTTCTCTCCTCAGCAGCAGCTTTTTTCTCCTCAGCAGCAGCCTTTCTCTCCTCAGCTTGCATCTGCAATCTTAAATTCTCAGCATCTATCTTCTTTTGTTCAACTTCTGCTTTCCATTTATTTTCCTCTTTTTGCTTCTTTTCTTCTGACTTTAATACCATGGCAAATTGAGCAGTTGCAAACTCTTCTAATTCCTTACCAGACTTATCAAGGGATTTCCCTTGTGCAATAAAGTATTCCAATGTAGACATGATGTCTAATAATGATAGCAATCACTTGAAACAATAATGTAATCTATTTCCAAGTAAACAGGAACAAGTTCTAAATGAACTTGATTAATTAGCTCACAATCCCAATCTCTGTTGGAAACAAGCCTTTAAATAAGGTCTTGTATAATCAACTGTGTACCTCTAGTAACAGCAATTAGTCATCAGTTGATTATTTCTCATAAGTTCACTACACAGCTAGTAGTGTATGATCAAATATGTTTCATATAGTGTATGTCGATCAAGAACACAACAAAACAATTATAAAAGACAACATGAAAACATTTGCAGAAATCAAATAAATCAAATATAAAAATCAATGAAAAAAATCACAGAATCTGTGATGACAACTGCAAAGGGATAACAACACAAATAACGCCAAAGTGTATAAATATAAATGTGTATAGAACTAAATTTTAGAAAAGGGTAGATCTACAAGTACAAACAAATCAAAACAAAACTGAAGAACAGAAAAAATATTACGAAAACAACGATGAGCACAGTCTTCATAGCTAACACTAATAGCAACAGATGTCGCAGCAAATTTTCAACCAAGAAAATTGCAGCTATAGAACGCTATTATATGACCTCTCTACGTGGTATACCATATAATAGTCACCTCAGCAACCGCCCACAACATAAACACAACGAGAAATAAATACATGTAATATAAACATAAATACATATCATGTGCGTAAGATGTGTTGTAAAGGCTCAGTTTTAGAATGCAATGGTACAGTTTCTAATTACTAATGAAAATAAACTGCCACTTTAATCAATATTAAATTTTTGAACTAACTTATTACAATGTTCAACAATGTGAAAAATACACAAGAGGATCCATCGATGACAGTTTCAATAACTACGACACGTAGGACCTCTCAGTTCACTGTAATACTTGTTAACACAATTAATTTCTGCCTGCAAACGTTCTGTAATGTACAATGAAAAATGTCTACAAGCGCTTACCTAGTTCCAGTATTCGCTCGATAGGTCACGTGACAAAGTGTTGAAAAAGAGCAAACTAGTACTGCAGGTGTGTCGTATCAGCCACAGGAAACGGTCTGGTATCAGTACTCTGTTGACTTCTCAATTTCTGCGAGGTCAAACCCAGAAAGCTGGCCACCAATGTTGCTTGTTTGTTTGCAATCGTGTTCGGAGGGTGTTGATGGGCGTTGTCAAAACGAAGACAAACAAAAGGTCAACTCGACCTACGCAGTGGTGTGTAGACATGGAGTGAGGATACAGTACATGCGAATGATGGCGAACGTTCGTTAGAGTTGACAAATAGACCAATCTCACTCACCTATGGCTGGAAGTCATTTACGCCAACTACTATGTACGTTTCATACAGTTTAATTGGAACGATCACACTTGACAGCACGGGTACAGTGACAGCAGACAGGTTGGCATAAATCATAATAATGTTGATCAATGAAATACACTATCACATGGGCATTCATGTTGCATAACAGTACCAATGGAATGTCAGTAGACAAGCACTCAGTAATTCCAATATAAATCGTCTGACTTACTGACAGAGCACGTCAGTTCATAAACAAGGTTCAAGATGGTTCCTAGACCTAACCTCGTCTAGCGAAGATTCCTTTAGGTAAAGCTCAGCACATATTTTTTTGATAACAATATTGAACCACTAGTAGTGGGTTCTCTTCTGTAGCAGTGATCTCTGGACTCATCAGGTGATAGTAAGGGGGCATCCCTGTTCTCTCCTCGATGATTGGAAAATATAGGATTCAAAATGGCTTCTCCTCCCCGTGAGTTGTCAGTCACCCAGGATACAAACTATGAAGCGCAATCAAAGCTGATAATTTATTAAATGTCCTCATTGCTTTGTAGATTCTACCATTGATACTATTGACTTCATCACATAATATGGTGCTGCTAGGTATGAATGTTATCTTCATCTGGTTAATATTCATCTAAACGTACAACCGTACGACTGCCCATCGAATACAATGCCTCAGGAAAAATTCATAAGAAATGCGTCTTTACCTTGGTATCAGAAATACACTAGAATATGATTCTGCCATTCCTTGGCAGTAAGAATAAACACTGGGGTGAATAATACATGATATGTCTAAAGAGACTACCTCTTTCCCCACTAGTATAGAGATCAATTTTCGGCGACAGCCGCTACAACAACTCAGCACCCATCAGGGCGGAACCTTCTCACCTCCCCTTAGCGACACATCCGCCAAACAACCTTTGACCCCGAGTTTGACACCGAAGATATAGTTCGACTTAGACATACAAAGATATTAAGATATGACAGACTCGTCCTACATAGACAAGAAATACACATAGATTCGGGCCATAAATATTCTGAAGCAAGAACAATCTATTTCTAACCAAACCAAGAATAGATCGCTGTAAACCTAGATTCCTACGCTGAGTTCGATATTCAGGAAAGATACAAGAACAGATAACTCATAGAATGAATACACATCGACTAATCTGAGTTCTGTCCCTTAGACTAAGAATCGTGAATTCAAAGATAAATATATTTTTATCAGACAAATAAATACATTTTACATTTGTATGCGTGTCAACAGTAATCTGTGCGTCACACAAAGGAATATGTGCGCAACAACTACCATATTTTTTTAAAACACATTCTTGCTCAGGGGACTCTAAGCTATACTACCATATGATTTTTATGGTCAGTTTCATTATGGTTTAGATTTTCAATTTTGTCACTGTCAATCGTCAAATATAAATTTTCACAGGTCGGCCATCTTCCCCCTCATCTCTCTGTAGCATTTTTATTCAAATAATTAACTTGTATGAGTAACGTCAGAAAAACATTACTTGGCGAGAATTTAAACTGTCTGTGTGTATATATCATCGGGCCAATCCCACCGCGTGTCAAGCGAAGCGGGGTTTTGCGCGGCGGGTGTTAGAATTGGCGTTAATTATTACTGTTGTCTCGTATTACACTACCAAAATTTGTAAGGATTACTACTATTACAGGCGTTAAAGTCAAAATATTACGTTTATTCAGACAGTAACTTGGCGGCACATTTCTGGAAGATCGTTAATTATAAGTCTTGCTGCAGTCTCTATCAGATCGGGCAAAATGTTAAAAATGTACGTCACAAGGAAAGCGAGTAGATTTATACGGCGGGATCGTGTCTAAGCATTACCATGGCACAAAATTCAGCGCGATGCTGGCGTGTGAGAATGTGAGAAGATCATAGTCAGACACAATCGGGCGGGGTTATTTGTTATCATTATATGACTAAAATCTACTGAAATGAGCGATTATCTCGCAGATTTTACTACAGACACTAAGAAGGGATATGCCGCTATGGTTTCTACATTGTCTGTTGTCACCCTTTATGAAGATCGGTGTTATTGTGGCAATCTCCCAATCCTTTGGTACGGTCTTGTTGCACCAAGCTGCCTGTAGAACCCTTAGGAGTAATAGGTCGCCTGCTGCTCCCATGTACTTAACCATTTCTGGCGTTATGCCATCATGTCCTGCTGCTTCGCCCATCTTGATTTTCTCCAGTGCTGCATTCAGTTCTTCCATCTTTATGTCATCTTCATCACTATTGGTTTCCCCTTCTGTGTCAGTGGTTATCATTTCTGATGCTTGACCTTGCTCACTACACAGTTATTATAGTAGCAGTCATAGTAGTAGAAGTAGTAGTAGTAGTAGTAGTAGTAGTAGTAGTAGTAGTAGTAGTAGTAGTAGTAGTAGTAGTAACAGTTATTGTAGCAGTAGTAGTAGTAGTAACAGTTATTGTAGTAGCAGTATTTAGCCGGGGCAGGTGTTCCTTAGGACTGGAACGGCACCATATTACCAATCTGTGGCAGTGCCGGTATATGCAGTATTTTCAGTTTACTTTACAGAGAGCAGATGTTTAACTGGCCTAATCACCAGAGATTTAGATTTCTCTCTTAAATTTGTGTTACCAGGTTCGATTTTCTTCTCTTAGGTGTTGATGTAGCGAATTTAATTGAAATGGATAGATTTCTTATCTAAATCTCAAAACTGTAGTAATTCACCTTTTCAACAGCGTTCGATTTCATGCAAAACTTTTAATATCTTTCAGCATGAAACTTAAAATTTCAACAAAGTCTGGAATTCAGAACATTTTTACAATAATAAGCATAATAAAGTTCTATCATCTCATCAGATGCTTTCATCGATACAAAAATCCCTTTTTGCATCTTTGTCTCATAGGCCTACTCAATTGTCAAATATGGCGAACCTTCTCATTCCACCGTGTTCCTTCCTTTAAGTTACTGTCTTATTTTAGGTTCGACGACATTTACCCATCTCTTCAGATTTGTCCTTGATTTCTTTATCATCATAAGCATTCCTTGAGTTAAATGCTTTCCGACACAAGAATATTTTCTACTCTACATAGTTTGAGGTGTAAGACTATTTTTTGCAAATTGACTCAAATCCTCGAACCTAGTTCTGCTGCGACTAGGGTTGGGAGCTCTATTCAAAATACATATTTAATGATTGTCACTACTTACGCCAGTAAGAAATATAAAACCACTCAATGTCCTGAAATACACATTTTATAATAAATGTTGAAGTTTGATTTCCTCAAACTAAGAAATATGTAGAGCTGGACCAGATACGACCTCTTGAGTTGCGCTCTTTCATTCTACTCCCAAATGGCGTCGTTGTTCCACTTTCCCCGGGGTAAATCTGAGCTATCCGATTGGTCAGGGGAAATCACCCAATTATTAGAAAAGGCGTGTAGAAGCGACTCTACCCTAAATATGTGAGACTATTTATTATTTTCTGTTTCTCATAAAATATAAAATTATGGGGTGGTCTGTGCTTCCTCTGTCTTGTAAGAATATAGTCTGTTTCCAAAGGAACAACTATGTACACGGCCACATATAGATCCCGGGGCTCCGCAAATGTATCCCGTAGGGAGACATTTGAGTACTATCAATAACAAAAATCCATCCCCAAAAATTTCTAAGTTCAAAAAAAATTTTTCAGGAAAATTTAAAGTTCAAAAATTTTTCGAAGTCCAAAAATATTTCCAAAAAATTTAATTTAATTCCTATACTGGGGTCCTATGTCTATATGAGGTCGTCTGCTATGTAAAAAAAACTAGTAGTGGACATCAACTTCAAAAAGTGTAACTTATTCATCACATCATTATATTTTTCACCAAATTTACAAATTGGCAACACTGCCCAACAAAATCTGCAAAACACTCATAAGGTCATCACTAAAAAAATGTGACGAGTGGCAACACTGGGGAATGAACAATAAACTATCTTATTTGCAGAACTTGGCTGGATTATCATAATCTATTACATTTCATTCAAAAATATAGTTGATTGCATTCTCTTGGATGTGGTAGGGGTGTTATCTCTTTTCTGTACTGTTATTTGCTCCATATTAAAAGCCTGCAAGTACTAAAAAAAATCTTTTTTTCCTGGCGTACTTATTTATTCTATTTCCCAAGTACTCTGCAATATTCCAAGAAATGTCCAAAATCTCTAATTCCTATGGTAATGGCAATCCACTTTCATAGAATAGCCAATGTTTTCATGGGTACTCATCATCTTCTTTTTTTTTTTAGTGAATGAGCCACTTGCTCATTATTACATGTAGAAAACATCTCTAGACATAATATGCATATTTATCAGACGATAATACAACCAGCATCATTTTTATAAGTAATCATTTTTCACAATAAAAGCATTAAAACCTCATGGCTTATCCTTATTTATTTATTTGTATGTTTCCTTGTTATTGACATTTTCTAAATGGTAAGTGTATAAATTCGTTCTAAGTCCGTCACTGTAGAAAATGTTCTATATTACATTTATTTTTTCTTCAAAATATGTGATGTTTGTCTCCAATATCCGTAGGTCTGGTGGTGATCCTGTCCATTAGTCAGTTATTTCTAATCATTCCTTCTTGTCTGTCAATACAGTATTTTTTCTGTGAACTCTTTCCTAGAAATATTATTTTATATATATATATATATTCTTCAAAGATCTTCTTTGACTTACCATACATCAATTTTCAAACATCAAATTATTCAGCAACCAACAGACGAATGTGTTACTATCATATTATGAAATATAAGGGAAAAGGAAAATATAGTTTCCAAATCATCATGAATTTTCTACATTGGGATCCGTATTACTTTATTTTCTCTTTTAAGACAACTGCTTATACTCTTGACAATATGTATCCATGTTGTCACTCATGAGGCATCCTTGTATACAATTTATATTTGTCTCCTTTTTTTTTTTTCATGACACCAATGTATCATTTATGGTGTTCCAATATCATTGTATCTATTCTTGTCCTCCTGTTATCTTGAGAATTCATCCTTAGTAACTCCCTATGTACCTTATCTAGCAATACGTTTATGCAAAACACATCAAACAATTATTTATGGAACTATCAACTGAGATGTAAGAACTTTTGACAATATGAGATGAAAAAAAATTTTGGGGTCATCACTCAAAAAAAAAAGTGACATAGAAAGGAAGAAAATAATCAATTGATCGTGAGGAATCTACAATATTCTCGTAAGACAAAGTTCCTGGCACTCTGACTACTATTTATCCATATTATTTCTGGTTATCCTTGCATACAGTGTACCATTTCCATTCCTTTATAAGTCCAATTCCTCGCTCGCATGGTGCTCCAATATTTAAAATGTGGATCCTTCCTATTCCTCTTATTCTGTACTGGAAATTATATCTTATTAATTGTCCATGTACTATATCTGCGAATATTTATCATCAATATATCAACTAATCATTTATAGAACCATTAACATAAATGTCTAGACTTTACCAAAACATGAACAAAAACATGTCTTTTTACATATGGCAAAATTTCGACCACCAACTGGGCCTTCGCTGGACGAGGGTTAGTCAGAGGTATGTGGTGCCTGTAAAATCCGCTGACTACAGCCAGATGGGGGACTTATGGTACTGATAATTCAAAGATGTCATCCGTCAGGTATCTTAAGTGTGGGGCGGGGGTCTATTTCCTGGTGTCCTTGACAAAGTTTGTTGCATTTCCAATCTGAGGTATTCTCTTTTTTTTTTTTTATAATATCTCCAATGATATATCTGTGACATGTCTGTCCTTGGGATAACGTTATTTTCTTATCCAATATCTCGGGGTGAGCAAATCTCAGTGTGTCCACTTTCATCAATCATTTATTTATTTTCTCTCCTGTAATTCTGGGTATGTTATGAGTATTTTAAATTGTCAATTTATTCCAACTATCTTACAACATTCTGTAATTCGTGATAAGGAATAGTCATTTGTTATACAACAATGTTCATATTACAAAGGCAATAATAAGCAAAAATCAAAGAGATATCTTCTCCAAAATGCGGATGCATCTCTATTTCCTTTACCTCTGGGCGTAGCAATTATTCAGTCATTATTTTTTTCTCCATTATTTAATCTCCATTTTGTGTCCTTAGTACCTGTGGTTCCATGGGATTATCATAATTCATTTATGTCTCTTGTCTACTGATAATCCTTCAATAATGACTTCAAATATGGTCCTCATATGTGCAACAATCATCTGCTCTGATTTGTTCCATGGTATTCATCAAATATTCTATTATATCCTTGTCTTATCTCGTAACCACGAAGATTAAGATTATTCCTCCTCAATGTTAATGTGGGGGATTTTTGTGCATAAACATTACAACAAAATCTCAGCTGTGACAACAACATAAAGTTTCACCATAATATAAAATGTCATCTTCATCATACATAACCTGTTGCTTCTTCGTCTCATGTGTCATTAGTGGTTATCATGCGGTAATGGGGTATTTCATTTGCTAGGTCAGCATGTGCAAAATGCTATTTCATTAATATGGGCAAAGGCATCATCTCAACAAATAGGTGCAATTTGTTCAATTCTGGGGTTAGCATTATTACTAATGCTCTCAAGGGATTGTTCATTTGCAGAAAAATCAGCATGCACAAATGTCATTGGGGTACTTGTGATATCAAAAAAATAGTGTTGGGAATATCAGGGATCAAGCTGGTGGGGGTATGAGTGGCATAGGGGATTTATTTATTTTCTTCTTCATCTGCTAACCTCAGGGCAGTCAATGTTTTACAATATTGTCTTATCATCATCAAAATGTGTGTGGGTGGCATATAAAACATATAGCATCTTTATATAAAAAAAAACATTCTAATTGTTTTTTTTTTCTTTTATGTCTTTTCTGTTTTCTTGGAATTCCTTTTTCTTTTCTTGTTTTACATTTCATTTTCTTCTTCTTTTTTTTTTTTTTTGTTTTTTTTTTTGTTTGTATCACCAGTCCTAAAGAATGATAAAAATCAATTCACTAAACACTAGATATTCTAATAGTAAATCCTAACCAATAGGGCTGCAAGTAATAGTTTAGGTTAGAATAGAAGGAATGTTGTAGCAGTGTCTGTTGTCAATAAGTGGCGGGGAAAGGGTACATCAAGGATCTCCTGATTACAACATGATTGTAATTCCAAGGAATGAATATGATTGGGATTTAAAAGATCACAAGTCTAGAATGTCGTCTCAATATAGTGGAGAGGAAAAAATAGTAAGTTAAAGATGTTGTAACAGTGGAGTGAAGAAAATCTTACTATAGAGAGTCAAGGTTGGGATATGAAATCTCTTTAGGAGAATGTTTAAAATTCTTGACAGTACTAATATACATCTGGGTCTAAAATAATAATGTACATTTGAAAATAAATAATCTGTGGAGAAAAATAGATGCATAACCTACAATACTTAGTTTTGGGTATGAATTATGTGCGGTTAAAATGAGTCATACTAGTAACACTATCCTTGATCAAGGTGATAGATATTAAGGAGTTTAGCATAATATAGATCAAAGAAATATTAGTATGAGGCACTAAGAAAAAAAACTACTGGTGTAAAGTGTGTCTGCATGAAAATGCTGGTGAATGGAGCGTGGAAATAGGATCAGTTACAAAAGTGGGAGGATGAATGTTACAATCAGAATTGAGTGTGGACTCAGCATGTGTTATAGGTAAAGTTGTGTAACATTTCGAAAATATTAAGAAAAATGTCTGTAACTAAATAAGGGTGGTCTGTAAACTCGTAACACCGTGTGTTATCAATTGTTTTAACATTTTTATTTCCACAATTATGCCATCTAAAGAAAATCCTCCGTGGGGCTGGTCTTGATTTCTTTCTGGGCATCAGTATTCTAAGGCTGGAAAAAATAACTTTTCTCAGTGAGGCTTTGACATCTTAGTCTGTAAGCAAGTCATTTGAACAGTCAAAAACTGAAAATAGAGTTACATGGGGAGAGTTAGTACATTGTTAAAAGGTTTTTTTTCACATATGCGTTGACCGTGTTCGGATTTGCGAAACACATAAAACACCTGGGCGTTGTTTTTCAGAAACAGCTTCGCTAGTTCCTTCACCATCTCTAACCTTGCAATGTCCCGACTGCTTAGGCGAGTGCATCATACTGAGTAGCAGTGGGTGACGGGGTTGTGATAGGCGACGACACTGCATTTGCTTGAATTGTTGGGGACACCGAGGACATTGACGAATGCGGTGATGGCTTAACATCATTTGAATTGCGGTGATGGTTTTACTGTGGTTAGGGTTTGTATGGCTGGAACATCTGTTGGTTTTGAGGCAGGTATATGTTTCGCCTTGATTTTTCTTCTGACCTGGTTGTGCTGAACGTTAGCACTGGTTACAATGGGCACAGTAATTTTGCACACTGTTGTGCTTGACTAGTTGAGATTAGGCTAACACTGCTCGGCTTGGTTTTGGTGGACATGATTGCGTGTTTACTTCAGAATCTTTCGTCTGATATAGTTGTGCTGTATACGCGGAATTTTGTTGCTAGGGATTGAGTCATCAGATTCTGTTTTATAGGCGCGTTTGACGCTGGAGCTGACTGGTACAAATAATGTACTATCCGCATCACTGGTTTCAATGGAACTAGCTGTATCAATGTCTGTTTCTTGTTGGTATTAATTCTACCATTTTTCTGTCATTATGTTCGTATGGGGTCTGACAAAGCTGATGCATGGGGTTGACACTGTCTTCTCTCATGTCTTGATCTGTTTCGTCTCCATAAAGATCGCTGGTATATGGTTCAACAATCTGCTTGGGTATAGTTTCTTCAGGATCTGATTGTTTTGAACGAGCAATCTTGTTCTTGTGGTATAGCAGTGTTTGGTTTTCACTAGTGTTAGAACTAGATCTGCCTGAACTGGGGGTGTGATAGGTTCAGCTGGGACGATGTATCACGGTGGGAGTAAGTGTGAGGGTGGATAGAAGGAGTGTTCGTGTGGTCATCGTGTGACGTCTGTGGCAGGATTTCTTCATTTCTAATGCGCAGGGCTCTGTCTTGTAGGCTAATACGTAACTCCAGTGGTGGGATATCTTCTTCGCTTTCGGACGAGTCTCGTTGTTGTCTTGCTCGATGTATTTCATCTGTGGGTGGTCTGGGTATGTGGTCGTCTTGGTAAAATTCAGAGTCTGTCGTCTCTGACTCTGATATGTCAGACGAATCTGTGCTGGATGGATTATAATTTAGGGTGGCCTTTCTGACTGGTCTTGTATTTGTCGTCAGAGGCGGAATGGGCCGGTGATTATCAATTTTTATTTGTTTTACGTGAGCTTTTGTTTGGTGTTGTTTCTCTTCATTCCAACTAATGAAGTTTACAGGCGGAGTTTGTTTCATGATTTTGTAGCCATCTAACCATCGGTCATCGAATTTTGAACTGCGTACATGGTTCGTGTAGTATACTCTGTCTCCTATTTTGTACGTTGGTAGCTTGGCTGATTTATCATGTTGTTTCTGTTTCTTGTGAAATGCCTTATGCGTATTTCGTTGTGCAATCTGGTGAGCTTTATACTTTTCTTGGAGGATTATTTCGATGGGGTCTTCTGCGATGTATTTTCGTTGTGGGTGGAGTAGGTTGTCTAACGGAAAGTTTGGTTCTCTTCCGTATATAGCATGAGAAAGGGTGACCATTCCTGTGGTATCGTTCACGTTTACTCGGATGGCTTCAAGAGCTTGGTTAATGTATATAGGTCCCAGTATTGGTGGTTCCCCTTGAAATATTTGCTAAATAATAATCATGTAGTAGGTGTGGCGTGCATGCGTTCATTTCTGCCATTTGCATTTGGGCAATAATAAGTGGTTGTAGTATGCTCAATATTCAGCTGGTGTAAGGTGGCTTTAAATGGGTTACCGATAAACTGTTTACCGTTGTCTGAAATGATTCGTTTTGGGACAGCCATGCCTGGGAATGAATTCTTGTTAAAAAAATTTGCGTGAAGGATGGACTGCGATGTGGCATCACTGAGTGGGTAACCTTTCTGGCCAAACAGAGTATTGGTCAACTATGTGAGGAGGTATTTGTTGCCTGATAGGGTGAGTTGGGTAAGGATCTGATACGTCAAATGCTCCACTGTTTGCATGGGGTAATGGGAAGGTTGCATTTCTGAAGAGGAATTAAATGTTGGCTTCATGTTTCTCATTTAGCACTCATGTTCTTTACAGGTGGTACATATTCTTCTGTAATGTCCTTGTAGAAAGTTTGTCAATAATGCCTTTTCTTTATGACATCAATTGTTTTGTCTCTTCCCATGTGTGCCCAGTTGTTATCATGAAACTGTACTGTCTTAGCACCTACTTCTGGGACTAGATGTGCTGGAATGACTTTTCTTAGTGTCCCCTTCTTGTTTCTGATCAATATAGCTATAGAGCTCCATCCGTTGGGTTGCACTGTTAAAACATCTTACTTTTTGTTGGGATTTTCTTTCACGTGATGTGAGCAGCTTGACAATTTCTGCATCTTTCGCTTGTTCTACTTCTGTCATGTCAAACATATCTTGGCTTTCTTTCTTCTACTTGAGTGGGCAGAATCTGGACTTAGTGATACTTTCTTCGACTTGATGAAGTAATTCATTAATTTCTTTAGCATTATCGTCAATCTCTGAGGATGTGCCATCATTTTTGACTCTATTTGTTTTCACTTCAGTTTCATCATCATATTTAATCCTGGATAAGAGGTCTGCACAGGTGTTCATTTCGCCTGGGATATGTTCGATAGTGGTGTCGTCGGACTGTTAAATTCATTGCCCATGTCTGTAACTTTCTTTGGACTGTTCTTTGTGTTTTGGTGAGCCAGTTTACCAAAGGTTTATGATCAGTTCTTATAATGAGTTTAGTTCCTCGGACGTAAAAGTCAAACTTTTGTACTGCATAGTGAATAACATATGCTTCTTTCTCAGTGGTTGTCCACCGTTTTTGTGACTTTGACAATGCGTGGGATAGGCATGCAATGGGTTTATCATTGGGGATGTGTGGGAGGGTGGGTGTTTCAGCTTCTAGTACTGGTTGTCCCAAACATTGACCAATTGCGTTATCTGAGGCATCGGCGTATAGTAAATCATGGGCTGAGAAATATCTGGATGTCCAAGCAGTGGGATGGTGGTTAGGGCATTTTTACAGATACTCAAAAGGATCTCTGGCAGTCTTCTGTCCCATTTGAATCGTGCATACTTGCGGGTAAGGGCTATCAAAGGCTCTGCTGCTCTGGAGAATTGATGATGTGGCAGCCTATAAGTACCCTATTGTACCAATAAATGCGCGGGTTTGTCTCACCGTCGTGGGGCTCCGCATTTCTCTTATGGCTTTGACTTTATCTTCAACAGGTCTGACGCCATGTCTATCGATGACAAAGCCTAAATCTTTTGTTTCTGTCTTTAGAAACTCACACTTCGACATTTTAACTTTATTTGGTGATGCCCTGAGGTCTATCAAACACTGTTTCAAACCTGCGCGAGGTGGTCTTCCATCGTGCCTGCGGTATGTATCAGGATATCGTCTATGTATGCCAGGGCAAATGGATGTAGACCCTTTAACACTTCATCCATGAGTGACATAGATGGTTGCTGGAGATCCTTTTAGACCAAATGGGCATAACACTCCAAAAAAAACCTTCCCATATGTGAACCCAGAATGTTGATTTCTGTTTGCCTCAGGTGTCAGGGGATGCACCAAAAGCCTGACCTTGCATCAAGTGTGGATAAAGTATGTAGACTTTCCTAACGTCGCAAGTAGATCGTGTCTATCCTGGGAGGAGGGGGTAGGAAAATGACTTTTGTGATTTTGTTAAGGGCACGGTAGTCGCAGCAAAAGCGACTGGAGCCGTCTTTCTTTTGTTACGATCACTATGGGTGAGGACCATTGGGAACGGGATCTTTTCGATGATTCCACGCCTGTAGCATTTCATTTATAGACCTTTCCAACGAGTTCTCTATTTTTCACAAGGGCGTATGATAGGGTTTCCATATGTTATTGGCTCCTCTGTGGTTGTTTGAAATGTCCATTGTGACAGTGTTTAGTTCTGCCTTAATTCCATGGCTTTGAGTGCCGAATACATCTTGGTGCATTTTCTACAACGTTTTCAAAGTGAAGCTTATGATCTTCTGTGGCCTTTCATCATGTTGCAAAGTAAACTGAGCTATTCTCTCTGTGGATTTATGAGCTGCGAAGATATCCTCTGGTCTGTCTTGGGATGCCTCCGTTTCATTCCCATATTTTGGATGACTTGATTCTTGCATCTTGTGATAAATCTCTGCTCACTGGTCATTGTTGGCTTTATTTTGGCGTAGTTCTTTGCCGTTCATTGGGCTGTGCTTGGTAACTGTTTCCGCATCCTCCATGTGCTGGTGTGCATTTCCATTTGTCACTGCATTTAAAACTGTATTTTCATTTCTTATTATATTTATGTGGTAGTCGTTTGTTGTGCCATTTTTTTTTTTATTATGTCTGCCGTAACTGCGGCTTATCCGCGTATCGTTACTGTATTTCTTCCTGTTTGTAGCTATAGGGCTCGGTCTTCTTTCCCTGGGAGGCGAATAAATTTTTCATTCTTACTGTTTCCAACTTTGCTGCGATAGTATCCTCCTGTTGTATACTAGTCATAATAAGAATTTCTTCACTTTTCTTCGGAAATTTCATTAATTTGGGTTTGGGACTTTATCATTGGTACCGATAACGTACATTTATTTAACTAAGGGGGTTTTCTTCGGTCTGCCAAATGTTATCGCACCAGTCCGCAATATAGTTATATTTAATTGTGTGCGGTCCGAAATGATTCGCGCCACTGACGTGCACAAAAGCAGTGTGAGTTGCCTTGGGGACGCACGGGGTATCCCTAGTTGAGTAGTTTCTGGACGTCATGATTTGGGTAGGGGCAACATGGACCTTGTTTTATGTCCGTGATTGATATATATTATTATTGTCTTCATGGCACGTTTATGGAAGCCATTTTATTCTAGTGATCTGTATTGGTCCTTCAGGTCGAATACCCAATAGCAGTAAGGTCACGTAAGTTATCGCCCCACTTCTTATTGTATGCTGTATTTGAAGGCCCGCTCTTATCACTATTCTTAGCAGGGAAATAAGGTATTCCGTAGAATGGACTCTACAGAGCCGTTAGCCTTGGTAGGATTCGTATCGTAGAAGAAAGGATTCCCTACTAGTGGGAAAGAAGTTAATTTGATTGTCAGTATTGATGTGTGTAAACGCCTTTATTGTAATGCCAAAGTCCGTGGCAATGGATTCCGAGCGGTTTAGCCAACATGAAATACGAACCTAGATGTATCCTCTATGTAATGTACCCGTAATATGATGTTGAAACAGACGGAATGGAGAATTGAAGTCTTGGAATCAAGACAGATTTATTGCATGAATGCAGGTCTTCAGTGGGTTGAGAGATTGTGTACCCAATTTGGGATGTCCTTCGTAAAGGTCCAACGGACATTCCCTTGCTGTTAAAACCTAGTATTGAATATTATAGGATTCCTTATTACTTACGTGAGAGAGGATTTTAGATATGAATGAACAGAGATGTTTCGTTTTTTCGGAAACTGTCACTACTATTGGTTAAGTGTTCATCGTACCTGTAAGGAACATTGTAACGTCTTGTCAACGTCTTCGTACCAAGTAAGAAATTATAATAACTTTAACGAACGTGTTGAGTATGATCATGTTGGCTGATTTGCCTTCCAACTCGTTATTTTGATTGGTAGCTCTTCATCTAATTTCATTTACATTCGCGCAAGATGCTAGTACATGGGTGACATCTGCTATAGCTATCATGTTACCGAAAAAAAGAGCGTCACCCAGTAAATGGTATGCCAGTGTGGATCTCTTGGAAATAAATAATTTCACAGGAACGGACTCAATCCATAGTAATCGGTTAAAAAAAGAAAGTTTTGAACAATCAATGCTACAACATCTCAAAACTTGGAACCTAGTGTGTTGACGATGAATCACAATCAACTTACGTTTACCAAAATGATCAAGGTCATCAATCAACCATCGCACGACAAGTATTTGTAACAGTGACCTGAATGTACCTTGGTATCACCTATTATTCAGTCATATTACGTTCGAAACTGGTATGTCTATATACACAGAAAAAAAAAAAATCGAAGTATTTTTTTTTCCTCAGACCGTACATCCACGGGAGACTGAGGCCATCAATGTTTTTATTTTTTTCCCCCTGCACACGCGAGTATGAGTATAAACGAGTCTTTCCGTTGAACAATTTAATTACGTTTAGCTGTGCCTATCTATAGTTTATGTCCATCATTCTACATTTTCCAAGTTATATGTTATATGTGTTGGTTCATTCATCGTCTGGGAGGTAGTGAGGTTTGATCTGACGAACGAGATCTATATCGAAGCCTATTCGGGCTCTTTCCGTCAGACGTTTTCTGTAGGGCTCAACTTGTAAGTGCGTTTCAATTTGAGCGAATAATTCCGGGTCACAAGGCTAAGACACCTTGCCGAAGTTCCGATCGCTATTTGATTCCTTATAAACAGCATCTGTTTAGCAGTTCCGTCTCGTTTTAATTTGTTGTTCTCGTAGTTATATTGTTTACTCGTATTTAGTTTAATGGATGAATTTTTGTTTGTATTATGCGTCACGCGCACGTCTGCCTTTCCTGTCGCGCGCGCAAGTTTTTTACAATGCCAATGTTTTTACCCTGTATTTGTCCAATTGTCCTGTTACTTAGTGCTGATCGTAGATAGTCATCGTAAAATTATGTACGATATTCTATTTTAGATTATACATTATCCTAATTTTTATTTGTTTCTACGATTGTAGTTCACGTCGTCTTTGATTATCGTGTCTTGTCGTCATGTATTGTGCTATTGTGTCTGTTCACGTTATGCTTTCACACATTACATGTTATAAATTCCCCCCCCATTATTAAATTATTAATATTATTTGCCTGTATAATATAGAATTGATTTTACCGTTCTAGGACAGGAACGAGATACACTAGTTGGTAAAGTAACAACTTAATTAAGTTAGTATTATTACATAATAATATTAAATCAAAGAGTCTTCCTTAGACTATTTTCATTAAGCAAACTAAGGTATTCTTAATTACTCCCGATTTAAGCTAAAGCATTAGCCTGTCAGATATGAAAAGCTCGCATGAGAATAGAAGTGAAAGAATTTTGGAAACTTGCACGAGGTTCGGAAGAAAGCTCAAGAAATACTTGGATGCCTGAATCAAGAAAGGATTGAAAATTAAGATTACAAAATTTGAAATATTGAGGGCGAGGAGAATGAGAAAAAAAATGAGATTAGCCGCTGAATTGTAGAAGAGAAACGATTTCAGCGAGAGGCAGAACAGAGAAGCAAAGGGAGGCTGAAGAAAGACTTAAAATTGAGATGGAAGTTAAAAAAAGGAAATGGAAGTAAAGAAAGGAAAGATTAATAGCTCGAACAAAAGGAAGATTCCGATAGAAAGATTGAATACTGAACAAATACATTAAACGACTTTTCAGCTTGAGATGGAAGAGATGCGAATAGAAAAACGAACAGCATGAACTGAAATTAGCAGAGTACAAAGAATATGAGAGGCGTAGGTTAACTCAGGAAGCTAATTCTCAGGGAACTTTTGAAGGCCAAACTTCATCCAGACATGATCAATTTAAGGAACTTAACCTTAAATTACCTAAAACTTTAATCCCCCCGTCTGATGACGTAATATTCTTCCTAGATAGGTTTGAGGCCACTTGTGTCTTATAACGTGGATAAAGCTCTAAACACTGTATTGCACATATTTATCCAGTTACTTTATGGGGATGCTTTAGCAGTTTATTCATACCACTACCATTTAATGAGAAGAAATGATATATAATGCTCTTAGAGCCGCACTTCTGCAAAAATTTCAAATGAACAGAAGATGAATACCGATTAAGATTTCTTACATTTGCTACCCGCAATCAAGCAGGAAATTTTTCAGTGATTTATCTGTCACAAATACGACTAACCCTAGAAAGATGGATCGAATTATCCAAAATTGAAAAGTCGTATGAAGGTCTCTTCGATTTACTGATGCGCGATAAGGTACTATTCGTCTGTTAAATCCTTACATTTCTCGCATTTTTACACGAACGGAAACCTTTATCAATGAAAAAGATTTAGAAGAACATGCAAAAAAAATTGTTGCACTGCTCACCCAACCAATGGTCTGCGTAAAGTAAACGGTGGGAACATATTAAGAGTGAATTGCGCGTGTTGCTTTTGCAGCACAACAAAACAATTTTTCACTGAAATCAATCCTTTCAAAAGCTGATCATTATTTGAGGGTATGTCAATATTTAGGGAAAATTCACAAACAACCAAATGATAACACCCTAAAAACCCCTTTACACAATAACGCAATTTCAACAGATCAGCCCACCCCTCCGCATCAACATTACAATTATCCCAAAAACAATGTATTCCAATTGGGCCACTCCATCATTTGGCACTGACAACACATAAAAAAAACACATCTTAACTCCCAATTACCCGTTCCCAACAAAAACCCTGGAAGCCCCCATCAAACAACGCTCTCATCAGGTTACACTCAAACACAAAGACAATATTTTTCTTGGAAATAAACCATTTAACCACATCATAACGATTAATTCTACAATTATCGGACTCATCCCCAATTTTTAACTCTAGCAGAAACTACAATAACAATTGGCAATTTTAACATGACAAAAATCAAAATCGATCGCGCCGACGAGATAGATCGACGTTGAGTAACAACTTCACATCCAGAATCAAATACTCTATTTTGGAAATCGATACCCCGTTCTCCCAAATCCATTTAAAGTATCATACAACAACCACCACATCACTATAATAACACAATCAATACCCCCATTAGTTACCCCTCAATAGACTCCAGAATCACGACCACAAACCCTCCCCACTTCTCACACTCCTTCTATCTAATCTTCACACCCAATCCACTAACATACCATCCTTACATACCTTCCCACATCATCTACCCTACCCCCTTTCCTTTCAACAACCTAAACCCCCTTTCAAATACCCACCACAAAAACCATCACACAAACAAATCCACCTTAATAAAAAACCTCACCTATTTGGGGCTACCTTCCAACTATCATCCCCAAGTAATATCCCCTTTCCAGGGTTAATACCTATTATATTTACCTAATCGGATTCACATATTCTTCCACCATTACCCACCTCCAAACACCAAATCCCACCAAACCACCCAAAAAAACCTGGACATAACAGTCCCTATCCCCTTCTACAACCCCAACCCAGAATATTCAAATCTAAACACATTTACTCCACCCATTACCTACCACCATCTATAACCCCCCCTCCCAATCATCCATTTACTATCTCCCATAATAACACCATCCCCATCCTAACTATCCACTATCTCCTCACCACCACATACTCCATAAACCCCCCACAATCCCAAACATACCAAACACACCAATATCATCATCATCACACAAAAACT